>OU342742.1:489320227-489833940 GCA_910589775.1 Avena eriantha
AACATGGATCCACAAGTGTTCACTTCATGTGTTCTTTCCACAAACCACACATGGATCAACCAATGATATTGCATGTGTTGTTATTTTCACAAATCACACAGGGATCAACCAATGGACATTCCATCTGTGTTCTTTCCACAAACCACACCATGGATCAACCAATGGCATTGCATTCGTGTTCTTTTCACAAATCACACATGGATCAACCAATAGCATTGCATGTGTGTTCTTTCCACAAACCACATATGGATCCACCAGTGTTCACTGCATGTGTGTTCTTTTTATAAACCACACATGGATCCACAAGTGTTCACTTCATGTGTGTTCTTTCCACAAACCACTTATGGATCCACGAATGTCATTGCATGTGTGTTCTTTTCCACAAACACACATGGATCAACGAATGGCATTGCATGTGTGTTCTTTTCACAAACCACACATGGATCAACCAATGGCATTGCATGTGTGTTCTTTTCACAAACCACACATGGATCCACCAGTGTTCACTTCATGTGTGTTCTTTTCATAAACCACACATGGATCCTCTAGTGTTCATTACATGTGTGTTCTTTCCACAAACCACACATGGATCAACCAATGGCATTGCATGTGTGTTATTTTCACAAACCACACATGGATCAACCATGGCATTGCATGTGTGTTCTTTTCATAAACCACACATGGATTCACCAGTGTTCACTGCTTGTGTGTTCTTTCCATAAGCCACTTATGGATCCACCAATGTCATTGCATGTGTGTTCTTTTCCACAAACGCACATGGATTAACCAATGGCATTGCATGTGTGTTCTTTTCATAAACCACACATGGATCCACCAGTGTTCACTGCATGTCTGTTCTTTCCACAAACCACTTATGGATCCACCAATGTCATTGCATGTGTGTTCTTTTCCACAAACCACATGGATCAACCAATGGCATTGCATGTGTGATCATTTCCACACATGGATCAACCATTGGCATTGCATGTGTGTTCTTTCCACAAACCACATATGGATCCACCTGTGTTCACTGCATGTGCGTTCCTGTCATGAACCACATATGGATCCACTAGTGTTCATTGCATGTGTATTCTTTTCCACAAACCAACGACATTGCATGTGTGTTCTTTTCCACAAACCACATATGGATCAACAAATGTCATTGCATGTGTCTTGTTTTCACAAAACACACATGGATCAGCCAATGGCATTGCATGTGTGTTCTTTTCACAAACCACACATGGATCAACCAATGGCATTGCATGTGTGTTATTTCCACAAACCTCATATGGATCCACCAGTGTTCACTGCATGTGTGTTCTTTTTATAAAGCACACATGGATCCACAAGTGTTCACTGCATGTGTGTTCTTTTCACAAAACACATATGGATCCACCAGTGTTCACTGCATGTGTGTTCTTTTCACAAACCACACATGGATCAACCAATAGCATTCCATCTGTGTTCTTTTCATAAACCACACATGGATCCACTAGTGTTCACTACATGTGTGTTCTTTCCACAAGCCACTTATGGATCCACCAATGTCATTGCATGTGTGTTATTTTCCACAAACACACATGGATCAACCAATGGCATTGCATGTGTGTTCTTTCCATAAACCACACATGGATAAACCAATGGCATTGCATGTGTGTTCTTTCCACAAACCACTTATGGATCCACCAATGTCATTGCATGTGTGTTCTTTTCCACAAACCACACGGATCAACCAATGGCATTACATGTCTGTTATTTTCACAAACCACACATGGATCAACCATGGCATTGCATGTGTGTTCTTTTCATAAACCACACATGGATCCACAAGTGTTCACTGCATGTGTGTTCTTTCCACAAGCCACTTATGGATCCACCAATGTGATTGCATGTGTGTTCTTTTCCACAAACACACATGGATTAACCAATGGCATTGCACGTGTGTTCTTTTCGTAAACCACACATGGATCCACCAGTGTTCACTTCATGTGTGTTCTTTCTTTCCACAAACCACTTATGGATCCACCAATGTCATTGCATGTGTGTTCTTTTCCACAAACCACATGGATCAACCAATGGCATTGCATGTGTGTTATTTTCCACACATGTATCAACCAATGGAATTGCATGTGTGTTCTTTCCACAAACCACATATGGATCCACATGTGTTCATTGCATGTGTGTTCTTTTCCACAAACCACGTATGGATCCACCAGTGTTCAATGCATGTGCGTTCCTGTCATGAACCACATATGGATCCACTAGTGTTCATTGCATGTGTGTTCTTTTCCACAAACCAATGGCATTGCAAGTGTGTTCTTTTCCACAAACCACATATGGATCAACAAATGTCATTGCATGTGTCTTGTTTTCACAAAACACACATGGATCAACCATTGGCATTGCATGTGTGTTCTTTTCACAAACCACACATGGATCAACCAATGGCATTGCATGTGTGTTCTTTCCACAAACCACATATGGATCCACCAGTGTTCACTACATGTGTGTTCTTTTCATAAACCAAACATGGATCCACAAGTGTTCACTTCATGTGTGTTCTTTCCACAAACCACACATGGATCAACCAATGGTATTGCATGTGTGTTATTTTCACAAATCACACATGGATCAACCAATGACATTCCATGTGTGTTCTTTTCACAAACCACACATGGATCAACCAATGGCATTGCATGTGTGTTCTTTTCACAAACCACACATGGATCCACCATTGTTCACTCCATGTGTGTTCTTTTCATAAACCACACATGGATCCACTAGTGTTCATTGCATGTGTGTTCTTTCCCACAAACCACTTATGGATCTACCAATGCCATTGCATGTGTGTTCCTTCCCACAAACCACACATGGATCAACCAATGGCATTACATGTGTGTTCTTTTCATAAACCACACATGGATCCACCAATGGCATTGTATGTGTATTCTTTTCCACAAACCACTTATGGATCAACAAATGTCATTGCATGTGTGTTCTTTTCCACATACACACATGGATCAACCAATGGCTTTGCATGTGTGTTATTTTCATAAACCACACATGGATCCACTAGTGTTCACTAAATGTGTGCTATTTCTACAAACCACTAATGGATCCACCAATGTCATTGCATGTGTGTTCTTTTCCACAAACCACATGTATAAACCAATGGCATTGCATGTGTGTTCTTTCCCACAAACCACTTATGGATCCACCAATGCCATTGCATGTGTGTTCCTTTCCACAAACCACACATGGATCAACCAATGTCATTACATGTGTGTTCTTTTCATAAACCACACATGGATCCACCAATGGCATTGTATGTGTGTTCTTTTCCACAAACCACTTATGGATCAACAAATGTCATTGCATGTGTGTTCTTTTCCACATACACACATGGATCAACCAATGGCTTTGCATGTGTGTTATTTTCATAAACCACACATGGATCCACTAGTGTTCACTAAATGTGTGCTATTTCTACAAACCACTAATGGATCCACCAATGTCATTGCATGTGTGTTCTTTTCCACAAACCACATGTATAAACCAATGGCATTGCATGTGTGTTCTTTTCACAAAACACACATGGATCAACCAATGGCATTCCATCTGTGTTCTTTTCATAAACCACACATGGATCCACTAGTGTTCACTGCATGTGTGTTCTTTCCACAAGCCACTTATGGATCCACCAATGTCATTGCATGTGTGTTATTTTCCACAAACACACATGGATCAACCAATGGCATTGCATGTGTGTTCTTTCCATAAACCACACATGGATAAACCAATGGCATGGCATGTGTGTTCTTTCCACAAACCACTTATGGATACACCAATGTCATTGCATGTGTGTTCTTTTCCACAAACCACACGGATCAACCAATGGCATTACATGTCTGTTATTTTCACAAACCACACATGGATCAACCATGGCATTGCATGTGTGTTCTTTTCATAAACCACACATGGATCCACAATTGTTCACTGCATGTGTGTTCTTTCCACAAGCCACTTATGGATCCACCAATGTGATTGCATGTGTGTTCTTTTCCACAAACACACATGGATTCACCAATGGCATTGCACGTGTGTTCTTTTCGTAAACCACACATGGATCAACCAGTGTTCACTTCATGTGTGTTCTTTCCACAAACCACTTATGGATCCACCAATGTCATTGCATGTGTGTTCTTTTCCACAAACCACATGGATCAACCAATGGCATTGCATGTGTGTTCTTTCCACAAACCACATATGGATCCACATGTGTTCATTGCATGTGTGTTCTTTTCCACAAACCACGTATGGATCCACCAGTGTTCATTGCATGTGTGTTCCTGTCATGAACCACATATGGATCCACTAGTGTTCATTGCATGT
The DNA here is from genome assembly GCA_910589775.1 of Avena eriantha. Classification (NCBI taxonomy): domain Eukaryota; kingdom Viridiplantae; phylum Streptophyta; class Magnoliopsida; order Poales; family Poaceae; genus Avena; species Avena eriantha. The sequence continues at coordinate 489,324,620 of OU342742.1, forward strand.
GTGTTCTTTTCCACAAACCAATGGCATTGCAAGTGTGTTCTTTTCCACAAACCACATATGGATCAACAAATGTCATTGCATGTGTCTTGTTTTCACAAAACACACATGGATCAACCATTGGCATTGCTTGTGTGTTCTTTTCACAAACCACACATGGATCAACCAATGGCATTGCATGTGTGTTCTTTCCACAAACCACATATGGATCCACGAGTGTTCACTACATGTGTGTTCTTTTTATAAACCAAACATGGATCCACAAGTGTTCACTTCATGTGTGTTCTTTCCACAAACCACACATGGATCAACCAATGGTATTGCATGTGTGTTATTTTCACAAATCACACATGGATCAACCAATGACATTCCATCTGTGTTCTTTTCACAAACCACACATGGATCAACCAATGGCATTGCATGTGTGTTCTTTTCACAAACCACACATGGATCCACCATTGTTCACTCCATGTGTGTTCTTTTCATAAACCACACATGGCTCCACTAGTGTTCATTGCATGTGTGTTCTTTCCCACAAACCACTTATGGATCCACCAATGCCATTGCATGTGTGTTCCTTTCAACAAACCACACATGGATCAACCAATGGCATTACATGTGTGTTCTTTTCATAAACCATACATGGATCCACCAATGGCATTGTATGTGTGTTCTTTTCCACAAACCACTTATGGATCAACAAATGTCATTGCATGTGTGTTCTTTTCCACATACACACATGGATCAACCAATGGCTTTGCATGTGTGTTATTTTCATAAACCACACATGGATCCACTAGTGTTCACTAAATGTATGTTCTTTCTACAAACCACTAATGGATCCACCAATGTCATTGCATGTGTGTTCTTTTCCACAAACCACATGGATCAACCAATGGCATTGCATGTGTGTTCTTTTCACAAACCACACATGGATCAACCAATGGCATTCCATCTGTGTTCTTTTCATAAACCACACATGGATCCACCAGTGTTCACTGCATGTGTGTTCTTTCCACAAGCCACTTATGGATCCACCAATGTCATTGCATGTGTGTTATTTTCCACAAACACACATGGATTAACCAATGGAATTGAATGTTTGTTCTTTTCCCAAACCACACATGGATCAACCAATGGCATTGCATGTGTGTAACTTTCACAAACAACACATGGATCAGCCAATGTTCACTACATGTGTGTTCTTTTCACAAACCACACATGGATCCACTACTGTTCATTGCATGTGTGTTCTTTTCCACTAACCACACATGGATCAACCAGTGCCATTGCATGTGTGTTCTTTCCACAAACCACATATGGATCAACCAATGTCATTGCATGTGTGTTCTTTCCACAAAACACACATGGATCCACCAATGGCATTCCATGTGTGTTCTTTTCCACAGTACACTTATGGATCAACAAATGTCATTGCATGTGTGTTCTTTTCCACAAACACACATTTGTCAACCAATGGCTTTGCATGTGTGTACTTTTCATAAACCACACATGGATCCATAAGTGTTCACTGCATGTGTGTTCTTTACACAAACCACTTATGGATCCACCAATGTCATTGCATGTGTATTCTTTTCCACAAACCACATGGATCAACCAATGTCATTGCATGTGTGTTCTTTCCACAAACCACTTATGGATCCAACAATGTCATTGCATGTATGTTCCTGTCATGAACCACATATGGATCCACTAGTGTTCATTGCATGTGTGTTCTTTTCCACAAACCACTTATGGATCCACCAATGTCATTGCATGTGTGTTATTTTCACAAAACACACATGGATCAACAAATAGCATTGCATGTGTGTTATTTTCACAAACCACACATGGATCAACCAATGGCATTGTATGTGTGTTCTTTTCACAAAACACACATGGATCCACCAGTGTTCACTGCATGTGTGTTCTTTTCACAAACCACACATGGATCAACCAATGTAATTGCATGTGTGTTCTTTTCATAAACCACAGATGGATCCACCAGTGTTCACTGCATGTGTGTTCTTTCCACAACCCACTTATGGATCCACCAATGGCATTGCATGTGTGTTCTTTTCCACAGACCACTTATGGATCAACAAATGTCATTGCATGTGTGTTCTTTTCCACAAACACACATGTGTCAACCAATGGATTTGCATGTGCTTCTTTTCATAAACCACACATGGATCCACAAGTGTTCACAGCATGTGTGTTCTTTCCACAAACCACTTATGGATCCACCAATGTCATTGCATGTGTGTTCCTATCATGAACCACATATGGATCCACTAGTGTTCATTGCATGTGTGTTCTTTTCCACAAACCACTTATGGATCCACCAATGTTATTGCATGTGTGTTATTTTCACAAAACACACATGGATCAACCAATAGCATTGCATGTGTGTTCTTTTCACAAACCACACATGGATCAACCAATGGCATTGCATGTGTGTTCTTTTCACAAAACACACATGGATCCACCAGTATTCACTGCATGTGTGTTCTTTTCACAAAGCACACATGGATCAACCAATGTAATTGCATGTGTGTTCTTTCCACAAACCACATATGTATCCACTAGAGTAATTGCATATGTGTTCTTTCCACAAACCACTTATGGATCCACCAATGTCATTGCATGTGTGTTATTTATCACAAACCACATGGATCAACCAATGCCATTGCATGAGTGTTCTTTTCACAAACCACACATGGATCAACCAATGGCATTGCATGTGTGTTCTTTCCACAAACCACATATGTATCCACCAGTGTTCATTGCATGTGCATTCCTGCCATGAACCACATATGGATCCACTAGTGTTCATTGCATGTGTGTTCTTTTCCACAAACCAATGGCATTGCATGTGTGTTCTTTTCCACAAACCACATATGGATCAACAAATGTCATTGCATGTGTCTTGTTTTCACAAAACACACATGGATCAACCAATGGCATTGCATGTGTGTTCTTTTCACAAACCACATATGGATCCACCAGTGTTCACTGCATGTGTGTTGTTTTTATAAACCACACATGGATCCACAAGTGTTCACTGCATGTGTGTACTTTCCACATACCACACATGGATCAACCAATGGCATTGCATGTGTGTTCTTTTCACAAACCACACATGGATCAACCAATGGCATTCCATCTGTGTTCTTTTAATAAACCACACATGGATCCACCAGTGTTCATTGCATGTGTGTTCTTTCCACAAACCACTTATGGATCCACCAATGTCATTGCATGTGTGTTCTTTTCCAGAAGCACACATGGATCAACCAATGTCATTGCATGTGTGTTCTTTTAACAAACCACACATGGATCAACCAATGTCATTGCATGTGTGTTCTTTTCACAAACCATACATGGATCCACCAGTGTTCACTTCATGTGTGTTCTTTTCATAAACCACACATGGATCCACTAGTATTCATTACATGTGTGTTCTTTCCACAAATCACACATGGATCAACCAATGGCATTGCATGTGTGTTCTTTTCACAAACCACACATGGATCAACCATGGCATTGCATCTGTGTTCTTTTCATAAACCACACATGGATCCACCAGTGTTCACTGCATGTGTGTTCTTTCCACAAGCCACTTATGGATCCACCAATGTCATTGAATGTGTGTTCTTTTCACAAAAAACTCATGGATCTACAAATGGCATTGCATGTGTGTGCTTTTCACAAAGCACACATGGATCAACCAATGGCATTGTATGTGTGTTCTGTTCACAAAAAACACATGGATCCACCAGTGTTCACTTCATGTGTGTTCTTTTCATAAAACACACATGGATCAACCAATGTCATTGCATGTGAGTTCTTTTCCACAAACCACATGGTTCCACCAGTGTTCACTGCATGTGTGTTCTTTCCACAAACCACTTATGGATCCACCAATGTCAATGCATGTGTGTTCTTTTCCACAAACCACATGGATCAACCAATGGCATTACATGTGTGTTCTTTTCACAAACCACACATGGATCCACCAGTGTTCGCTGCATGTGTGTTCTTTTCATAAACCACATCTGGATCCACCAGTGTTCACTTCATGTGTGTTCTTTCCACAAACCACACATGGATCAACCAACGGCATTGCATGTGTGTTCCTGTCATGAACCACATATGGATCCACAAGTGTTCATTGGATGTGTGTTCTTTCCACAAACCACATATGTATCCACTAGAGTAATTGCATATGTGTTCTTTCCACAAACCACTTATGGATCCACCAATGTCATTGCATGTGTGTTCTTTTCCACAAACCACATGGATCAACCAATGGCATTGCATGTGTGTTCTTTTCACAAACCACACATGGATCAACCAATGGCATTGCATGTGTGTTCCTGTCATGAACTACATATGGATCCACTAGTGTTAATTGCATGTGTGTTCTTTTCCACAAACCAATGGCATTCCATGTGTGGTCCTGTCATGAACCACACATAGATCCACCAATGGCATTGCATGTGTGTTCTTTTCCACAAACCACATATGGATCAACAAATGTCATTGCATGTGTGTTCTTTTCACAAAACACACATGGATCAACCAATGGCATTGCATGTGTGTTATTTTCACAAACCACATATGGATCAACCAATGGCAGCATGTGTGCTCTTTCCACAAACCACATATGGATCCACTAGTGTTCATTGCATGTGTGTTCTTTTCCACAAACCACACATGGATCCACCAGTGTCATTGCATGTGTGTTCTTTCCACAAAACACACATGGATCAACCAATGGCATTGCATGTGTGTTCTTTTCACAAACCACACATGGATCAACCAATGGCATTGCATGAGTGTTCTTTTCACAAGCCACACATGGATCTACCAGTGGTCATTGCATGTGTGTTCTTTTCACAAATCACACATGGATCAACCAATGACATTCCATCTGTGTTATTTTCATAAACCACACATGGATCCACCAGTGTTCACTGCATGTGTGTTCTTTCCACAAGCCACTTATGGATCCACCAATGTCATTGCATGTGTGTTATTTTCCACAAACACACATGGATCAACCAATGGCATTGCATGTGTGTTCTTTCCATAAACCACACATGGATAAACCAATGGCATTGCATGTGTGTTCTTTCCACAAACTACTTATGGATCAACCAATGTCATTGCATGTGTGTTCTTTTCCACAAACCACACGGATCAACCAATGGCATTACATGTCTGTTATTTTCACAAACCACACATGGATCAACCATGGCATTGCATGTGTGTTCTTTTCATAAACCACACATGGATCCACAAGTGTTCACTGCATGTGTGTTCTTTCCACAAGCCACTTATGGATCCACCAATGTGATTGCATGTGTGTTCTTTTCCACAAACACACATGGATTAACCAATGGCATTGCACGTGTGTTCTTTTCGTAAACCACACATGGATCCACCAGTGTTCACTTCATGTGTGTTCTTTCCACAAACCACTTATGGATCCACCAATGTCATTGCATGTGTGTTCTTTTCCACAAACCACATGGATCAACCAATGGCATTGCATGTGTGTTCTTTTCACAAACCACACATGGACCCACCAGTGTTCACTCCATGTGTGTTCTTTTCGTAAACCACACATGGATCCACTAGTGTTCATTGCATGTGTGTTCTTTCCCACAAACCACTTATGGATCCACCAATGCCATTGCATGTGTGTTCCTTTCCACAAACCACACATGGATCAACCAATGGCATTACATGTGTGTTCTTTTCATAAACCACACATGGATCCACCAATGGCATTGTATGTGTGTTCTTTTACACAAACCACTTATGGATCAACAAATGTCATTGCATGTGTGTTCTTTTCCACAAACACACATGGATCAACCAATGGCTTTGCATGTGTGTTATTTTCATAAACCACACATGGATCCACCAGTGTTCACTAAATGTGTGTTCTTTCTACAAGCCACTAATGGATCCACCAATGTCATTTCATGTGTGTTCTTTTCCACAAACCACATGGATCAACCAATGGCATTGCATGTGTGTTCTGTTCATAAACCACACATGGATCACCCAATGCCACATGTGTGTTATTTCCACAAACCACAAATGGATCCACCAGTGTTCATTGCCTGTGAAATCCTGTCATGAACCACATATGGATCCACTAGTGCTCATTGCATGTTTGTTCTTTTCCACAAACCATTTATGGATCCACCAATGCCATTGCATGTATGTTCCTTTCCACAAACCACATGGATCAACCAATGGCATTCCATGTGTGTTCTTTCCACAAACCACACATGGATCCACCAATGGCATTGCATGTGTGTTCTTTACACAAAATACACATGGATCCACCAATGGCATTGCATGTGTGTTCTTTTCCACAAACCACAAATGGATCAACAAATGTCATTGCATGTGTCTTGTTTTCACAAAACACACATGGATCAACCAATGGCATTGCATGTGTGTTCTTTTCACAAACCACACATGGATCCACCAGTGTTCACTGCATGTGTGTTCTTTTTATAAACCACACATGGATCCACAAGTGTTCACTTCATGTGTTTTCTCTTTATAAACCACACATGGATCCACAAGTGTTCACTGCATGTGTGTTCTTCCCACAAACCACACATGGATTAACCAATGGCATTGCATGTGTGTTATTTTTACAAACCACACATGGATCAACCAATGGCATTCCATCTATGTTCTTTTCATAAACCACACATGGATCCACTAGTGTTCACTGCATGTGTGTTCTTTCCACAAACCACTTATGGATCCACCAATGTCATTACATGTGAGTTCTTTTCCACAAACACACTTGGATCAACCAATGGCATTGCATGTCTGTTCTTTTCACAAACCACACATGGACCAAACAATGGCATTGCATGTGTGTTCTTTTCACAAACCACACATGGATCCACCTGTGTTCACTTCATGTGTGTTCTTTTCATAAACCACACATGGATCCACTAGTGTTGATTACATGTGTGTTCTTTCCACAAACCACATATGGATCAACCATTGTTATTGCATGTGTGTTCTTTCCACAAAACACACATGGATCCACCAATGGCATTGCATGTGTGTTCTTTTCCACAGACCACTTATGGATCAACAAATGTCATTGCATGTGTGTTCTTTTCCACAAACACACATGTGTCAACCAATGGATTTGCATGTGCTTCTTTTCATAAACCACACATGGATCCACAAGTGTTCACAGCATGTGTGTTCTTTCCACAAACCACTTATGGATCCACCAATGTCATTGCATGTGTGTTCCTATCATGAACCACATATGGATCCACTAGTGTTCATTGCATGTGTGTTCTTTTCCACAAACCACTTATGGATCCACCAATGTTATTGCATGTGTGTTATTTTCACAAAACACACATGGATCAACCAATAGCATTGCATGTGTGTTCTTTTCACAAACCACACATGGATCAACCAATGGCATTGCATGTGTGTTCTTTTCACAAAACACACATGGATCCACCAGTATTCACTGCATGTGTGTTCTTTTCACAAAGCACACATGGATCAACCAATGTAATTGCATGTGTGTTCTTTCCACACACCACATATGTATCCACTAGAGTAATTGCATATGTGTTCTTTCCACAAACCACTTATGGATCCACCAATGTCATTGCATGTGTGTTATTTATCACAAACCACATGGATCAACCAATGCCATTGCATGAGTGTTCTTTTCACAAACCACACATGGATCAACCAATGGCATTGCATGTGTGTTCTTTCCACAAACCACATATGTATCCACCAGTGTTCATTGCATGTGCATTCCTGCCATGAACCACATATGGATCCACTAGTGTTCATTGCATGTGTGTTCTTTTCCACAAACCAATGGCATTGCATGTGTGTTCTTTTCCACAAACCACATATGGATCAACAAATGTCATTGCATGTGTCTTGTTTTCACAAAACACACATGGATCAACCAATGGCATTGCATGTGTGTTCTTTTCACAAACCACATATGGATCCACCAGTGTTCACTGCATGTGTGTTGTTTTTATAAACCACACATGGATCCACAAGTGTTCACTGCATGTGTGTACTTTCCACATACCACACATGGATCAACCAATGGCATTGCATGTGTGTTCTTTTCACAAACCACACATGGATCAACCAATGGCATTCCATCTGTGTTCTTTTAATAAACCACACATGGATCCACCAGTGTTCATTGCATGTGTGTTCTTTCCACAAACCACTTATGGATCCACCAATGTCATTGCATGTGTGTTCTTTTCCAGAAGCACACATGGATCAACCAATGTCATTGCATGTGTGTTCTTTTAACAAACCACACATGGATCAACCAATGTCATTGCATGTGTGTTCTTTTCACAAACCATACATGGATCCACCAGTGTTCACTTCATGTGTGTTCTTTTCATAAACCACACATGGATCCACTAGTATTCATTACATGTGTGTTCTTTCCACAAATCACACATGGATCAACCAATGGCATTGCATGTGTGTTCTTTTCACAAACCACACATGGATCAACCATGGCATTGCATCTGTGTTCTTTTCATAAACCACACATGGATCCACCAGTGTTCACTGCATGTGTGTTCTTTCCACAAGCCACTTATGGATCCACCAATGTCATTGAATGTGTGTTCTTTTCACAAAAAACTCATGGATCTACAAATGGCATTGCATGTGTGTGCTTTTCACAAAGCACACATGGATCAACCAATGGCATTGTATGTGTGTTCTGTTCACAAAAAACACATGGATCCACCAGTGTTCACTTCATGTGTGTTCTTTTCATAAAACACACATGGATCAACCAATGTCATTGCATGTGAGTTCTTTTCCACAAACCACATGGTTCCACCAGTGTTCACTGCATGTGTGTTCTTTCCACAAACCACTTATGGATCCACCAATGTCAATGCATGTGTGTTCTTTTCCACAAACCACATGGATCAACCAATGGCATTACATGTGTGTTCTTTTCACAAACCACACATGGATCCACCAGTGTTCGCTGCATGTGTGTTCTTTTCATAAACCACATCTGGATCCACCAGTGTTCACTTCATGTGTGTTCTTTCCACAAACCACACATGGATCAACCAATGGCATTGCATGTGTGTTCCTGTCATGAACCACATATGGATCCACAAGTGTTCATTGGATGTGTGTTCTTTCCACAAACCACATATGTATCCACTAGAGTAATTGCATATGTGTTCTTTCCACAAACCACTTATGGATCCACCAATGTCATTGCATGTGTGTTCTTTTCCACAAACCACATGGATCAACCAATGGCATTGCATGTGTGTTCTTTTCACAAACCACACATGGATCAACCAATGGCATTGCATGTGTGTTCCTGTCATGAACTACATATGGATCCACTAGTGTTAATTGCATGTGTGTTCTTTTCCACAAACCAATGGCATTCCATGTGTGGTCCTGTCATGAACCACACATAGATCCACCAATGGCATTGCATGTATGTTCTTTTCCACAAACCACATATGGATCAACAAATGTCATTGCATGTGTGTTCTTTTCACAAAACACACATGGATCAACCAATGGCATTGCATGTGTGTTCTTTTCACAAACCACATATGGATCAACCAATGGCAGCATGTGTGCTCTTTCCACAAACCACATATGGATCCACTAGTGTTCATTGCATGTGTGTTCTTTTCCACAAACCACACATGGATCCACCAGTGTCATTGCATGTGTGTTCTTTCCACAAAACACACATGGATCAACCAATGGCGTTGCATGTGTGTTCTTTTCACAAACCACACATGGATCAACCAATGGCATTGCATGTGTGTTCTTTTCACAAGCCACACATGGATCTACCAGTGGTCATTGCATGTGTGTTCTTTTCCAAAAACCACTTATGTATCCACTAGAGTCATTGCATGTGAGTTCTTTTCCACATATGGATCAACCAATTTCATTGCATCTGTGTTTTTTCTACAAACCACATATGGATCCACCAATGTCATTGCATGTGTGTTCTTTTCATGAACCACATATGGATCCACCACTGTCATTGCATGTGTGTTCTTTTCCACAAACCACATGGATCAACCAATGGCATTGCATGTGTGTTCTTTTCACAAACCACACATGGATCAACCAATGTTCACTGCATGTGTGTTCTTTTCACAAACCACACATGGATCCACTAGTGTTCATTGCATGTGTGTTCTTTTCCACAAACCACACATGGATCAACCAGTGCCATTGCATGTGTGTTCTTTCCAAAAACCACGTATGGATCAACCAATGTCATTGCATGTGTGTTCTTTCCACAAAACACACATGGATCCACCAATGGCATTGCATGTGTGTTCTTTTCCACAAACCACATATGGATCAACAAATGTAATTGCATGTGTGTTCTTTTCCACAAACACACATGGATCAACCAATGGCTTTGCATGTGTGTTCTTTTCATAAACCACACATGGATCCACAAGTGTTCACTGCATGTGTGTTCTTTGCACAAACCACTTATGGATCCACCAATGTCATTGCATGTGTGTTCTTTTCCACAAACCACATGGATCAACCAATGGCATTGCATGTGTGTTCTTTTGACGAACCACACATGGATCCACCAGTGTTCACTGCATGTGTGTTCTTTTCATAAACCACATCTGGATCCACCAGTGTTCACTGCATGTGTGTTCTTTCCACAAACCACACATGGATCAACCAATGGCATTGCATGTGTGTTCTTTTCACAAACCACACATGGATCAACCAATGGCATTGCATGTGTGTTCTTTTCATAAACCACACCTGGATCCACAAGTGTTCACTTCATGTGTTCTTTCCACAAACCACTTATGGATCCACCAATGTCATTGCATGTGTGTTCTTTTCCACAAACGACATGGATCAACCAATGTCATTTCATGTGTGTTCTTTCCACAAAACACTTATGGATCCACCAATGTCATTGCATGTGTGTTCCTGTCATGAACCACATACGGATCCACTAGTGTTCAATTGCATGTGTGTTCTTTTCCACAAACCACTTATGGATCCACCAATGTCATTGCATGTGTCTTATTTTCACAAAACACACATGGATCAACTAATAGCATTGCATGTGTGTTCTTTTCACAAACCACACATGGATCAACCAATGGCATTGCATGTGTGTTCTTTTCACAAAACACACATGGATCCACCAGTGTTCACTGCATGTGTGTTCTTTCCAGGATGTGGCAGATGCTGCTGAAGGGTTCCGTAGCAGAAAACAAAAAAATTCTATCTACTCGAACACTAATACCAGGATCTATACTATGTAGACATACGTAATGGAGAAGGAATACATTATTTATACCTTTGCAAATAGAGGCACGCCTTACGCAGGAAGGTGTATATTGATGAAGACGAGCAGCGCCCCAAGTGTGGTGCCTCCGTAGTACTACACACGTCCGGTGTAGGCGGCATCTCCTGGGCTCCGATCCAGCCGAGCAGCGGAAGAAGAAGATGCCGGACCGAAGATCACACGACGATAGTGTGAAGGTGGAGAACTCAAATCCCTTGAGGTCCTCCCCAATATTACGGAGAAGTCCTCAGTGGAATATGAGAGAGAGAATTGGATGCCTCCAAAGTGGTGGGGGAGACCCCTATATATAGTAGGAGGGGGGCTCACCACCTAGGGGCTAGGCGGTGTGGGACTAAAGCCCACACCCGCCGGCCACCTAGGGGCTGCCGCCAGCCCTAGGTGGGCCCCACTTGGGTGGCCCACCAAGCCAAGGCTGGCCGGCCCCCTCCCCTTAAGCGCCTTGCCCTATTGGGCCTCCCTTCGGGTGAGGCCCATTAGCATTAGGAAGCCTTTAATAATAAAATTTATATTTAATATTAATTCCCCAATTAACATTCAAATACATATATTATCATATTCCTTTAGTTCTGAACTCCTTCCGAACCCCTTCCGATCACCATCGGATGTTACCCCGGAACTATTCCGGTTTCTCTCTCTCTATTTCTCCTACGGTACCTCATCTATCCCTAAGCGCCCCACCCTTAATCGTGACATCCTTCGGTTCAGGAACACTCCGAACATGATTGAGAATCCTCTCACATCAATGATCATCAGTGGGACCTGGATGCCCATGATGACCCCCGTGCATTCCACGAATCTTATCGCTCGAACCGTGAATAGTCATTTCCCGTTCCCTTTGCCACTTGATACCTAGTTCATCCGAGACTTGATCTTCGGTATCTCCATACCTTAGTTCGATCTCATTGCCGATGAACTTGTTTACTCGTTCCCATGTCGTTGCATTCCGTGACCCAGTCACACGCTTGCAAGCTTCGTTAATGCAACGTCACCAAGATGGCCACATATGTATCTATCTGTTACATGGACTGGCAAATCCTGGTCTTGATATGTACTCCTCTACGCGCTCCTTCGGGAAACCTGAGTGGCACCTTTTTGATCACCTAGTCACAGTATGATACTTGATAACCATCTAAGCTCCCTCCAAAACGGTGATTTGCATTATTTCACAATCTAAGGATCAGGTTGCAAGGTTTCATGCGTTTTATCATCAATGGTGAACTTTGTAACTATTTCTCATTGAGATACAACTATCGGATGTTTGTCTATCACGTCATTCGACCAATGACGTGACCTCATTGTCAATTGGCATAGATGCCCATGATCTTGAAACCCAGATCATCCTCATGACCAATGAACTAGTTCGCTAGAGGTAACTAGAGACACGGTTTGTTTACATACCACATGTGTATTAGCGTTTCGTATTAACACAGTTATAGCACAATATGAAACGTATTATGAACATATAGGAGATATATCAAACAATACACTTTATTATTTGCCTCTAGGGCATAACTCCTTCAATCTCCCACTTGCACTAGAGTACAAATTAATCTAGTTTATAATAGGCAGGAACCTAACACCAATGGCATCCCGGTGTTGTTCGTGCTTGGATTGTATGAGAGCTTTAGTCAACGGATCTGCCACATTCAGATCCGTGTGTACTTTGCAAATCTTGATTTCACCTTCATCAACGTTCTACCGGATGACGTGAAATCGTAGCTTGATGTGTTTGGCTGTGGAATGAGTTCTTGGTTCCTTTGCGTTTGCAATAGCGCCCGTGTTATCACAATAGGTTGTCACGGGATCTTGTGCACTTGGAAAAACACCGAGTTCAATGAAGAAATTCCTTAGCCAAACAACCTCATTCGCCGCATCAGCAACAACGATGTATTCTGACTCCATTGTAGATTGTGCAACTACCGGTGTCTTCTTGCTCTTCCAGCTTACCGCCCTACCATTCACCAAAAACACAAATCATGTCTGAGACTTCGAGTCATCAGGATCTGAGTGCCATCTTGCATCCACGTAACCAGTTATGTTTAGAGCTTCATCATTGCCTCCATAGACTAGGACCATATCCTTTGTTTTCCTGAGATACCTTAGGATATTTTTCATAGCTGTCTAGTGATCCATTCCTAGATTACTTTGGTATCGGCTCGCCAAACTGAGAGCCAATGCCACATCAGGTCGAGAACTTAGCATTGCATACATGATAGAATCTATGGCTGAGGCATAGGGGATGTAAGACATCCTTTCTGTATCGGCGTCCGTTACCGAACATTGAGATAAACTCAGTATGCTACCTTTTGTTATAGGTGCCAAACCTCTTTTGGCATCCTCCATTTTGAACCTCTTCAAAATCTTCTCAAGGTAAGTACTTTGACTAATGCAATTAGGCGTCTTGATCTATCTCTATAGATTTTGATGCCTAATATGTATGCAGCTTCACCTAGATCCTTCATGGAAAATTGACTACTCAAATATGCTTTCACGCTTCTCATAAGATCCACGTCGTTTCCCATGAGTAATATCTCATCCACATATACTACTAGGAATACAACTGAGCTCTCACTCGCTTTCTTGTAAACACAGAACTCTTGTTAATTTTGGACAAATCCAAAACTCTTGATCACTTGATCAAAATGTTGGTTCCAGCTCCGAGATGCCTGCTTCAATCCATAAATGGACCGCTGAAGCTTGCACACCTTTCCAACATCCTTAAGATCAACAAAACCTTCCGGTTGCATCATATACAACTCTTCATCAATGTGACCATTGAGAAATGCGGTCTTGACATCCATCTGCCAAATTTCATAGTCGAAATGGGCAGCAATTGCTAGTAAAATCCGGAAAACCTTAAGCATCACTACGGGAGAGTAAGTCTCGTCGTAGTCGACTCCTTGAATTTGTCGAAACCCCTTTGCGACAAGTCGAGCTTTGTGAATAGTCACATTACCATCCGCATCTGTCTTTTTCTTAAAGATCCATTTATTTTCCACGGCCTTGCGACCTTCGGGAAGATCTACCAAGGTCCAAACTTGGTTCTCATACATGGATCCTATTTCGGATTTCATGGCTTCTAGCCATTTCTCGGAATCAGCACTATCCATTGCTTCTTTGTAGTTTGCAGGTTCTTCCTGTTCATTTAGGATGACAGACATCACAAGACTACTGTACCAGTCAGGAGTGGCACGAACTCTTGTGGACCTGCGAACCTCAAGAGTCTCGACGTCGTTGTTTTGATCATCATCATTGGGATCTTCCTCCATGTTGGAGAGCGGTTTCGGAACAGCTTCCGTTGCGCTACTCGGAATTTGGAGAGAAGGGTCAACAACTTCATCTAACTCAATTTTCCTTCCACGAATTCCTTTGGCGAGAAACTCTTTCTTGAGAAAGGTGCCGGCTTTCGCGACAAACGTTTTGCCTTCGGCCTTGTTGTAGAAATTATACCCAATTGTTTCCCTTGGGTACCCCACAAAGATGCATTTTTCTGATTTAGGTTCGAGTTTTTCAGGCTGTAGTTTCTTGACGTAAGCCTCACATCCCCAAACTTTCAGAAATGACAATGTTGGCTTCTTGCTGAAGGAGTTATGCCCTAGAGGCAAATAATAAAGTGTATTATTTGATACTTCTGTTGTGTGTTCATAATACGTTTCATACTGTGTTATAACTGTGTTAATACGAAATGTTAATACACGTGTGGTATGTAAACAAACCGTGTCTCTAGTTACCTCTAGTGAACTAGTTCATTGGTCATGAGGATGGTCTATGTTTCAAGACCATGGGCATGTATGCCAATTGACAATGAGGTCATGTTATTAGTTGAATAACATGATAGACAAACATCTGACCGTTATATCTTCTTGAGATCTAGTTACAAAGTTCACCATTGATGATAAAACACAGAGAACCTCATAACCCGATCCTTTGACTGTGAGGTAATGCAAATCACCATTCCGGAAGAAGCTTAGATGGTTATCAAGAGTCATGTCGTAACAGGGTGACCAAAAAGGTGCCACTCGGGTTTTCCAAAGGGATGTGTAGAGGAGTACATATCAAGACCATGATTTGTCTAGTCTGTGTAACAGACAGATACATGTGGCCATCTCGGTGACATTGCATTAATGAAGCTTGCAAGCATGTGACTAGGTCACGGAATGCAATGACATGAGAACGAGAAAACAAGTTCATCAGTAACAAGATCGAACTAAGGTATGCATATACCAAAGATCAAGTCTCGGATGAATTAGGTATCGAGTGACAAAGGAAATGGGGAACGACTATCTCACGGTTCGAGCGATTGTATTCGTGAAACACACGGGGGTCGCATGGCTGTAACTCCCTCAAATCGTCCATATGCAAGTTTTAGCGCTTCCCGCCAAACCCGCATAGAAACGATTCAAGGACGCCCACCAGGCACTTTCGTGCTGGTGGAAAATGAAGTAATACCATTACACAACAGTCCTCGATGGGACCCACAGAACAGATATATATACAACAGCGACTCCATGAGTCAAGAATACAGATATACTATACAAAGATCCAAATCACCTTGAAAACGATAGAGCGTCCGACTAAGGACAAGATGAAAATGGGACTAAGAGCCCTGAAGAATTACCAATGGCGTCAATAACCCTGCCCAGGCCAATCCGGAACGGTAACCCTGCTAACGACGTCGATCTCAAACCTGCTAAAACAAAAGGGGTGCCGACAAAGGGCAAATGAAAAAGAGGAGCGTCAGTACTGAGGCCAGTACACGGCGAGGCTAGAATTCGGCGGCTCTCGCCTACATAGGTATGGTGGACTGAAGTGGCAGCGCAGCATGCACTAGACAACCTATAGAGACTCGATTAATTGTCGGCTATTAGAGAGAGATAAGAAAGACCTATTCGGATCCAACCTGATGCTAACACCAAACATACCCATCCTGGCATTTCCCCCTCGATACCAAACGAGGAAGTCAGACCGAGGAACTCACACGGTTGGCAATTTTACTCATTCCATTATAATTGCAGCACTTACTAAACAGATATAGCTAGCACGAGTCATCCTGAAGCATAAGTAGTGGGCAGTTTTAATTACCATTCTGTGGTAGTTGCAATACTTACTAGTCAGATACAATTAGCATGTGACATCCCAATCCCAGCAGTTGTTGGCACTTTTATTTCATTCCATTGGAGTTGAGATACTTACTAGGCAGGTATAACATGACACGATACACACCAGTTCCACCAGTTGTTGGCACTTTTATTATCCATTCCATTGTAGTAAAGCTGATTACTAGTCACATATTAAGTCAAATTTATAGCACTACTTTAGTTATGCTTGTCTACGATCGAGATACTGTGCTCCAAGTCGTCCATAACCGCGGACACGGCTTTCAGAAAGATTTACCCTGTAGGGGTGCACAAATAGAAACACACACACGATCAACCTCGGAAAAACCAAATCAAAACCCAACGAGGCTTTCACAACAAAGCAATCACAGGATTCATAAAATATTCCAGGGGGCCACCCCATTAAGCTACCCGCAACGAAGTTGGCCGGCTCCGACACGGACCCAAGGTTTGCGCCAATGACTATAAACGACTAGGAACCCGAAAGTGTGACTGGGCTTGTCGATACCGCGAAAACACTCCGCAATTCCTAAACAATACAGGTGCTCCACGCACAATCTTAAATAAAGCAGTAAAACATGGCATAAGTATAGAATAGTAATAAAGCCCCAAACTAGTTTGTGGCCCCAAAAAATAAGAAATGAATCAAGCTCTGGCTAAGGGGGATTCATAGAGTCTCCTGTATGTGGATAGTGCGAATAGTCAAGGAACATGTATCAAGTACTCGGGGTCCTACGGGACACAAGTGATCGTGGAAGAACCAAATAACATCTATTGCTCACCGATGCCTCTTCATTAGTTATATCTAGCAATTTAATATCAAGTTGTAACTAAAGCCATGATCAACTCCACCATAAACATCTGCCAGCATTCCAACAACTGTTGTACTTGACAACACAAGATCGCACCTGAGCAAGCAACTACGACTCGCAAGGCCAGCTATCTACCAAACACAGGTAATAGGAGGTGTCCAAGGCAATATAGAGGCTGCACGGGATATAACTGGTGTGCGGAAACTAAAGCATCACGACACGAATAGCAATAGATCAACATGAGGAAATAAAGACTATTAATGCAAAATAGGTAGAAGGGGAGATATGCTCGCCTGGGAAACACTGCCGAAGGATCATATCCAGAGAACTTGTCGATACTCGCATCAACTCATCGGCCTAATCCGCGAAGAAGCAAACACTAGAAGAAGCACCGGATGCAATATTTAATACTACGGCAGAAGATCGGGCATGATGCATGACATGGCAAAGATGCGATGCAATTAGGCAATATTAAGCGGAACTGGGGGCCCGGCAATTAATTAATGGTTCAAGTTATTTAGAAACCCCGCAATTTGAATGTTGTATTAACAGGGCGAAACATGGCATCGGTTCGCTACACCAATTTAAATGGAGTCCAGAATAAGACTAGAATAGCCTGCATATAAACTCCATATTTAATTTAGGTGAATCGACTATTTAACCCAACCCACCAGATGACATGTATGCAAGCATGATGATTTAATGATGCGACAGGTATATGTCATATTATAAAAATAGAGGCGTAGGGTCACACATCTGTGTTCGGAAGATCTTGGTTCCAGGGGTTCGGGGTTCGACAGGGTTCAACGGGGATCGGTCGACGGGATCGTTCTCGGACAACGGAAGGAGAGCTTGGCGTCTCGGGAAGAAGGACTTGGTTAGGCGTCGGGGGCGCATCGGATTCGCCCTGGTCGGTGTCGATCTTGTCGTCACGAAGATCTTGTCGGGTCCGCGTAACGGTCGGTCTTGGCGTTCGGGATGAAGAACTTGGCATCCTTCGGTTCCATGTCGGCATACTCGGCGTCCACGGTGAAGTGCTTGTCGTTCCGATGGCGATCTTGGCGGTCTTCTAGTGGCACCATGTACACCCCTCGAACCCATCGGCATTGAGCCGGTCTTGTCGGTGAGCATCCCTATACGAAGGTCTAGGTGTGCCGGTTCCATTGACGATGGTGATCTTGGTTCAACATCATCGCGGCCTTCGGGTTCGGTTCTTGGCATGGCCTTCGGATCACCGGGATCGGGCTTCGCATCCGGGAACGGGTCTTGGCGGTGATGAAGAAGATCATGTCGAGGCCCCGGGGATCTTGTTTTCTTCACGATAACTAGGCATCGGGGACTCCCGGTGTCTACCAAAAACAAAAGGCACAGGGTCAAGTGTGTGCCCGAGCATCCAGAGGCGCACACACACAAGGAGGACGGTGACCGGACACATAGATGGAGCCGAGCACGCAGGGCTAGCGGGCCTGCAGGGAGGCGAGGCGACGTGCTGGCGCGAGGATTTGGTGAGGGAGGCACATGCTCGGGCTCCATCACGATGGAGGTCAACGGGGGTGGGCCACGGAGGGGCGCCAGGGCTCCGGCCGAAGATGGCCACGGAGGAGAGCGGGGGCGCAAGGCGAGGAGCTTGTAGCGGCGGTGAGGTC
Organism: Avena eriantha; assembly: GCA_910589775.1. Lineage (NCBI taxonomy): Eukaryota > Viridiplantae > Streptophyta > Magnoliopsida > Poales > Poaceae > Avena > Avena eriantha. The sequence continues at coordinate 489,343,614 of OU342742.1, forward strand.
GGCGGCTCCTGCGGGTGACCTCAGGGAGGCGCGGAACCACGCGCTCGTGAGGGGGCGCGGTCGGCATCGCCGAGGACGGGTGAGCTCGGGAGCGAGGTGGCGGGCGGCCCGGAGGGCAGAGGGGTTCCGACGAGGAGAGGAGGGCGAGCAAGGCGCGGGAGAGGAAGGCGCCGGCGAGGAGGCGACGCGCACCGAGGTGGAGAGCTCGGTGGCGGGGTCGGGTTAGTGGGGACGAGCGACCCGGGGTGGAGGAGCTCGACGGCCGGAGCTCGGCGCTATGGCGGCTGGAAACCGGTGGGGAGCGGGGCTCGAGAAGGCTGGCGGCACTGTGAGCTCGGGCAGCGCGCGGAGCAGCGTCCGGGTCGCTGGCGTGGGAGGGCATGAGGCCGGAGTCGGGGAGGAACGAGACCCCGTGGCGGCGATGGGGATCTGGAGGCGGGGAGGCGCGTTCAGTGAGGAAGACGGGAGAGAGCGAACGGGGCACGGGTCTGGGGACGGGCTACCGCAGGGTGGGGCCCGATGGCAGGGAGAGAAGGGGGTGGGGTGAGGGTGGCGACGGGATTGTGGCCCAGGAGCGGGGCGGGATCCCGAGGTGGTCGGCACAGGGTGGGCGGGAGCGTGCGACGCGCGGGTGCGAGGAGGTGGGTCCGGGTCAGTCGCGTTGCGCGCGCGTGTTGCGTGTTGCGCGCGTGCTGCTGTGTGCGGGCTGGCGTGCAGGAGCGGGTCGTGGGGTGGGATGGAGGGGTGGCGGCTGGGTGGTGGAGGGAGTGTTAGGGTTTGGTTGCAGGTGGGGTGGTAGGTGGCTGCCGGGTGGGCTTTTGGGCCTAACCGGTGGCTGCCTCCCCCACTAAAACATTTTATTTTATTTTATTTGTTTTATTTTTAGAAAGACCTTTTGTAAATAGTTTTTAGACAAATAAAAGACCCGGAAAAGACCGAAGTTTTGATTTGAAATTAAGACGGAGGTATTTGGAAGACAAAGATAGGCTTTTAGCAAAATACTTTCAAACAAAAAGATGCATGCTGATGTCAGGATGATGCACATAGATAAAACACCGTGATTTTCTAGTAGTGGTTTTAGCGGGGCGCCACAATTCGACACCACTAACAAGGGATCTCGTCCTCGAGATCCGCCTCGTGGTACCAGGAAGAAGGTCGGTGATCTGAATCTTCTCGCTTCGTGTCGATGCTCGCGACACCACTAACAAGAGGTCGTTGTCTGTGATCGTCGAGAGAACACTCCAGGAAACAAAGGACGAAGGTAAAGGTATCCACAAATAAAGCCACCTCTAACTTTGATAGAAAGAGAGAACCGATGCATTCTCATCCACTTCAATGTACACAAGCAAATAGAGTGAGTAGTCGGCATGGGGGCCAATCCATCACGCACCCAAACTATTACTCCGCACAATCAGTAGAAAAGCGTGCAACCATTCTCGGAATCAGACTGAAGATCCCGACAAGCGAGGTTCGGAACAAAGGAGTGTTGTAGACTCTGCATCAGATCTGGCGTAGATGATGTCGTCACGTCGGAAACACCAGAAGGCACAAACAAGGAACAAAGAATGGTACCACAGATAAAGGATTACTCAGATAGCATGAAGTCCGGGGGTAGAAACACCGTTATCAAAGGAGGAAGCGAAACCCTGAAGGTACGACGGAAACCCAACCACGAGAAATCCTGGACTCGAAGAAAGAGAAGAGAGCAGATTCAAAACACGCAGAGGTAAGAGGAGAATAGCAGAGGGGTAAGGAGTAAAAGCAGACCTAATCAGATCTACCCACCCGATTTTGCGAAAATAGTTTTGACACTCTACTTCGGCCGTTAGCTAGGTTATCCTACAGGCTGGACCAGTGGGGTATCGCAACTGCTGAGCTCTGATACCACTCTGTAACACCCTCAAATCGGCCCTATGCGAGTTTTAGCGCTTCCCGCCAAACCCGCATAGAAACGATTCAAGGACACCCACCAGGCACTTTCGTGCGGGTGGAAAACGAAGTAATACTATTACACAACAGTCCTCGATGGGACCCACAGAACAGATATATATACAACAGCGACTCCATGAGTCAAGAATACAGATATACTATACAAAGATCCAAATCACCTTGAAAACGATAGAGCGTCCGACTACGGTCAAGATGCAAATGGGACTAAGAGCCCTGAAGAATAACCAATGGCGTCCATAACCCCGCCCAGGCCAAGCCGGAAGGGTAACCCTGGTAACGACGTCGATCTCAAACCTGCTAAAACAAAACGGGCGCCAACAAAGGGCAAAGGAAAAAGAGGAGCATCAGTAGTGAGGTCAGTACACGGCGAGGCTAGAATTCGGCGGCTCTCGCCTACATAGGTATGGTGGACTGAAGCGGCAGCGCGGCATGCACTGGACAACCTATAGAGACTCGATTAACTGTCGGCTATTAGAGAGAGATAAGAAAGACCTATTCGGATCCAACCTGATGCTAACACCTAACATACCCATCCTGGCATTTCCCCCTCGATACCAAACGAGGAAGTCAGACCGAGGAACTCACACGGTTGGAAATTTTACTCATTCCGTTATAGTTGCAGCACTTACTAAACAGGTATAGATAGCACGAGTCATCCTGAAGCATAAGTAGTGGGCAGTTTTAATTACCATTCTTTGGTAGTTGCAGTACTTACTAGTCAGATACAATTAGCATGTGACATCCCAATCCCAGCAGTTGTTGGCACTTCTATTTCATTCCATTGGAGTTGCGATACTTACTAGGCAGGTATAACATGACACGATACACACCAGTTCCACCAGTTTTTGGCACTTTTATTATCCATTCCATTGTAGTAAAGCTGATTACTAGTCACATATTAAGTCAAATTTATAGCACTACTTTAGTTATGCTTGTCTATGATCGAGATACTGTGCTCCAAGTCATCCATAACCGCGGACACGGCTTTCAGAAAGATTTACCCTAGAGGGGTGCACAAATAGCAACACACACACGATCAACCTCGGAAAAATCAAATCAAAACCCAACGAGGCTTTCACGACAAAGCAATCACACGATTCATAAAATATTTCAGGGGGCCACCCCATTAAGCTACCTGCAAGGAACTTGGTCGGCTCCGAGATGGACCCAAGGTTTGCGCCAATGGCTGTAAACGACTGTGAACCCGAAAGTGTGACTGGGCTTGTCGATACCGCGAAAACACTCCGCAATTCCTAAACAGTACAGGTGCTCCACGCACAATCTTAAATAAAGCAGTAAAACATGGCATAAGTACAGAATAGTAATAAATCCCCAAACTAGTTTGTGGCCCCAAGAAATAAGAAATGAATCAAGCTCTGGCTAAGGGGGATTCATAGAGTCTCCCGTATGTGGATAGTGCGAATAGTCAAGGAATAGGTATCAAGTACGCGGGGTCCTACGGGACACAATTGAGCGTGGAAGAACCAAATAACATCTATTGCCCACCGATGCCTCTACATTAGTTATATCTAGCAATTTAATATCAAGTTGTAACTAAAGCCATGATGAACTCCACCATAAACATCTACCAGCATTCCAACAACTGTGGTACTTGATAACACGAGATCGCACCTGAGCAAGCAACTACGACTCGCAAGGCCAGCTATCTACCAAACACAGGTAATAGGAGGTGTCCAAGGCAATATAGAGGTTGCACGGGATATAACTGGTGTGCGGAAACTAAAGCATCGCGACACGGATAGCAATAGATCAACAGGAGGAAATAAAGACTATAAATGCAAAATAGGTAGAAGGGGGAGAGATGCTCGCCTGGGAAACACTGTTGAAGGATCATATCCGGAGAACTTGTCGATACTCGCATCAACTCATCGGCCTAATCCGCGAAGAAGCAAACACTAGAAGAAGCACCGGATGCAATATTTAATACTACGATAGAAGATCGGGCATGATGCATGTATGATGCATGACATGGCAAAGATGCGATGCAATTAGGCAATATTAAGCGGAACCGGGGGCCCAGCAATTAATTAATGGTTCAAGTTATTTAGAAACCCCGCAATTTAAATGTTGTATTAACAGGGCGAAACATGGCATCGGTTCGCTACACCAATTTAAATGAAGTCCGGAATAAGACTAGAATAGCCCGCATATAAACTCCATATTTAATTTAGGTGAATCTACTATTTAACCCAACCCACCAGATGACATGTATGCAAGCATGATGATTTAATGATGCGACAGGTATATGTCATATTATAAAAATAGAGGCTTAGGGTCACACATCTGGGTTCGGAAGATCTTGGTTCCAGGGGTTTGGGGTTCGACAGGGTTCGACGGGGATCGGTCGACGGGATCGTTCTCGGACAACGGAAGGAGAGCTTGGCGTCCCAGGAAGAAGGACTTGGTTTGGCGTCGGGGGCGCATCGGATTCGCCCTAGTCGGTGTCGATCTTGTCATCGCGAAGAGCTTGTCGGGTCCGCGTAACGGTCGGTCTTGGCGTTCAGGATGAAGAACTTGGCGTCCTTCGGTTCTATGTCGGCGTACTCGGTGTCTGCGATGAAGTGCTTGTCGTTCCGGTGGTGATCTTGGCGGTCTTCTAGTGGCACCATGTACACCCCTTGAACCCATCGGCATTGAGCCGGCCTTGTCGGTGAGCATCCATGTACGAAGGTCTGGGTGTGCCGGTTCCATTAACGATGGCGATCTTAGTTCAACATCATCGCGGCCTTCGGGTTCGGTTCTTGGCATGGCCTTCGGATCACCGGGATCGGGCTTCGCATCCGGGAATGGGTCTTGGTGGCGATGAAGAAGATCATGTCGAGGCCCCCGAGATCTTGTTTTCTTCACGATAACTAGGCATCGGGGACTCCCGGTGTCTACCAAAAACAAAAGGCACCGAGTCAAGTGTGTGCCCGAGCATCCAGAGGCGCACACACACAAGGAGGACGGTGACCGGATGCGTAGATGGAGCCGAGCACGCAGGGCTCGAGGGCCTGCAGGGAGGCGGCCGAGGGACAAAGGCGACGTGCTGGCACGGGGATCTGGCGAGGCAGGCACATGCTCGGGCTCCAGCGCGATGGAGGTCGACGGGGGTGGGCCACGGAGGGGCACCAGGGCTCCGGCCGAAGGTGGCCACAGAGGAGAGCGGGGGCGCAAGGCGAGGAGCTTGTAGTGGCGGCGAGGTCGGCGACTCCTGCGGGCGACCTCAGGGAGGCGCAGTACCATGCGCTCTTGAGGGGGCGCGGTCGGTGTCGCCAAGGACGGGCGAGCTCGGGAGCTAGGTCGCGGGCGGCCCGGAGGGCAGAGGGGTTCCGGCGAGGAGAGGAGGGCGAGCAGGGCGCGGGAGAGGAAGGCGGCGGCGAGGAGGCGACGCGCACCAAGGTGGAGAGCTCGGCGGCGGGGTCGGGTTAGCGGGGACGAGCGGCCTAGGGTGGAGGAGCTCGACGGGCGGAGCTCGGCGCTGCGGCGGCTGGAAACCGGTGGGGAGCGGGGCTCGAGAAGGCTGGCAGCGCTGCGAGCTCGGGCAGCGTGTAGAGCAGCATTCGGGTCGCTGGCGCGGGAGGGCATGAGGCTGGAGTCAGGGAGGAACGGGACCCCGTGGCGGTGGTGGGGATCTAGAGGCGGGGATGCGTGTTTGGTGAGGAAGACGGGAGAGAGCGAATGGGGCACGGGTCCTGGGACGGGCTACCGCAGGGTGGGGCCCGGTGGCAGGGAGAGAAGGGGGTGGGGTGAGGTGGCGACGGGATTGTGGCCCAGGAGCGGGGCAGGATCCCGAGGTGGTCGGCACGGGGTGGGCGGGAGCGTGCGACGTGCGGGTGCGAGGAGGTGGGTCCGGGTCGGTCACGTTGCGCGCGCGTGTTGCGCGCTGCGCGCGCTGCTGTGTGCGGGCTGGCGGGTCGGGTGCGTGTGTGGGGTGGGATGGAGGGGGTGGCGGCTGGGTGGTGGAGGGAGTGTTAGGGATTGGTTGCAGGTGGGGTGGTAGGTGGCTGCCGGGTGGGCTTTTGGGCCTGGCCGGTGGCTGCGTCCCCCACTAAAACATTTTATTTTATTTTATTTTTAGAAAGACTTTTTGTAAATAGTTTTTAGACAAATAAAAGACCCGGAAAAGACCGGAGTTTTGATTTGAAATTAAGACGGAGATATTTGGAAGACAAAGATAGGCTTTTAGCAAAATACTTTCAAACAAAAAGATGCATGTTGATGTCAGGATGATGCACATAGATAAAACACCGCGATTTTCTAGTAGTGGTTTTAGCGGGGCGCCACAATGGCCATCCATGTCCCTCTGTTGATCATTGATATGAGAGTGGTCTCTATCATGTCCGGAGTGTTTCCGAACCGAAGGATGTCACGCTTAAGGGTAGGGATGCTTAGGGTAGATGAGGCATCGTATGAGAAATAGAGAGAGACCGAAATAGTTTCGATAACATCCGATGGAGATCGGAAAGGGGTCCGAAAGTTGTTTCGGAGTGAAGAGATACTATAATATGTATATTTGAATGTTAACTAGAGAATTAATATTAAATATATATTTTATTATATTTTTGAAGGCACTATATTGCTAATGGGCCTCACCCGAAGGGAGGCCCAAGTGGGCAAGGCGCCTAGGGAGTGGGGGCCAGCCAGCCTAGAGCTAGTGGGCCACCCCAGTGGGGCCCACCTAGGGCCGGCGGCTGCCCCAAGGTGGCCGGCGAGTGTGGGGATTAGTCCCACCCTACCTAGCCCCTGGGTGGTGCGCCCCCTCCCACTATATAAAGGGGTTCCCCCTCCCCTTGGAGAACACCCATTCCTCTCATTCTCACTCTCACCTGCTGAGGACTTCCCTGTAATATTGGGGAGGACCTCGTAGTTGAGTTCTCCACCTTCACACTACCCTCGTGTGATCAGCGATCCGGCATCTACTTCTTCTGCTGCTCGGCTGGATCGGAGTCCGGTTGACGTCTCCTACACCGGACGTGTGACGAACTTCGGAGGCACCACACTTGGGGTGCTGCTCATCTTTATAAATATACGCCTTCCTGCGTAAGGCGTGCCTCTCTCTGCAAAGGTATGAATATTGTATTCCTTCTCCGTTACTTATGTCTACATAGTATAGATCCTGGTATTAGTGTTCGAGTAGATAGAATTTTTTTGTTTTCTGCTATGGAACCCTTCACTTGCCATAGCATATCTCATATGGGGTTGTCTCCACAGATTTGGACGGTGCTCGGTTCAAAATAAAAGCAGCGGTTTCTAACGCATATCCCCAAAATGATACGGATAAATCAGTCAAAGACATCATGGACCGCACATTATCTAATAGAGTACGGTTACGTCGTTCCGACACACCATTACGTTGTGGTGTTCCAGCTGGCGTAAGTTGTGGGATTATCCCACAGTCCTTTAAGTGCATGTTAAACTCATAACTCAAATACTCGCCTCCTCGATCCGATTGAAGATGCTTGATTCTCTTGTTAAGTTGATTCTCTACTTCCTTCTGAAATTCCTTGAACTTTTCAAAGGTTTCAGACTTGTGTTTCATTAAGTAGATATATCCATATCTACTCAAATCGCCAGTAAAGGTAACAAAATAACGATAACCATTGCGCGTTGAGACACTCATTGGTCCACATACATCCGTATGTATGATTCCCAGTAGGTCTGCAGCTCTCTCCATCGTGCCGGAGAAGGGTGTCCTGGTCATCTTGCCCATAAGGCATGGCTCACATGTATCAAGAGATTCTAAATCTAATGATCCAAGAAGTCCTTCTGAATGAAGCTTCTTCATGCGCTTTACGCCAATGTGACTAAGACGGCAATGCCACATAAACATGGAATTATCATCATTATGCTTACAATGTTTAGCATCAATATTATGGATGTGAGTATTGCAATCAAGATCTAGTAAGAATAAACCATTACTCACAGGCGCATGAACATAAAAGACGTCATCCATATAAATAGAACAACCACTTGTTCCAGATTTAAATGAATAACGATCTTGCAACAAGCAAGATCCACTTACAATATTCATACTCAAAGGGGGTACATAGTAGCATTTATTCAAAACTATAATCAATCCTGATAGCAGATGTAGAGATAACGTGCCAACGGCCACCACATCGACTTTCGTGCCATTGCTGGCACGCATCATCACCTCGTCCTTTCCAAGCCGCCTCTTACTCCGCAGCTCCTATTGGGAGTTACATATGTGAGCAACAGAACCGGTATCAAATACCCAGGTTTTTCTCCTGGGGTTGGTAAGGAACACATCTATGACATGTATATCACATATACCTTTGTCTTTGGCGGCAATATTTTCGGCTTTCTTGTCCTCAATGTACTTGGGGAAATTGCGTTTCCAGTGCCCATCCCCTTTGCAGTAATAGCACGTGGTACCGGACCTAGGGCTGGGCCCAGTAGCCTTAGAGGTGTTGGCAATTGCTTTACCATCCTTCTTTGGCTTGTTGCCCTTGCCCTTTGTCCCCGACCTTTTAAAGTTAATGGTCTTATTGACCATTAACACCGTGTGCTCTTTCTTGATTTCTACCTCAGCAGTTTTGAGCATGGCGAACACTTCAGCAAGGGTCTTAGTCATCCCTTGCATGTTGTAGTTCATCACAAAACTCTTATAGCTAGGGGCAGCGAGTGCAGCACCCTATCTATAGTGAGCTCCTCCGGGATTTTGCAATCCAGGGCGTTTAAGCGCTTAACGTAGCCAGACATTTCGACCACGTTCTCACTAATGCTGCTATGCTCTTCCATTTTAGCAGAGAAGAAGAGCTCGGAAGCATCATACCTCTCTACACGAGCCTGTGGAGCAAAGACGGCCTTGAGATCCTCAATGATCTCAAAAGCATTCATCTTCTCAAAACGCTTTTGAAGCTCCGGCTCCATGGCATAGAGCATTCCACTCTGGATGAGGGAGAAATCGTCCGCCTTGGACTGCCAGACATTCTTTTCGTCCTAGGATGCGGAATCTGCAGGCTTAGCTAGAAGCTTAGCCTCGATGACATAAGTCAACTTGTAGGGGACTAGGAGGATCCTAAGATTGCGGAACCATGCGGTGAAGTTGGTTCCATCAGTTTTCAGCTTGTCCTTCTCGAGGAAAGTGCTAAGGTTGAAGGTGGGTGGGCGAGACATCTACAAAGGATTTGCAAAGTATTTAGACTATGTTGTAATAATGAGTTCAAGTTTTAACTAAAAGAACTCCCACTCAAACGAACATCCCGCTATTCATTTCAGTGATCACATGATCCCAATCCGTTGCACCTCCCCCGATCGTCACGGCCATCAGTGCAGTTTCAAAGGTGGACATTCACCAATGTCGATCACATCAACCATGTGATTCATGCTCGACCTTTCAGTCTCTTGTATTCTGAGGCCATGTCTACACATGCTAGGCTCGCTAGTTCTAACTCGTGTGTATTCGTAGTGCAACATGGCTTACACCCACTGTATGCGAACGTAGATATGTCTGACACCCAGGCCTGTAACCCTGGATCACCTCATACTGAAGAACTTTCTTGGTGGTGCACACACAAGGGGAATATGATAACTGGAATACTATGAGGGATTATCTTATTATGCTACCGTCTAGTAAGTATGCTAGCAAAATAAGTAATACTTCAAAAGTAAAGTGTTATGACATGGTTATAGCTTTATGATCATCATCAACAGCCTTAAAGTTTCACAAACTTGTCAATGCCATGTTATAACACTTGCCCCTATGCAATAATGAAGATAGACGCCTATATATTAACTATTGCATGTTTTACGCGGCTTTAGGGCTTTCGCAGTAGAACCCCTTCCCACCTACGAACGTCGAGCCACAACATAGATTCAGTGATTGCTGTTCTTCTTCCCTTTTCAGGGCCCTCCAGTGTCAATGCCATATCAACTACTATAGAGAGACAGACACCCCCCTAAGCCACTTTGATTTGTGGACCAGTCTCGCGAATCACCACGTGAGGTCGGTTGGGGGCTACTTCATCAAACAATGCCGCGATATGAACAATAACACTAAAGAGGGTAGCAACTAGAGAATCAATGCCCACATATTGCTATGTGTTCTATCCGTACGAGATGTCTACCCATAGACCCGCTCTGATACCACTGAAGGGTTCCGTAGCAGAAAACAAAAAAAATCTATCTACTCGAACACTAATACTAGGATCTATACTATGTAGACATAAGTAACGAAGAAGGAATACAGTATTCATACCTTTGTAAACATAGGCACGCCTTACGTAGGAAGGCGTATATTGATGAAGACGAGCAGCACCCCAAGTGTGGTGCCTCCGAAGTACTACATACGTCCGGTGTAGGCGGCGTCTCCCGGGCTCCGATCTAGCCGAGCAGCGGAAGAAGAAGATGTCGGACCGAAGATCACATGACGGTAGTGTGAAGCTGGAGAACTCAAATCCCTCGACGTCCTCCCCAATATTACGGAGAAGTCCTGAGAGGAATATGAGAGAGAGAATGAGAGAATTGGATGCCTCCAAAGGGGTGGGGTAGACCCCTATATATAGTAGGAGGGGGGCTCACCACCTAGGGGCTAGGCGGTGTGGGACTAAACCCCACACCCGCCGGCCACCTAGGGGCTACCGCCAGCCCTAGGTGGGCCCCACTTGGGCGGCCCACCAAGCCAAGGCTGGCCGGGCCCCTCCCCTTAGGCGCCTTGCCCTATTGGGCCTCCCTTCGGGTGAGGCCCATTAGCATTAGGAAGCCTTTAATAATAAAATAAAATATATATTTAATATTAATTCTCCAATTAACATTCCAATACATATATTATCATATTCCTTTACTTCGGAACTCCTTCCGAACCCCTTCCGATCACCATCTGATGTTACCCGGAACTATTCTGGTTCCTTTCTCTCTCTATTTCTCCTACGGTACCTCATCTATCCCTAAGGGCCCCCACCCTTAAGCATGAAATCCTTCGGTTCGGGAACACTCCGGACATGATTGAGAATCCTCTCACATCAATGATCATCAGCGGGACCTGGATGCCCATGATGACCCCCGTGCATTCCACGAATCTTATCGCTCGAACCGTGAATAGTCGTTTCCCGTTCCCTTTGCCACTTGATACCTAGTTCATCCGAGACTTGATCTTCGGTATCTCCATACCTTAGTTCGATCTCATTGCCGATGAACTTGTTTACTCGTTCCCATGCCGTTGCATTCCGTGACCCAGTCACACGCTTGCAAGCTTCGTCAATGGTGAACTTTGTAACTAGATCTCATTGAGATACAACTATCAGATGTTTGTCTATCACGTCATTCAACCAATGATGTGACCTCATTGTCAATTGGCATAAATGCCCATGATCATGAAACTCAGATCATCCTGATGACCAATGAACTAGTTCGCTAGAGGTAACTAGAGACACGGTTTGTTTACATACCACACGTGTATTAACGTTTCGTATTAACACAGTTATAGCACAGTATGAAACGTATTATGAACATATAGGAGATATATCAAACAATACACTTTATTATTTGCCTCTAGGGCATAACTCCTTCAGCTGCAACCCAAGAATCTGGAGATCCTCGCGCGCAACTTCGCAGCGGCGTTCCCGCTCGTGTGCTCCCACCCAGGATGCTTTCGTCGTTACTCCTACCACGAGATCCCGCTCCACGAGCTCGCGTGCCCGCACGGCGCGTGCTCCTGCACGGAGCTGGTCTGCAACTACACCGGCCCGCCGGCAGAGCTCGTCGTCTACCTTGTAGAGGAACACTTGATCGAAGTGATTAGGATCTCGTATGGGCAAGCCCAACTTCTCCAAGAGCAGGTGCCATTCACTGACTCGGCACGCCGTCGGCTAATTTTCTAGGGGGGATGGCTCTGTTTTCGTCCTGACCATCACCGCCAGTGTTCCGGGAACCACAGCCGGGCCCACCTTCGTGTGTGCGGTATGCGTCAGGTCGGTCTCGTGCGCCTAGCCTGTATACACGGTGTGCATGTGGGCGAACGTCCAGCCGCCATATTCTGATAGCATTCTTGTTCTAGCCGAGCGCCGAGCTGCCCGACGCCGCGAGAGGTGGAGTATGCGGACGTAAGGTCGATCCTATGTGTGCCATCTCAATACCTTGTCGGTGCTAGACCGAACAGGTAGATGCACTTCTACATTTGTATCAAGAAGACCGATAGGGAAATGTAGTACTTATGTTGTCATTACTGTTAGACTTAAGCAATGCTTCTCAGGTGCGTAGAGCATACATGTTGTGCGAATGTACCCCAGTTGTAGTTTTTTAGTACTCCTTAATAATTCGACGAGTTATTGGTCCAATCAGCTTGTTGTTGTCACGTTGCAAAGTCCGCTTGCTCTGGACAGACTGGCAATACCGTGTGCTCCCGCCCCCGCATGTCAGTGTCACGTGTTCTGAGGGCCCACCTGCCAGTGTCACGCCTCCCTTCTCTTCCTTCCCCTCGAAGCCACTGTCCCAACTTCTCTTCCATCCTGCCACTCCGGTCTGATGGTTGTAATCTGATTTTCGTTGGATTGTTTACATGTAATCTACGTTGATAATGCAATATGCAAATGGCACAGACACAATTTCTAAAGTGGAAGCACTCACACGCTGCTATTGCACATATTTCCCAATATAGCTCGACAAACCCATTACAATAATTGTACTCGCACTAAACACAGCCGAAATTGCAACCATCCTAAACAATATCTAAACCCACATCACAGCACTGTCGTCGGAGTCCACCTTGACTGGTGACACCGCCGTGCCCTTCCTAGCGACATCCACTCCTGCCTGTGGCTTGCCCTTCGCCAAGGAGGCAACAATGGCATTCTGCACAGCTTCGTCCCCATCGTCCTCCACATCAGAATCGACAATGACGAAGGTGACGGGGTTGGCGTGGACCGAGCGCCGTCGCGCCTGGAGGCTCCTACTCGAGCTCGACACCGCATCAGTCCTTCTACAGGTAGGAGGGGCCGAGATCGGATACGTAGCATCATCTCTCCTCTCAAGAACCCATGGCCATTTGATACTGCGATGGTAGGATCTTGGGGTGGATCCGCTGCGGCGAGCCCTACCGGAAGCGGTGGAGCGGATGGATTTGCCGACACGAGCCATGACAAGTTCCTAAGAGGGAGTAAGATTGTGGGACAGGCATGTCTGGTTCCTGAGCAAGGCCTCCTAGTGATATGTACATGGGCAAGGTGCCAAAAAAATCCGTCCAATGCGCGCAAGAGGGCCTTTGAACCACGAAGCCGCGAGGTTTGGTTGACAAGTCCGCACGCTAGGTCCCCCACCTTTTAGCCGAATGTGGACGGTAGGATTCTGCCCGAGTTATTAAGTGGGGATAAATCACACTTCACCACTACCCTGACATCCAAAGGATCCTCTTTCCTCCCTTTCCTCTTCCCCCGCTCCCCTCGCTCATGGCTCGCAGCTCATGCAGTTCATCTCGGGCGGAATCAGGGTCGGCTCAACGCCGTCAGGCGGGTGCCCCCATCAGGTACCGGAGGGCGCCCTACGATTACTACCCCGATATGTTGTGTTTGTGCGGTTAGAAGACGCCGATATGGATTTCATGGACCGACAAAAATACTGCAGGAAAATTCAGCAACTGCAGCATCAGAGCGGTAAGTTTGTACTGTAGGTACAATGGTAACCCAGATCCGGAAAGTGTAATGTAATTCTTTTTTTGTTTCCTTCGATCTACTTCGCATGAAGGGAGGGGGACTGGCTGTGACAAGTTTGTGTGGATCCAAAAGCCACTGATAGGTTTTCACAAAGAGCTTGTTCAGGATCTGTGTGATGTTGTGTGGGACAAGAAAGAGGAGATTCGTGCGATGGAGCGAGAGATCCGGGAGCTTCGCTAGGTGCAGGGGAGGCAAGGGCAGGGAGGTGGTGAGACAGACAGGCTCAAGATTAGGCCATATAGTGGAAACAATTTCCTCATTATCTAGGCATTATCTGTTGCATTTGTAGTTTATGTTGCCATGTCGTTGTCCAGCAGCTGAAATAAGTTGCTGCTTCGTGGAGTGTAGCAACCAGCTTAGAAATTGTTTTTCAGCCCAGAAACTTATCATAAGTGTAATGCCAATAGCATGGATTTATTAAGCACCTATAAATAATTCATGTCTGTGCCACTAACACCCATCGATTTTGGAGACCCCTTAACCGCTCAGCTATCGCGATTGTTCAGATAGTAGTGGCACAGTCACAATTTTGGATTCAACTAGTGGCCTCGGATGTATCCAATTCTAAAGTCGCGATGCATTTTACTCCGAGTACGGGAGGAAGATTCTTTCGCCCGACAAGTTCTACGCACACAGCTCCAGAGTTTAACCGAACTACATATATAGGTTCAAGTTCAATACATCATTAGGCTTCTACACTACTAGCCTTCTTTCTCTGCTTGGATGCCAACTTTCTTCCTCTTGCCTTCACGTCCACTGGCTTCTTCATCTCCTGCCTTCTTCCTCTTCCTGGGTGCCAATTTTCTTACCTTCACGTACCCTGCATCTCCGGGTCGAGGGAAGGTAGGCCAATCAGCACCAGAATCTTGTCCAGCATCATCACTCCACTCGTTTTGGTTTTCTTCCCGCAACAAAATCACTGAGTCGGCTGTCTTGTTTCTTACCTTGCGCTTCCTGTAAAAAAACAGTACATGGATTACTACCTTATATCTACAGACTATAAACAATTTTGTGTGTGAATGTACCATCTCATACCTAGGTTTTGGAGCATTAAGGGGACAACCCGCTGCTCTATGGCCTATAAGATGGCAGGTCTTGCATCTGTTTTTGCCCTTCTTTGTAGCACAGAAAGCCGAACCCTTCTTCTCGAGAAAATTCTTAAACCTATTCACCTGAGGTCTTCCTCTGCCCCTTTTTGTAACTGGCTGGCAAAGCTCGAAAGACAGTTGGACTTGAGGCCACTGAGATGGGTCTGTACATGGCTCGACGGATCCAGCGTATGCAGCTCTGAACTTTTCCATAGAGTAGTAGTCTGACAAATACTGATCCAAATGTGGTAGAGTTCTTTTCTTCACCAAGAAGGCCAAGGCGTGGTCGCAAGGTTTCCCAGTATGCTGCCACTCTAAGCAGGTGCATTCTCGCAGCTGGATGTTCACAACATCCATTTTGCCACTCTTGGATATATCGACCACCTCACATCTGCTGCTGGTTGACGGGAGAACCTTAAGATGAGCAAGTCCTCGGCTTCTCTTGTGTAGTTGCTGTACAACTGGCGGTAGCATATGTCCTCTAAGTCTCCTACCGATCTCTCTCCTTATATTTAACAGCTTCATGATCATACCACATATGCTGTACATCAAGATATGAACATGCACCCAGTTATTCAGGCATTCTGCAAGGTTGTTGTTTATGTAATCAACTTTGATGTCAGGGTTGAATTGACTCCTCTTCCATAGCTGCGAATTATGGATGGCTAAGTACTTTAAAAGTTCAGGGGCTTCCGCAAAAATCTTGCTCATGAAATATTCGCTGCTACTAGGTTTGTAAACTCTAGCATCAGGAAACATGTAATGAAATACGCTGCCTGCGTAGTGTGAGTACAAGTTGAGCATCATATGGTCATGGCATTCTCTACCTTCAGCTCGCGGGAACACCTCCTTCATTGCATTCGTCAGCCCTTTGCATGCATCCATGGATATAGCCAATGGATCCATGTGGCCTATTGATCTCCTGAGCTGCCTCATAAACCAGACCCAGTTTTCCTCCGTTTCTGTTTCAAACAGCCTAAATGCCACTGGGAACATCCAATTGTGACCATCAAGTGTTGTGGCAGATGGCAGGCATCCTTTCCATTTGCCAGTTAGGACAGTGCTGTCTACACGCAGATACGGCCTACAGCCGTCCTTGAATCCCTGGATGCAAGGTTTAAGCGCCATGAAAAATCTTTTGAAATATATTTTACCACTTATTGATTCGGTGTCAATCTCCACAACACTCCCCTAACACCTAGCTTGTACCTCCGCCTTGAAGTTGTACAGCATCCTGAAGCTATTGGTCCAATCCCCGTGCAAGACCCCCAGAGCTTTCTATTTACCTTTCCAAACCATGTAATACGGAAGGACAATGTTGTATTTAGAACCGAGGCTAGTCTGAATATTCTTCGCGGTCTCCTTAGGGTTATCCTTTAGTATGGACATAGATTGCATAGCCATCCACTCCATATCAGCCATTGAGGATTTCAGTTTGCTGCCTGTCGGACACATGTGTGGAGGGCCCATTTTGTTCACCTGCAACACAGATTCATTTAAAAGATAAGCGGAGTCGACTAGTTTCCAGAAAGATATCGCACATCAATTGTAGTTATAGAGTGAAAAGAGAGAGAGTTCTAATGGTTTGCTGCATTCATTGCCCTAGTACCCTAATTGCATTCGACGCAGGTAAGGCTATTGCTGTGATCCTCCATGGACAATGTACCTCGACCCATCCATTCATCCACGTTAACTTGCAAATGACCTCATACCTCTGGGCAGTGTTCATCAGTCGATAAACGTTGAACTCCCCCTTGATACAAAAATGCCGGAACGACATCCTGAACTCATGCATGCTCCTGAACTCGGTGTCGACCGAAGTTATAGGATACTCGTGGTCATGTTTCATTTCTTCTACTTCAACACCCAAATCATCGACTAGAATACCAGCCTCATCGTTAAGTTCCTCATCTATTTCATCATCACCAGATTCTTGATCCTCTACAGTGCCTTCTTCTTCATCTGATTCAGAATCCTCGCCATCGTCTCTAATGCCTAGTACTGCACACATCATATTGACTCCCATGGGCGGGGCTGCACCATCATCTCCACCCGGATGGACCAGAACATTGCCCCAATCCACCTCACCAGCAACTCTGTTTTCTCCAAGACACTCGGTTGGTTCTGCCGCAACCACATGGGGTGGTCTTACGTTTGCATGCATCCCAGGTACTTCAGTGGACAAACGGCAGTCAGAATCAATTTCATCTTGACTGTACAGAACCCTCTTGCTCTTCCTGTGTACATCCTCCTTCCTGATGTAATCTTTCCTGATGGTATCATTAGGGCTTGACATCTGCGTTCCATTCCCCATCGAACTAGGATTTTTGCTGCCGCTTTTGGGTGTGATCTCCTTACTACCTCCCCTCACGGGTGTTGGCTCCAGGGTGCTGGCATTATTGCCTGACCTCTGGGGCGTGTTCTTCTTCGAATTATCCCTTTTGCTGCTACTATTGGGCATGTTCTCCTTCGTGATGGCATTATTGCCTGACCTCAGCAGCGTGTTCCGCTCCAAATTAGCCCTTTTGCTGCTACTATTGGCGTGTTCTCCTTCGTGTTGGCATTATTCCCTGACCTCAGCGGCGTGTTCCGCTCCAAATTAGTATTTTTTCTGCTCCCACTAGGTGCTGGCCATCTTCGCCTCTTTGCTACCACTCCTGGGAGTGTTTGCCACCGTGCTAGCCCTCTTAGCATTTTTGCTACTACCGTTCGGTGTGGCATTTTGACTGGATCTCAGGGGTGTACTCTGCGGCGTGGTGCCTTTTTTCGTGCGACTCTTGGGCGTCTTCTTCTCTGGCGTGGTCTCCTTGGTGACTTTCTTCTTCGGGGTGCCCTTTCTGGGGATGCTCTTCCTGCTCCTCTTTATGACGCTCCTCTATAAGACTCTCCTCTATTCGAAGCTACCCTCAGTCGCACCAGCCCCAGTGATGCCATGGATCAGGTCACGCATGCCTTCTAAAAGTCCATCATCTCTATTGTCGAGTTCCAATTCCTCTCCCACCATTTGCACTATCAAGTGGAAGTACACTTCACCTCTATAATGTTTCCTTATAAACGGTACAACTAAATCCCTGGTATCTTTCACTCGATAGCCTTTTTGCTCCTGTAACCAAAATATAACAATCGTGCTTCCTGGGAGGACCCCCACAGCACCTTCACACATAACGATGCCATCAGGTCAGATAACTCTACCACTTCAGGATCGTATCTGCCAAGGATTACATCAAACTCGTCATAGAATTTTTCTGTGCCATCATCTAATTTTGCAGTATAATCCGCAACACCAATACAAACGATTACTTTGCCATCATCAGGTTCTTCAGGATAGAAACATTCGAGAGGTTCGAGAGGTGGAGCGGCACCATCAAACCTAGCCCCAATGCCACCACCGCCATCACCAGCGTCATCGTTAGCTGGATCAACCTCGGTGGAAGTACCAGGACCAGGAGCAAGGCAAGGGCCCTTAGCAGCGGGAGCTACATTACATGGTGGACAGGCAGGGCCCCTTCTAACGGCAGCCACAATAGGATCAGCTGCTGCCATGCCACGTCGATGATCAGGAGCAGTTCCCACAACAACAGTGTTTCGAGTGCTAGCAGAGTTCAGACCATGAGCTAGCTCCAGACCAGCAGCTCGCTGAACCTGAGCACGGGTTCGAGGAGGACACAAGGCATCAGTCTTTGCAACAACAGTGGGGAAGCCTCCGGAAGCCTTAGTTTTCTCAACAACGGCAGGGATTGGGTCAACAACGGCCAGATCAACAACAACACGAGGACGACCAGTACCAGCAGATTCCAGAGCACGGGTTCGCACAACTTGAGGACGGTTTCGAGGAGGAGCAGCACACAAGGAAGTGGTCTTGGCAACAACATCGGGGCAGCCTCCGGAAGCCTTAGTTTACTCAACAGCAGCAGCCGGAGCAACAACACCATGGGGATGACCAGTATCAGCAAATTCCAGAGTAGAGTTTTCCACAACGGCAATACGGGGACTCCTACGAGGAGGTTGCCTGACAGAAGCATGTCACGGACGAGGAACCACATTTTGCTCAACAACAGCAGGGGTTCGAGTTATACCTCCCTGTCCAATAATAGCTGGGCGACTCCCAGTAGTAGGAGCTTCCTCATCTAGTATGTTACAAATCAGCATAACCGTTCGAAACCCAGCATACTGTTTCATCAACCCAATTAGCTGACTGTCACATGTTATAGGAACCGTGAAGCCTCGTACATCAATGAAGCTGAACCGTGGAGTCTGCTCCAGCCTCATTTCAGCAAGTTCACGCACAGCAGCAACCAAACTAGGGATATTGCATAACTGCACAAGCGCTACTTCCATCTTCAGATTGTGAGCTTGATTCCATGTGCTCTCCCCATCTGCTAATTTAATGTGGTAGCCGCAGATGGTGACCAGAACTGTGTATTTGGGTTCACGGAGATCCTACTTGACAGAAAATTGGGGACAAAAGATAAGAATTGTTTGTCAGCGTCGTGCTAGGAAACAATTCTATATTCGATATATCTCTGTAATGCCAATAGCTAGCTAGCAGTTATAGGTAGTGTGAATAGCAAAGAGAAGAGTAGCTCACTCGCAATTAGCCAGAAGTACTTCTTCCTCGGCAAATGGATCTGCCATCCTTCGTGCTGCTCAGCTCGTCGGCGGTAGAGGCAGGCTAGATCGTCGCAACGGTTGGCACGGCATTCGGCATTAGAGCTCATTAGCAGCGAGTAAGCGCAGAAACTTGGCGCCGGAAGTCAAATGCCCAAAGAGATCATTCTGGTTGGAGAGGGGATTTCGATGCCGCCGGTGCTAGAGTTCATGCTAAAGGAGGGAGGGAGTGGATTTGTGAATTGGGGCAACGCACCATGCTCCTTTAGTCTCTCGTTTTTCCTACGTGGTTGCCGCGTTGGCGCTCGCATCACGGAAATATTACTGACATGGGGGTCCCGATCGTCTACTTCACGGGGCAGTTTCACAGAATGTTTGGATTTGGTAGGGGTGAGATGAGTTTACATCAAAATGGCCCCTCTCAGTAGTTGGTGGTCCAACATTTCGAAACGCGGCAATTTCAGACAACTTAGGTACCGCGGTGCACTCGTCCGGGAACTTTGGTACCATAGCCCGGTAGCCCCGTCAACCACCTAGTGTTAAGTTGCATGTTCCATCCGTGAAGTTGCCTATTATACACCAGAGTTGATCACACATTTGCTAATTTGTGCTTGTAGATAGTAAATTGTTGTTTTACATGTGTGCTAAAGCGCATACCCATTATTGCCAAGTCGATATCACCTAGTCCTAAGTTTCATACCCCATATGTGAAGTTGCCTACTCTATACCAGAGTGGCAAAAACTTATTTCGAGAAGTGGTAGCAACTATAGTCTGCATAAAATACAACTCACTAGGGGTATTGCTGCAACTAAGACACCACCAGCAGCAAGTTAGCTACTTAACATACAAATAAATAAGGTAAACAAATCTTTGTACAAAGTTGCTTTCACATAACACTAAGTTGTTTTTCAAAAAAGTTTGTCGAAATATATACAAATGAGATCTACTTTTGAAGCTCTCATCGCGACAGGTCCAACCTTGAAAACAGATCGCAATTCCAACAAGTGGTTTAAGAATTATGACCTTTCAATTTATCTCCATATAAAATTAAATGTACGCGTGATAGACTTTCTATTTTTAGGATGAATGCCAGATTTGGACTAACTAGCATCTCGATACTCCCTAGTCTCGTCCAACATCTTATATTTTAAAACGGAGGAACTATTATCAGTTTTGCTGCCCTGCAAAGTTTGTCATGCCAGTGGACCAAACGATCTATATGCGCGCGTGGGGCTGACATAATGCGTGACGCGCCATCACCGAGCCTACCCGCACAACCCCGCCCTCCCGCCGCCGGCGGCGGGCTCAGCCAAAAGTCCCCCCCGCGAGGCACACTCCCACTTGGCTACCTCCTGAATCCACATTGCCTCGCCGCCGGTACATTAAACCTGGCCCTTCCACGCTCGCAAGGCCACACTCTCTACCCCCTAATCAAACGGGAAAGGCAAAGCTCCTCCCTCCTCTGACTATGATTCCCCCTGCCCCTCAGCCTTGGTCCTTCCCATTCTCCCTCCACCCCTTCGCTCATCCAAAACCGCACCACGACGAACTACCCGGCTCCAGCTCCGTACCTCACCTCACTCCGTATAAAATACCACACCGCCTCAGCCTCCTCTCCCGTCCGCGGTCTGTTCCCCTGCTTCGCCATGGCTCTCGCCATTCGAGCTCCCCGCTTCCAGCCGCTCCCGGCCTCCATTTCCGCTTCCTCTACCTCTTGCGCCACCTCCGCAAGGCCCTCGTCCTCGGCTCCCGCCGCCGCCGCCATCTGCTCCGCTGCATCTCCGTTCACCGAGGCCACCTCCTCCTCCAGATACCGCCGCGACGCCTGGTCCTACACCGCCCAAGACTCCTCTTCTTCCTCGTCCGCCGCCGCCGCCGCCGCCGCCGCCGCCGCCGCCGCGGCTTCCGGCCGCCGGGACGACGAGATCGCGCTGCAGCTCCCGGAGCTACGGAGGCTCCTGGAGGCGCTCCGGGCTTCCAGAGGGAAGGGGTTGGAAGGGGACGGAGACGGCAGTGGGCCCGGGAGGGTGGCGCTGGTGGGGACGGGGCCAGGGGACCCCGAGCTCCTCACGCTCAAGGCCGTGCGGGCCATCGAGGCGGCGGACCTGGTACTCTACGATCGCCTAGTGTCCAACGAAGTGCTCGATTTGGTCGGGGACGGCGCCAGGCTGCTCTACGTCGGCAAGACGGCTGGATACCACAGCCGCACCCAGGTCAGTGCTTTAAACGATCATACCTTCCGCGTTCGAATCAAAATTCGGGTGCTTTTGAAGTTTATGTGTATGTTGAAATGACAATCGTATGTTTGCTGTTACTAACTTTGTCTGCTTGTTGATGTAATGCAGGAAGAAATTCATGAGTTGCTCCTGAGCTTTGCAGAGGCCGGTGCCAATGTGGTGCGGTTGAAAGGCGGCGATCCCCTGGTAATTTGTTGTTTGTATTTTCATTATAATACCTGGCGATTCTTGTGCCAGTGCCAATTGTTAACATTAAACTGATCTTGAAATTTTGCTACTCCTACTTGTTGAAAAGTTTCAAATTTTGCTTACTTGAACATTTAAATTGGTTTTGATATTCTGCTAATGTTTGTGTCATGATTCATCTCCAACTTGACAAATTTGTAAGAAAGATACTAATTTGTTAATACTACCATTAGTTGATTATGGTTCTGTAGGACAGTGTTAGTCTTCATTATGACAAAAGTTCATGCATCTGATCAATTAAAAGTGGACGACAGGGCAACTTCAGTATGGCTTTTCTCATAGTCTTAATTTAGGCTTTGTTGTATGTGCATCAGTGTTAAACATTAATCTCTGTTTCGATTAAATTTGATCATTTAGAAGTGGAAGAGAGGCAACTTCAGTATGGCTCTATCGTCAACTAAAAGTGGAAGACATGCCAAGTTCAGTAGCTTTTCACTGAAGTCCTTGATCCTAGCAAAAATGACAGGCAGGAGGAGAACCGCTGAGTTCTAATTTAGGCTTTGTTGCATGCACATCAATGTTAAGCAGTAGTCTCTGTTCTGATTGAATTTGTCTGGATAACAACTAAGATTATTAGGGTGATGACATGGATGGCTGAGAGGAAAGGAAACTTAGACAGTTGGGGCAACTATCTACATATAGAAGTTACCTCTCCTGTAATATCTGTAATGTTATGTTCGCATTCTTAAAACCCTTCAGAGGTGGTAGGTAAAACAAATATGCCAAATTGCTGCGTTTTAGTATAAAATGCTAACAAGAACAAGACCGGCTTACCAACAACCTCCTTTTTTGAAGGATGTTACAAATCCCAAGAATTTAGGTGCCCTTCTATTTTTTTTTTCTAAACATAGATATGGTCATACTCGAGCTGACAACACATGTGAGTGATTTACTCGCATACCTTTACCCTTGGAGGGAGTATGCTAATCGTGTTCTTTTCAGGTCTTTGGAAGGGGTGGAGAAGAGATGGATTTCCTACAGCAGCAAGGGATTAGAGTTGAAGTTATTCCTGGTATATTAAGCATGTCATGGCAGTTGTGATAATTTGCACTGTTATAAAACAGTTACAAATTGCTTACACTGAAACGTCTGCAGGAATTACTTCTGCTTCAGGAATTGCAGCAGAACTTGGTATTCCACTAACCCATCGAGGTGTTGCTACAAGGTAAAGTCGGCATTTCTCCCTCTTTTATCATTGTTGTGATGTGGCTGACTGATCTATTTTCCACATTCTATCCTTATTTGTGTCATATCTGTTGCCTTTTATTGAGACAACTTTTCTTCAAAATGACTTCTGTGTAATCTTTGTCATAGCTGATCAGTTGATTTTCAGTATCTCTATTGACTTCTCAAATGCACATTAGCATGCTTGTCTGATCTAGTATATACTTCTGAAATGCACATTAGCATGCTTGTCTGATCTAGTATATATTGCAGTTGATACTCGATGCTCTCCTTGCTTAATCTCCAGGTGCATGCCATTGTTCAACATATTTTGGCTATAGAATCAGTAGAACTGGAAGTAATTGACACTATCGATCCATTTCTTATCTTTCTTTCTTAAGCATTTTAGCTGAATACAAGTATGAAAGTGGATTTATTTTACCCTGAGTGAATGGAATAGCCCTGCCATGCCTAGAAGCTTTGGTTCTTAGAGGAACATAAGATGTTTAGTACTTGGCATCGGGGATAGGTGGTGCCTGAGCTGCAACGCAAACTGAAGCACACAAGCTGGTACACAGCACCTAGCGATTCCTCCAGTGCCCCTGCCATGAGCTCAGGAGGAAAACTAGAGCGGAATACCCTTTGATGAACCCCTAGCTATGGTGCCAAAATGCTAGCTCATGAACCCCTGCTGCATTTTATTTCTGCGCTGATCTTCTGTGAACCTGTGGGTTCATTTTATGAACTGGAGATGGGGGGAGACCCCTATTTTTCCGGAAAAAAAAGGTTCGCTTATGAATGCTGCGTGGTACATTTTTGATACATAATCTTTTTGCAGTGTCAGGTTTTTAACTGGGCACTCTAGAAATGGTGGAACGGATCCTCTATTTGTGGCAGAGAATGCAGCTGACCCTGACACAACTTTGGTTGTGTATATGGGTCTAGCAACACTACCATCTCTGGCTCCAAAGTTGATGAAGCATGGTCTTCCACCAAATACTCCTGCTGTTGCAATAGAGCGTGGTACTACGCCCCAACAGCGAATGGTATGTAGTCACAGAGTGTGATGCTTAAATGTGTTTTAGCTTAACCCTCCCATGCTAAATGTTTCCTTTGCTGTAGGTATTTGCTATGTTAAAGGATCTCGTGGACGAGGTCCATTCAGCGGATCTGGTTTCTCCAACTCTGATAATTATCGGAAAGGTGGTGGCCTTGTCGCCGTTTTGGGTTGAGTCACCTGAACAGGATGCACTGGCGAATGAGAACTCGTACAACACTGAGGCTAAAAGATAGCAACCTTTTATGAATAAATACAAAGCATCTTGATGAACGTAATCTTTGGAACATTTCCAATTGAGATCTAAGGTTATCTAATCTGGTTTATAGTAGGAAATGCAAACACAGGACGTACTGAAATGGGATAGATTAAGCATATGTTATGGGATTGCACAAGATGTACATATCAAGAGAATAAGGTGCGGTTAATTCGGTGGTGATAGCTTGATTTGGCTTGAGCTACTCAACTGCAACAAATCTTCAGCTTAGTTGAGTTTGGTTTAATATGTGTACATCACCATGAGGTGTGGGAATTCTCCCCCTTTGTCAGCTTGTCGCAGCACTTTTGTTTAGAGGCCGCTCTTGTAACCTCTATCTATTAGTCTTTGTATGTCAGTATTTGCTGATGTCTCTGTCGAGCTCATTTGTTCGATTTCATAAAAAAATTTGAGCAAGTTCCACGAGATCTTAAAACTAACGAACATCCGTTCCACCATCGATAGCAAATAGTTGTTGTTGATAAGACATAGGTTTATTTTGTTGTTGATAAGACATAGGTTTATTCTGTTGTTGAATGTCATGTGATTGGAGGAGCCATGTAATTTTGTTTCTGTAGTAGTTGTTCCAGACTATTTGCTGAACTATTCTGATGTGTCATGTGTGACTATTTGCTATTTGCTGAACTATCTCATATTGTGACTATTTGCTATTTACTGAACTATTCTGATGTATGATCAGTCATGTGTGCGACAAACTTGTTTATGGATATTTGTTCGGAAAGTCCTTTTGGCTCCTGAGCTCTAGTGCTCCATGCATATTTAAAAAATAAAAAATTGTATTTATAAGTTTCAAAAAATCTTGAAACAAAATTCTGAAAGTAGCCAATGATGTATCGAACAAATACGTAAAAATCGCAATTCGAAATGTTTTGTATTATGAGCTACACAAATATGACAAAGTCTTATTTTTTTATTTGAAATCACTATATGCTCATATCTACAATTTTGTCATTTTTAGTAGCTCAAAATACACATTATTTTAAATTGAGATTTTGCACAGCTGTGGTATACATCTTTGACCATGTCTTGATTTATTTTTAGAATTTTTTTGAAACTCATACATAAATTTTTGATTTTTTTTAAACCAGTATTGCTGGTGCCCACGTGCACAAAATCTTTACTCGGTGTTTTTTCACAAACTTGTTCCTTGACATATCTTGTGATTATATGAGTTTGGGACATAATCTATTATCATGTGAATGTGCGATGTTTCATATTATATTTTTTTATGAAGCAAAAAAGGTCATGCCAAAAATTTCACCGGACCGAAATGCACCATAGAAAAAGTCATGCCAAAAGTTGTTTGTCATTTAAATATTCACGCCAACTTTGGTTAGTTTGGTTATTACCAAAGCCAAACTGAAAGTAAATGGTTGTTACCGACACCTAATCGCATTCTCATACAAAAATGTTTTGCCGAAGTATTGAAATCGTATTTACCCAAAAAATCGTATAAACCGAACCGATTTAACCGAACGTGCAGCCGGACCACTGATACACTTGTCGCCCTTTTGTCTGATACACTAATTTGGTGGGCTGCAATGTATAGAATTGGTTGAATGGGTCTTTGAACGGCTTTTCATCCAAGTGGGTACACATACTCACATGGATAGATTGGTACGGTGTGATCCATGGAACGGGCCATTCTTTTGTCTAATAAGACCGATCCATACACAGGGCACATGCTCAGCCATATCTAGTCCTCTTGTCCTTGCCCGCGAGGTAGACGCGCACATGGGTAGCAGGCCTGGTCCGCCCGACCCGAAAATCCTGGACTGGGCCAGGCCTGACAAATATGCGATTTTAAGCAGTGATCGGACAGGGCCCTCCAAGCAGGGCGTGCTTTCTAGGCTGGGGTTAGGTTTGGTCTTGATTTTTAGGCTCAACGATTAGGATGGGTTAGGCTCATGCCGATGTTTTAGCTTTGTTTTTTTAGGTTGGCACAAAACCTGGCCTGACCTGAGTTATGCCTAGGTCTACCATGAGGATAGGCTGCCTCCTTGCTAGTGGCAACCGGCCATCCACCTTACTATCCACCTTACTGGAGGAAAGGCTTGACTTGATCAGCAGAGGTGACACATGGTGCAAGCCATTACCACACAAGGTTTCGATGTTTCTCGAGTGCGACCTGGCGCTCTCTAGATGCAATGATCGAGTAGCTACCACATTGATAGGTGTAGCATCCCAAGATTTTAAAACTCTTGTAATACTACATGTTTATCTAATTATGCTACTTGTTAATTAACTTGCATTGCATAATATAAATACGCATGTCATCATGCCAGCTTGCATTTGAGCATCATAATTAAATCTTGCATTATAATCTTATCTTGTATTTGATTCTTATCATTTATAAATGCTTCTTGTTGTATTATACTTACCTCTTGTATTTGTCTCTTATTAATTGTATTTTCTTCTTGATATCATGTATTTCCCTCCCTCTATTCTCTCTTACCTGATCTCATTCTAGTTGGTGCCATCCTTGATGGAACCATATTGTCTAATGTTTACTTATTTGAGTCTTGGATTTTGATTAATGATGTAATGCCCAAGTTGAATTGACGGCATGTCTCTTTAATTTATTCTACCTAGATTCTTGCTAGTGGATCCTTGTGATGGTATCTTTCTCAGTAATTCTACCATGCATGTATATGTGGCTTCCATTTGCTTTGATTGTATTTAATTCATGCTCATATACTATGTGTGGATTCTTGTCACCTTGCCTACATGATCTTGTGGGCATTCTACTATTTAAAGGCCTTGTGAACTCCTTTTATTTGTATTTATGCTTTATCCATGCTCACATGTTATTTTGGATGGTTCCATATAAATCTACATGTCCATATGGGGTTGTTTGAGAGGTTTGATATGCAAGCCATACTATCCATATGGTTATATGTGGGTTTCTCTTCTTATTATGCAGTGACCCATTTTTTGAATGGATTAAATCATCTCTATATGCTTCCATACTTGTTTGTGTTGTTTTTACAATATAAGTGTATGGTAACATGCATGGACACCTTTGCATGCCTTTTGGATAGGGAATTCTTCTTCTTATTCCTCCATGTGGTTTTATTTGAGTTATGGTCTTGTTGTTTGAATTTTACTTGTGGCTAAATGGAAATGATAGTGGATCATACACACTAGCATGGCCACCTCTAAATTCATGCATGACCATTATTATTATGCCATATGAATTGAGGAAGCTTCCATGAATTTTTGTGTGGCTCCCATTTGAATTTTGGATGCTTGTTGAATCAAATGGCTAAGTATGAACTCTAGTAGTTTTCACCAACTAGATGATGCAATTAATGCATATGCATGAGCCAGGCAAGTTTGCCATTTTATCTTCCTTCCTTCTCTTCCTATTTGAATTTTGAATGGATTTTGAATTTTACTCAAAAAAACTAGGCAAAAATATATATTGTAGTGTGGAACACGGTAGTACTATCAGGGACAACTTAAGAGGGAGAAATCAGGAGCTAGCGATGGCTTCCATAGGCAGGATTGGGAAAAACACTAAGAGATGTAGCGATGTACCCAGGTTCAGGGTCCTCGTGGTGAGGTAAAACTCCTACTCCTGCAAGAGCTCACTATATGATAATGGCGAATACAGAATACAAAGACTCCTTGAGCTGTATCTGGGAGAAACTAGGGAAAATGGGATAGTTTAGAGTTCAACCTCGCTCTAGAGGCCCTCGAGCCCCTTATATATAGGATGGGCACGGAATACAAGCCAAAAGCGGATGGTGGTGCCTAGTCGGTGGGACCCAGGCACAATGTCATCTATAGTAGCACGCTGGACGGGTCACAATGGCACAGTATCATGTAGTACGGGCGTCGTGTGCGCAGCGTCACCCTGTTGGCACATGGATTACGAGGGTGCTAAATTCTTCGGTATGGTCCTCTACTTTGTGCCTTGTCAATACGTCTAGTAAAGGGTTCCGTAGTATAAAACAAAAAGTCCTAACGACGAGAACACCATAGCCAAGATCTATCTATGCAAATGTAAAGTAACGAGAGGGATTCAATGTTCATACATTTGAAGATATAAAGTGGTTAACGTTTCATGAGAAACATGGATGATGTAGTCGTACGGCGTAGCCGACCTTAAGGTCATGTGGATGTCCAAGATCCAAAATCCAAGCGGCTAGCACCACAAGTGGTGGTGCCTCGTGGCTTTACACGCATCCGGTGTAGACACGTCTACCGGGCTCTGGTCTAGGAAACTAGTACATTCGATCCGGATTACGGATGTAGTATAGCTTCTTTTTCCCTAGTAGACCTAGGTTATCGATCCTCGGGAAGCGAATGCGTAGTAAGTTACTTTAATGGACCTTCAGAAGTTTTAGAATTCCTTTTGTATTCTTATCGGACCAATAGCTTGCGTCTTTTTGTTGTTGTCGATGATGGAGAGAGAGGGGCTAGGCGTTCGGTTTCACCTGTAGCTGTGCAAAACATCTGATGGAAATAAAAGATAGAAATAAAGTATGCGTGTACTTGTTAGAGCAAGATAAATTATATATGGACAGTGCATCCATAATTGCTATTGCCTCCGCAACCGCTTATATCAATAACCTACTAGTCTCATCCATATAAAAAAGAGAACTAATGATATGCATAGTGATTTCACCGTTAATCCCAAGCAAATCCCTCACATACAGCCGTACTACCCCTTCTGTCACTGGGGTTCCCAACCTGCAGATCAGTCATCACTCATACTATCTATACCTGGCTCAACCCTCGGGGTCTTGGGTACCTGACAAGTCCTTGGATTGAGGCAAGAGAGGATACAATAATCATCATGTCATACAAACTAATACACGATCCCATCTATGATAAATCACATGCACAATTGCTACATGGCTAGGCCGAAGCCCTTAGCCCAAGGAGAATTACTCACACATAGAGATGAGATCAACAATCACAAACATTGTAATAAAAATCATAAGATTGATAGCAATAGTCTTACAATATTGCCAATCAGAGAAGAGATCTACTATTACAAGTGGTGGAATATGGCTATGGGGATGGAGAAGGGTTTGGAGATCTGGAGGCGGCTGGTGATCTGTGGCAGAGACTTTTTGCGAGGTCTGGCTTGTTTTCTCGTCGCCTGAGGCTTCTTTATGTAGGGGTCCCTTCATGAAAGTTGTTCTGTTTGACCTAGCAGTGGCGGCGCCAACTATACGACCGGAGCTATACGGCCAGAATATTTTCTTCGGTCGTATAGTTGGTCATTAAAGCGTATGCTTCCGTTTTACGGCTCCTGGTTTTTTCTGGTAGTTGGAAATATCGTATCTTTGACTTTAATGTAGTGATTCCCTCCTTTAGACGACATTATCTGCGCAGGAAAAATATAAAAGAAAGGATTGCATACCCCTCTAAATATTAGCATTAGTGGCAGGGTTTAAAGAGATATTTCATCAAAATTATGAATAATATCCAGTTTAAATGCGGACGTAGATGGCTATATTTTGGGTCCATCAACCTCCCCAAGCTTAAACTTGATCGTCCCCGAGCAAGAAAACCAAAATCAAAAAAGGAACTCAGCATTTAAACTAAAATAACGATATGGTGATCTTACTCATGATTAGGAGTCTCATGTTTCCTCCACTTCATAAATCTGAAAAACTTCAGCATAGATAGAGTAATGGCAAGCATATCATACGGGTTTCATGCATCCTCATAGCGCAGCAATTTTTTTGTAAACATGGATAATTCAAATGAGTAGACTTTATTCCATGTCAAGTAATCAACTCATAGGCTCGCATTTGAACAATAAAGTATAATCATGTAAATTAAGAGTGTGAGAGTTGTCATGAAAAGCATATATACTAGAGTATCTCAATTCTCCCACGTCAATGAATCAAGACTTTGCAAGCACTACTTTTCTATTCATTGTCCTTCAAGAATTTCAGTTTTTAAGTAATTGAGAGCATGCCAAAGATTTTTATTAGTTTATCAACTTTGTTGGACACTCGTGGCATCACTAAGGTTTTTGTTCCTTTTGCATAAGGATTACTCATAATAGCCAGATGAGTGATTCCATCATGATTACAGCTACCCGGGAGTGCCAAGAATCTTACCCACTATAGCATCACTGCTACAAGTGTTTAATCAACTCATAGCCGAAATCTAGGAGTTTCCTCTATGAAGATCATTCGTAGGCCAGCGGAGTTGTTGGCATCCCATGAAGTTTGACATGCGTAAAGCTATATCATTCTTATGATTAACAAGTCAAAGTTTGGCATGCTCACAAAAACCACTAAACATTAATTCAATCGAACAAATCCTTTTAAAGAGAGCTATCAAGTCAATTAACATTTTCTGGTGTTGAGTGTGTCTAGAAATAAACCTCCAAGACTAAGCACTACAACACCCAAGCCTTCAACTGTGAGACTTTACAATTGTTTAGCAATTTTTAGGCAAGACTTGGTTAATTACGAGAGCTGGAACAAAATGAGCCCAATTAAATACCTATGCAAACGCCAATCTTATGATGATACAAGGACTCACTCCACCAATATAATATCTCAACATTCACTACTAACTAGCATGGGTTTCTCAAACTTCAAAAGTGGGGAGTCATAAGGCATACCTCTCATGTTTGGTTCCACTTCTCTCTTCCCTTTTTTATTTGTTTCTTGGAAACTCAAAGTCGACCACTCTCCTACAAATATATGAAGACCTCGAGGCGGAAAGAAAAGAAAAAGGGGAAATAAGGAAAAATGGAGAAATCTTTTTGTGATTTTTAAGAGAGGAACTTTAAAGAATATAAAATTGGTGGCAAAGCTCAGCTAGAAAATTTCAAAATAAAAATAGAAAGAACTAAAGATAAAGTGTTGGGAGAAAACAACACGAGTGCTTATAAATTCAAATAAAAAACAACCTCGAAATAAATAAAAGCAAATAAACACCAAATAAAGATACATGAGGAAACTTCCCCAAGCTTAGGCTTTTTCAAGCCCTTCAAATCATTGTGGTGGTGGGAAAAAGTCATTACTCCAGATTGCAAATTGGGTTGAGAGGTTACTAGTTGATTCTCGAAGGTTCAAAGAGAGGCTATGCATCCTCTCCACAGTCCCTCCAAGTCCTTGGAAATCTTGGTATGTGGCGAACTGGGTTTGTGGTTGCTCCTCTTGATAAGGAACTTCTTGCTCCTCCTCTTGGTCCTCATCCTCCTCCGGAATCTCTTCCTCGGGTTGGTGTTGCTCAACCTGTGAATCATATAGCAAATGTCCTTCCTCGATAGAGAAAAGACCATTAGGCATAGGAGCGGGGTAGATACACACAGCTCCAGCAATATGAAGGTAATAAGCACCACCTCTCCTAGTAAGCATTCCACAGGCCCTCAAGGTGGAGAAACCAACACGTGTCTCACCTAGTACGGGTTGCAACTCACCTAGGTTGATGTATAGGGAAGTGGCAAGCACAGTGATGATGCCTCCGCCTGTGATTGGTCCTAGGCTTTGGGAGGCTTGGTGCTCCAGGTAACGCACAAGGATGGCGCCCAAGTTGAGTGAAAAGCCGCAGTTGATGTAAGCAGCCTTTGCGAGGACTAGGATGTCCTCCTCATTGAGTCTCGTGAACTCATTACGTGTCTGCACGGTGTTAGAAATAACATAGAACAAATAGCGAATTGCAGGATGTTGAATATTTTTCCCTTTGTTTATTCTAGTAGTGAAACTCATTCCATTATAGTATTGTTCAGGGGTAGGTTCTAGGCCAGTAAAGGATGCACGTAAAGCATGAATATCATTGTTTGGCAAATTAAAACATGCACACCATTCATCTAACGTTAAAGTGTAGTTGTTGTTCATCAGACGGGAAGAAATAGTGTCCTCTCCTTGCCATTGTTTAACGGTGCTTTGCAACAAACTTAGAAATTCAATGGTTAAGCGGCGATAAGTAGGTACATCATTGTACACAAAGTTTTGTAGGCTAGCTCTATTGCAAAGTAAATTAAAGTCATCAAAAATACCGAGTTGGTTCAACATAATGGGGCAAGCCCACTTGGTGGCCTTCACTTCACGGTTCTTGATCCCGTTGAAGCGATTACGATGGGCCTCATCCCTGAACCGTATCCCCATGCGTTCCTGAGCGGCAGCCCGAGAAGCGCTAGCGGTGGCACGAGCACGAGTTTGGATCCTCGTGTTCATCATCTAAAACACTGAAGAAAGGCAAAAATAAAACCTTTTGATCCAACAACAGTAAGTATAATATATTCCTCATCAGAACACACTAAAGAATCTCCTCAAGATAATAATCTAGGCAAAAAAATTATGGCAATTGGTTCATAATAGGTCCCACCCTAGATTGATAATGACAATAGATCGAAGATGAATTTGCAAAAAGTAATTGAGGGATCGGAGGAGAAACATACCGTAGATCACTCGTGTACGAAGAGAACGAAATTGAGTAGAGATGGAGATCTCTTGAGGTTTTGAGAGAGTTTGGAGGTAGAAGAAAGAAAAAGGATTGAAGTTTTAGAATTGGGAGTACCTTCTCGTGCGATTTTGTGGTCGGACACAACTATACGGGCGGAACTACACGGTCAAAACAATGTGTTCCGACCGTATAGTTGGCCTTTTGTCAAAAATTTAGGGTTTCCTCCTGGCGGCGTAGCTATACTGGCGCAACTATACGGGCGGAACAAAATGTTTCGACCGTATAATTGGTCGTTAAACTGTTTGTCTCTGCGAAAGAAAATTTGCAAAGGCATCGGTATCTATACGACCAGAACTATACGGCCAGAATTTTTATTCCCGCCATATAGTTGGTCGTTAAACTCTTAGTATATATGAAAAGAAATTGTACAGAGACATCGATATCTATACGACCGGAACTATATGGCCGGAATTTTTATTCCTGCCGTATAGTTGGTCGTTAAACTCTCAGTACATATTGCAGAAAAAATTTCGATGGCAAAGATATCTATACGGCCGGAATTTTTATTCCCGCTGTATAGTTGGTCGTTAAACTCTCTGTGTGCATAAAAAAATTCTATTTCTTTGTAAAATATTTCTTTTCCTGTAACTTAGTGATATACCTTGTTTTGATAGAAAATTTACAGTAAATATTGTCGACCAACAATAGCATGATTAAAGCGGAATTTCAAGTACTACCGAACTTCTTCTCCTCTAATGGAGGTTTCTAGCACTCTTTATTTAACATAAACTAAAACTAAAACTAAAAACTTAACTCAAACCTTTATTTCACATGAGTTACCTCCCACGGAGCGCTCTTTTATGGTCAATAGCTTGACCTTGATGATACTCACTTGGGCCAGATGAGTGGAACACCCACTCCAAAGTAATTGGCCTTCAAAGTGATGGCCTCCTTTTCATCATGATTGGCTCTCTTCTTCCTGGGGAAATGAATAACAAAAGGATCCCGCGAAGGCAATTACAGGTTCACGTTCCCTTCATGCAGATTAATCAAAGCCTTAATAGTGTAGGGGATCGGTGCGGAAAACAAAAAATTTCCTACGAGGTAACCCCAAAACTGCCTAGGATCTATTTATGTAGTAATGCAGTAACGGCCGGAGCGTATAGAATACATACCTTTGTAGACCGTACGCGTTTAACGTTCCGCGGGGAACATTGTTGAAGTAGTCGTACTCATAGCTGACCTCAAGGCCACGAAGCTCCTCTAAGGTCACCCCTTGCTCCTTCTTCATCTTCATCGTGCAACATCTCGGGCTCATGACATTTAAGCGCCCCAAGTGTTATGCCTCGTGTCTTCATACACATTTGGTGCACGATGAGACCTCCGGCTCCCCGATCCCACCGGGAGTGCAGAAGTTGATATCCGGCTAGAAATCCCTGCAGCGCAACGGCGTGCTGCAGGTGTGCCTTGTTCGCACAACCCAGACTTGGAGCCATGGTCACAAGGGCTAGAGAGAGAGGGAAGGAGGAAGTCAACCAAATGACTTCTCCAAATATTGGTATGTTTAATCCCACTCATGGGCAACCCTTTATATAGGGGGAGGGGGTGTGCCCTCCCCTTTGGGTTTCTCATGTGGACTATTCAAGGGAGAGGGGGAGGCGCATGGGCCCTTAGGGCTTCATGGGCCAGCCAGCCAGGGGTGGGCCCCACCCTGCGCACAACCCTAGGCTAGCCGGGTGGGCCCCCTTGTGGCGGCTGGGCCTTGGCCCTTCCCTCCTCTAGTTTTCCCTCATGGGCCTTTATTCACTAGGAAGTTTGGCCCATTAGTAGAATAACCCTTCAAATTAGATTTTAATATTATATTTAATATTAATTACATTAATTAATATGTAAATACATATTACAAAATCCGTCTTGACCCGAAACATCTTTCGGTTCCCTTTCGATTTCCTCTGAACGACTTCGGATCTTTCCCGGAATGATTCCGGTCCTTTATTCTTTCTCCAAACAACTTCGGATCTCTCTGCGGAACGATTCTGACTTTGTCTTTCTCTACTATGATTCTGTCTTATGAATGATCGCTCTCATCGTACCCTTAAGTGTATCCTCTCAAGGCTCAGGAATGATCTAGACATGATCTGTATCAATGATCAAAAGAGGGACCAGGGATATCCATGTGACCCCTACGCATTCCTGATGACAATGTCGTTTGAACCGCTAAATGTAGCATCCTCTTCCTTTTGTTTCTCGATACGACTTGTCCGAGATCCAATCATTGGTATCCCATACCTTGTTCAATCTCGTTCACAACAAGTTCTATTTTCTTGTTACCGTGATATTACATCCTCGTGACCTAGTCACATGTTGCAACATTTATAGATGTAATCTCACCAAGCCGGCCTTATGTATCTTTACCCATCATGTGGGTGAACAAATCCCGGTCTTGCAGTCACATGTCATCTACTGTTCCTTTGGAATACCCAACGTACACCTTTATAACCACTGTATTACCACGTGGCGCTTGATGCAGTCTAAGCAGCGTCGGGAAACAGTGAGTAATATGAGCTCACGGTCTAAGGAGAAGGAGTCTAGGTATAGCTGTTGCAACAATGAACTATATGACTTGATCGTGTTGCAATCCTTCGAGGAATGTCCAATCACATCATTCTCCAATGATATGATCCCGTTGTCAGTCGGCATAAATGCCCATGATCTTGAAACCCAGATCATCTTCGTGACCAACGAACTAGTATGCATAGAGGCTACTAGGGACTTTGTTGTTTCATACCACACCTGTACCAATGTTTCTACTTGTCACAGTTATAGTACAATATGAAACTATTATTAACTAATTGAGACATGACAATAAAAACCTATTTATTATTTGCCTCTAGGGCATATCTCCTTCAAATAGTTCTTAAGAAAGGACATCCTAATATAATAAGAGTAGTAGCATCTTCAGGCATGTCAACGATAATGAAATCAATGAGAGCAGGACAACCTTTAATGTATACTGAAGTGTTCTCCTTAATCCCTACAGCTTGTTTGTAGGTAGAATCTGCTAGATGCAATTTTAACTCAGTAATTTCGAAGGAGCCAAGATTTAACTTGTTAAAAAGACTCTTTGGAATGTTGAGACGCTTGCACCTAGATCACAAAGTGCAGCTATCTCATTGGTTCCAATTTTAATCTTAATAGTAGGCTCAAATATATCATCTAGTTTAACAGGTATTTTTTCAGCAATTTTCTTGTATTCTTCTTCAAGCTCACGTACCTTTATTGCTACTTGATTGAAAAAATGTTGGTACATAGCTTCCTCACTACCTTCACTTACCGGAATTTTTACGTTGATCCTTTTTACGAGATCTTCAATAGTGTAACTTGGTGAAGGAGCATTACTATAGTCAAGTTTTTTAGGCTCCTCCCTTTGGATCCTCATAATTTTGAGATCTTCAACAGGATTGGGCTCAGTTTTACCTACAAATTTTGCTAGGATGAGAGTTTGGCTCTCGGTTATCTTACCTAGCTGTGCCTCAACGATCCTTGTTCTTTTTTGAAGGGCCTGCAAATCATTTCTCAAACTAACAGCTTAGTTAGATAATTTACCAAGCATAGCATCATGGTTCTCCATAATTTTAAATAGAATATTATTTTGTTCATTTTGTGAGTCTATGAAAGACTTAAGCGTTTCTTGGAGACTACCATTACTAGTTCTCATATTATTATTGGAGTTACCTGCAAGACTAGCATAATGTTTCTGAAAGTTAGGATTGTAACTCTTCTTCCAAGCAGGGTTATAATCATTACGAGCTACGAAGTCTATTTCTTCAATGTTTGTTTCAGGGGTGGCTCTTACCTGAGTTTCCTTACCTTTTACGGCTAGTATGAGCTCATCCAACTTAGCATTGAGATCTTCATTCTCTTGTGGTGAGATAGAGTTCACCTTCTTCGTGTTTGATCTTTCCACACGCCATTGGGCATGGTTGTCTTGCATATTGTCTAGCAGCTGCTTTACTTCGGTAATGTGTTTACCCATAAATGTTCCTCCAGCTGCAGTATCAACCATAGACTTAGACACAGGATTAAGAGCATTGTAAAATAAATGGAGGATTAACCAATCTTCCATCCCATGACTAGGACAGTTTCTTAGGCATTCTTTCATTCTCTCCCATGCAAGCACTAGTGTGTCATGCTCTTCCTGTCTAAAGCCAGTAATATTAGGTCGAAGTTGTATAGTCTTTGCAGGTGGGAAAATTTTAGTCATAAATAAGGAAGTGCATCCCACGCATGGTGTAACAGTATTTTTAGGCAAAGATAACAACCATTCTTTAGCTCTCCCTCTTAGAGAGAAAGGAAATAGACGCAATTTGACCACATCAGGGTCAATGTCTTTTATACGCATCATATCACATATTTAAGTGAAAATATTCAAGTGCATACCTGCGTCTTCAATAGCAGAGCCTCCAAATTGATTATGTTGAACCAAACTTAAGTAATGGGGCTTAATTTCATAGTCATCAGCATCGATTGCTGGCTGAGTAATAGGAGTATGCAAATAATTATTATTGAGAGTAGCAAACTCCCCAAACTTCTTTTCATCCATACTTCCTATGTTTTTGGGATTTCTTAGATAAAGAATTATAACAGTAAAAGCAAGAATTTAAAGACTAACTAATTTTTTGAGTTTATCAAATAAAGACCGAAAGCAAACTAACAAATTAAAAACAAGAATTAAAACTAGCAAGGTTCCTAATAACCTCACCAGGGTAGCTATTGCTTCCCCGGCAACGGTGCTAGAAAAGGGTTGATACCTTCGATCCGGATTATGGATGTAGTATACTTCTTTTTCCCTAGTAGACCTAGGTTATCGAATCCTCAGGAAACGAATGCGTAGTAAAGTTACTTTAACGGACCTTTGGGAGTTTTAGAATTCCTTTTGTGTTCTTACCAGACCAATAGGTTGCGTCTTTTTGTTGTTGTTGATGATGGAGAGAGAGGGCCTAGGGCGTTCGGTTTCACTTGTAGCTGTGCAAAACATCTGATGGAAATAAAAGATAGAAATAAAGTATGTGTGTACTTGTTAGAGCAAGATAAATTATATGTGGGCAGTGCATCCATAATTACTATTGCCTCCACAACCGCTTATAGCAATAACCTACTAGTCTCATCCATAAAAAAAGAGAACTAATGATATGCATAGTGTTGTCACTATTAATCCTAAGCAAATCCCTCACATATAGCCTTACTACCCCTTCTATCACTGGGATTCCCAACATGCAGATCATTCATCACTATACTCCCTATACCTGGCTCAACCCTCGGGGTCTTGGGTACCTAACAAGTCCTTGGATTGAGGCAAGAGAGGATACAATAATCATCATGTCATACAAACTAATACACAATCCCATCTATGATAAATCACATGCACAATTCCTACATGACTAGGCCGAAGCCCTTAGCCCAAGGAGAATTACTCACACATAGAGATGAGCTCAAAAATCACAAACATTGTAATAAAAATCATAAGATTGATAGCAATAGTCTTACAATGTTGCCAATCAGAGAAGAGTTCTACTATTACAAGTGGTGGAATATGGCTATGGAGATGGAGAAGGGTTTGGAGATCTGGAGGCGGCTGGTGATCTGTGGCAGAGACTTTTTGCGAGGTCTGGCTTGTTTTCTTGTTGCCCGAGGCTTCTTTATATAGGGTCCCTTCACGAAAGTTGTTCTATTTGACCTAATGGTGGCGGCGCCAACTATACGACCGGAGCTATACGGCCGGAATATTTGCTCCGGTCGTATAGTTGGTCGTTAAAGCGTCCGCCTCTGTCTTACAGCTCCTGGTTCTTCTGGTAGTTGTAAATCTCGTATCTTTGACTTTAATGTAGTGATTCCCTCCTTTAGACGACATTATCTGCGCAGGAAAAATATAAAAGAAAGGATTGCATACCCCTCTTAATATTAGCATTAGTGACAGGGTTTAGAGAGATATTTCATCAAAAATATGAATAATATCCAGTTTAAATGTGGACGTAGATGGCTATATTTCAGAGCCATGAGAAACCAACGGAAGAAGATTTATCCGAACCAAGATTCTAGCAGCACAATGGTGTGCATTTGGTGGAGAAACCCCTATCCCTGTTTGCACATTCCTTCATGGGAACCGCACGTGAGGGAGAGGGCGAGAGGGAGAGAGAAAGGAAAAATCCAATGGGATGAAGTGAGATTGAGGGGAGGGGCTCTCCTCTTTATATAGGTGGAGGAGGGGTGCCACTTCATGGGAGAAGGCGGGGTGGGACTAATCCCACCTCCGGCCAATCCCTCCCACATGGGCCTCGCGTGGAAGGAAGCCCACTAGTGGCCACCAGGCCCTTCCTAGGGCGCACGCCCCCACTTGGGCCTCTCCGGAGGCCCATTTAGGTGGGCTGACCCATTAAATCAATTAAAAAAAATACATTTTTAATATTAGTTCATTAAACTAATATTAAATACATATTATTTAATACCTATCATTCTGAAACACCTTTTGGACCCCTCCGATCATTCGGATGTCCCCGGAACCATTTCGGTACCACCCCGGAACTATTCTGGAGTTCTCTCTCTTTTCTCCTACGATCTCGAATCAATCGCTAAGCGTCATCTACCCTTAAGAGTGACACCCTATGGTTTGGGAATACATAGACATGACCGAGACACCTCTCGGATGAATGAACAATAGTGGTGTCTAGAAACACATGATGGCCCCATGCATTCCATAAATAACTTGATCGCTTGAATCTTGAATGTCAAGTCTCATTCCCTTCGCTCTATGATACGTAGTTTGTCCTAGACCTGATTTAATTATTATTGTCATACCTAGTTCGCCATTGTTACTGACAAACATATTTACTCATTCCTGTGATATTACATCCCTGTGATCTAATCACATGTTTGCAAACTTTATAGATGTAATCTCACTGAGTTGTCCCAGGGTATCTATCCGTCACTCAGATGTGCAAATCCCGATCTTGATGCATATTCCCAACGTACCCCTCTAGAATACCCAACATACACCTTTATGATCAACCTGTTACAGTGTGATGGTTGATGCAGTCAAAGAAGCCTCGGGTGGTAGTGGTTAAACATGATCTCATGGCTAAAGGAATAAGTTACTACATTGTACTAGATATCGCAATGTTAAACTTTGTGACTGGATCACATTGCAATAATATGGTTGGGTGTGTGTCCATCACTTCATTCATCTGATTAAGTGATCTTGTTGTTAATTGACATAAATGTACAATGATTGGGAAACCTTGATCATCGAAAGCCCACTGAGCTAGTCCACTAGAGGATACCAGGGACTTTGGTTTGTTTATGTACCACACGTTACCAATGTTTCCTATCAATACATTTATAGCATGATATAAAACTATTATGAACTAATAAGATATGGCAATAAAATACCTTTATTATTTGGCTCTAGGGCATATCTCCTTCAATCTCCCACTTGCACTAGAGTCAATAATCTAGTTATTGCTTCACGCATTTAACACCTATGGAATTCCGATGTTGTCCACATGTGTCGCTTGTGGTAAACCTAATATCTAGATCTGACACTTTTAGCTCTATGTGTATTTGCATGTCTATGCATCATTACGCATCACTCATTCTCCAATGAGATGACATTGCATAAATTAAGTCTTCTGGTAAGACTTCAATTCCTTAAGCCAAAACTATGTTAACACTATTGTAGTACAATAGATCTCCATAGTATAGCCCACTTGGAACTGCACCTAGTTTTTTTCATATACTCAGTCGTCGTTGTAGTACTCGTCAGAGTGTTACAGCTTTGGAACTAGTTCAAATTCATCATGGAAGTTTCTTCCATTTCACTGTGCCACCTTATTTCTTAACACATAGACTAATTGAGATAAACTTTATTTGTGTATGTGACAAAAACTTACATCAATCTACCACATTACATTGAACTATTTCGCCATGTCTACATACAGAGCATATTCTTGGTTCTTCCAAAGTAACACAAGAATATCATTACTATTGTTCAATGATAATCTTATGAATCATCCTGGTATATGCTCCTAACACTCAGAGCATATGACTCATATAGATATGTACATATTAGGGCATTCATGATTAGTCAAATCATTCACAAGGTTCCACTTACCAATTATCAATACAATTGATCTTGCTACCATGTGGCAATAACTTTTCTTGTCAAATATTGACTAGGAAACTCACACAACTTCCACTCAAATATGCCACCATATTGAACTCAATTCAATATCTATGTACTTTGGCATAGCTATATTAGAATCTCAATCTATCTGCGTAGAGTTTGATGTCCAATATTCTTTTTTTCCTAAGTCTTTCATCAATATCCAATTTAATGCAATTCTTAATCTGCGTCTCTCAAGAGATACATCATTTAGAATCAACATAATGTCTTTAACATAACGCATTGAAAATATGTCTTAACGCTCCCACTTATTTTCTTGTAAACACAACCTTCTTCATCGTTTCTGATGAACTTGAACTTTTTAATAGTTTTATCATAGTGAAGATTCCAACTCCACTATGCTTATTTCAACCATTGAAATTTGCATATATTTTAGAACCTTTCGAATTAACAAAAACTTTTGGATAGTGTCATGTACACATCTAGGTAATCATTCTTTTAGAAGAACGTTGTTTTTTTATTCAACTACCATATCTCAATGAGTAGTGGTTGCTACAATAATCCGTACAAACTAAATATCGATGCGGAAGATCAAATCTTGTCATAGTCAACTCTTTGATATTTGTCATAAACTTATTTCTGACATGTCGACTGTTTCACAGGTGTAAAACATTCATGTTTGTTTCTTTATAGATCCACTTACGCTTTGAAAAGCTTCACACCTTCCTAAGGGTCTACCAAGTTCATAACTTGATTTTCGTATATGGATGATATCATAAATTCTTATGGCATCTAGCAATCTAACGAAGCCAGGGCTCATCATTGCTTCTTTGTATGTAGTTGGTATATCATTGTACAACAATGACACTTTGTCCTCGAATCTTTTTATTTGATTCTCACCCAATCCATATGGTTCAATAGGAACTTAGATTTTTGAAAATACAACCTTTGCAGAAACAGTAGCCATGAGCATTGTAGCTGCCTGCAAAACACTCTTTAGTGTTGCACTACTCTAATCATGTCACTTAGGTTCAAACAACCTTATCAAAATTTCTATTGTCCTCCCACTTAACTTTTTATGAAAAATTATTTCTCAAAGAAGTCACCGTTTTAGCGGTAAACACTTTTGTCTTAAGTGTTACGGTGTAGGATTTCCCAATGATTGCTTTGGGATAACCTACAAATACATGCATATCCAAATTTGGTTTTGTAAACATTTTACATATGCCTTTCATATCAAAATTTAAGAAAATACATATTGGGTTTTACCCCTTGCCATTTCAACGGATCATGATGTTGTTTTTAGTGTAAAAGCGGTATGTCACTATAGCATGACCTTTTAAATTATAATG
This sequence comes from Avena eriantha, assembly GCA_910589775.1. Lineage (NCBI taxonomy): Eukaryota > Viridiplantae > Streptophyta > Magnoliopsida > Poales > Poaceae > Avena > Avena eriantha. Next base: position 489,385,833 of record OU342742.1, read on the forward strand.
ATAGTTTTATATTTGATCTCATCAAGTCAAACTAGGTTTGATTATATTCTCAAAACATTCCATACTTCTATGGTGTTTCAAGAAACTTAAGTTTATGAAACAATTTCTCTACTTTTAGATGTTTGCTAGACTTGTAACTCAAAATCTTCTTTTATGATGTAATCATAAACTCTTGATTTTCTTGTTATGATGATTTTTAATTCCTGCTAAAACCTTTAAACATGTTTCAAATGTGTTATGCTTCTTACTGATTAAACAGATATACTCATGTATCTATTCAAGTCCTCGGTGGAAGTATATGAAGTAGAATAATCCACCACACACTGTTTTTACATAATGGATCGCATACATCAATATGTATTACTTCCAATAAGTTAACCATTCGTTCAATTTTTCCGTGAAGAGAGTTTTAGTTATTTATGGGAAAGTCTTACACGCGTCAATTCGTTCAAAAACAACTTGACTCAAAAATTCCATCAACATGGAGTTTCTTAATTTCTTTCGTTCCAATAGAACTTAAATAGTGATTTCACATTTAAGTGAAATTCCAAAAATTCTGTCTTGCGACGCTTTTAGCATTTAGTTTTATGAATATATTTCACTAACAAGATTCATAATGGTTCATCCATCAACTATGTAATACAGTAATTATTTGAACAATATCTTGCTCTCATAATACTAGAACTAGATAATCATTATCATAATAAATCTTGACGGCTTGGTCTTTGATGTAGAAGACAAACATAATAACATATTATTTGTTTATCGATGACTCATCATTACCATATTCTCTTGCTAGTTTCTTGGACCATTGTATTTCTTATATTAAGTTGTTTTTGCATGATACTTCATACCAACCAATCCAGCATCTAATACCGAAGAATTACATTGGTTTAACAAGCAAAGAATATACATTCATAACATGTATATCTTCTATATACCTGAGCTGGACAATTCTAGTCCATTAATTTCTGCCAATTATATTTAACGATTCTCTTTCAATGTTTACCACTCTTTTAGAAGAATCAATCCCCATAAATAGTGTCACGAATTACATGGTACTTGGTTCAAGTGTGTTAGTCAAACACTAATACCGTTGAACTCATACTTTGAGGTAGATTACTATCATCACATGATACGTGTTCTTCAGGATTCTTCTTTTAGCGATTAGTATAGTAAACATTTTACTTGGACTTCTTATTGATCCCATCATGACAACTTTTATGATGAACTACTATAGATCACAAGGACGAACATTTGTATAACTTTAGATCCCAAACTTATTGGGTGATAGGTACACCTAGAGTCACATCATTCGCAAATGCTCATCCAATGTGAGAATCTGTTTTTGACTAAATTGTACTTTATCATATTGCAATCAAACAGTATTTCAGATATCAGAATATCTTTTACACAAGATGATTTCTTAAACGAATCTTTCAGCTCCAGGATAATCTTGATACTAAAAACTTTATTTCTAATATCAAGTATCATGGAGGCAAGCATGATCATTCAGACACTAACTTCAGAATCAGTTACTCTAGGATTAATACACTTATTAACCTTATGGAGTAAGTGAGGTTTACTTGAAATTTTGCTTTAGTACTTTTATCATTTAATTCAACACTCAACCAATATGGTACCCGTTCGTAAGGTAAGTATCTAGAATTCTATAGTTCTATTATCTTAATTACAACTAAGAGCAAGGTAGTCTCACATATGCCAACTACAACAACTATTAAAATTCACTTATATTATTCAATAACTCCCACTTAAACTATCATACCTAAGCCAGTTTAGTGATCACACAATCCCAACTCAATATATCATCCTCGATCGTCACGACATTTATATAGCTGCAAGGGTGGACACCATAATGTCGATCACAATATTCATGTGACTCATGCTTGATCTTCTCGTATTCTGCTGCCATGTATATCCATGTTAGGCTTTCCAATTCAACCTTAGTATATTCGCAGTGCATACATGGCTTGCACCCATCGTATGCGAATGCCGATATGTCTAGCACCCGATCATCATGGCCTGCTTCATAATGATAGACTTTCTTGGTGGTGCACACTAATGGGAGACCACTACAGTTGGTATTAATTAGGTATCATTTATAATGCTACTGTCGTAAGTCTAGTCCTAGCAGAATAAGATACATAAACAATCAACATCATATGTAAATAGTTTATGCGATATGATATGGTTATCACCTCTTGATCTCTATCGAGTGCATCGGCATTGCACCTGGTCCATGGTGCCTCTATGCCTTTGGTAGTTCATCTCATAAAACTTACCTTGACCATACATATCACAAGCCCCTGCAAAATAAAGTTAGACGCCTCTACTTTATCTTTGCATATTTTATATGGATGTTTGGGCTTTCGTACAAGAACCTTTTCTTACCTACGAACATCAATCACAACATGGATTGACTAATTTTCTATTTAAGTTCCCTTTGAAAGCCGTACTTTGTAAATGCCATATCAACTTATGTAGGAGAGACAGATACCTGCTAGCCATTTATATGGTACAAGCCTTTTGTTAAGCGTGGAACTAGTCTCGCGTAAGGTCGGTCTGGGCCACTTCATCCAACATTGTTGTGATACGAACAAGTACACATGAGAGGGTAACACCTAGAAAATCAATGCCCACATATTTCTATATGTTCTACTCATACTATTACATCTACACATAGATCGACTCTGATACCACTAAAGGGTTCTGAAGTAGAAAATATTTTTTTCCTAACGACGAGAACACCATAGCCAAGATCCATCTATGTAGATGTAAAGTAACGAGATGGATTCGGTGTTCATACCTTCGAAGACCGAAAGTGGTTAAAGTTTCACTAGAAACATGGATGATGTAGTCATACGACGTAGCCGACCTCAAGGTCATGTAGACTTCCAAGATCTAATCTCCAAGCGACTAGCACCACAAGTTGCAGTTACTCGTGGCTTTACACGCATCCGGTGTAGACAAGTCTCCCGGGCTCTGGTCCAGGAAACCAATGGAAGAAGATTGATCTGGACCAAGATTCCACTAGCACGACAGTATGCGTATGGTGGAGAAACCCTTATCCCTGTGTGCATGTTCCTTTATGGGAACTACACATGAGAGAGAGAGAAGAGGGAGAGAGAAAAGCAAAAGCCAATGGGATGACGTGGGATTGAGGGGAGGGGCTCCCCACTTTATATAGGTGGAGGAGGGGTGCCACCACATGGGAGGAGGCGGGGTGGGACTAATCCCACCGTCAGCCAGCCCCTCCCACATGGTCCCAACATGGGGGAAGCCCACTAGTGGCCGCCAAGCCCCCTTGGCCCTTCCTAGGGCGCACCCCCTCTTGGGCCTCTCTGGAGGCCCATTTAGGTGGGCTGACCCATTAAATCAATTAAAAAAATACATTTTTAATATTAATTCATTTAATTAATATTAATTTTCATATTATTTAATACCTATGATTCTGAAACACCTTTCATACCCCTCTGTTCATTATCGGATGTCCCCGGAACCATTCTAGCACCACCCCGACACTATTCTAAAGTTATCTCTTTTCTCCTACGATGTCGAATAAATCCCTAAGCATCAACTACCCTTAAGCGTGATACCCTATGGTTCAGGAATACATAGACATGATTGAGACACCTCAAGGATCAATGACCAACAGTGGTGTCTAGAAACACATGATGGTCCCCATGCATTCCACGAATAACTTGATCGCTTGAACCTTGAACGTCAAGTCTTGTTCCCTTTGCTCTATGATACCTACTTTGTCCAAGACCTGATCTTCGGTATTGTCATACCTAGTTCGATCTTGTTACCAATAAACATATTTACTCATTCGTGATATTACATCCCCGTGACCTAGTCACATGTTTGTAAACTTTGTAGATGTAACTAGACCGAGTTGGCCTAGGGTATCTATCCATCACTCGGAAGTGCAAATCTCGATCTCGATGCATACACCCCAACATACCCCTCTGGAATATCCAACATACACCTTTATGATCACTTTGTTACAGTGTGATGGTTGATGCAGTCAAAGTAGCCTCAGGTGGTAGTGGTTAAACATGATCTCACGGTGAAAGGAATAAGTTACTACGCTTTACTAGATATCTCATTGTTGAACTTTGTGACTAGATCACATTGGAATACTAGGGTTGGATGTGTGTCCATCACTTCATTCATCTAATGAAGTGACCTCTTTGTCAGTTGACACAAATGTACCATGAGCATGAAACCTCGATCATCAAAAGCCTAACGAGCTAGTCAACTAGAGGATACTACGAACTTTGGTTTGTTTACATACCACACGCGTACCAATGTTTCAGATTGATATAGTTATAGCATGGTATAATACTATTACGAACTAATGAGATATGGCAATAAAATACCTTTATTATTTGTCTCTAGGGCATATCTCCTTGATTTAGGGTGTATGTGGTATTGTAGCGCACGCCACTCTCTCGTTCGATCGTCTGCTTCTCCGATCTTGAGGCGCCCGGTTGAGCAAGGAAGCCGGCCGGGTCTTGGTACTTGATACCTGATGCCTGAGGCCCACGAGGGGCAGCCGACCCCGGGATTCTCTATGGTCTAGTGGATGAAGCCTACTAGGCCTACCCGGGGGTAACCCCCCCGACAATATCCCCCGAGCGCACGGTGATTCGGTAGTTTTGGAGAAGTTTCTCCGAGCTCCTGAATTTGTTGAGGTAGATGATCGCCTGGAGTAGCCGAAAGTGGAGTTGGTCGAATCTGAAGGATTGGTGGAGATGGCCAGCTGGGGCAGCCGGAACTTGGAGACGAACCATCCCGCTTCTGAGTAAGTGCTGGCGCTGGCCACGATCAATGGGTCGCTCCCACGTCTCATCATGTCAGTTTTTAGAAACCGCAATGACTCTTCGATAATCGTGCACGAGATTTACTAGGAAGGAGCACACCGACACACAGGATCTTCGGGGAAATTTCTGTGGTGCGCTGAATGGTTGCGTGACAGCCTCTAGAAATTCTATATATTATATAGCTCGAAAATACATGGGTTTGGCCCATAAAATAAGATGACATGGCACCAAATAAAGCCTTGGACGAACAATATGAGTTGGTATCTTGTGAAATTCATCCAAGCATCTTTGCAGCATTATGGTAGTTTCAAAGTTATGAAATCTCCACTTGTAGCATCATCGTCCCATACACGCTTGTGGCCATTTCTCTGCACGACCATACTCTAATGCTTGTTCCTCCCGTCCTTGCTAGGTCCTATCATTCCTAAATAACATAAACATGTCTATTTATGCATCATCATATTCTCATTTATATTAGAAAGAGTTTCTAAAAATAAAAGTGCCTGGTAATTGAGTTGTTGTGCACGAGCTCTTGTGGGAGGTCCTCGTAACGGTGTTGTAGGTGCAGCGGGTGTATCAGTAGTAGGGATATTATCGTCACACATGTTCTCACGTGCTCCTCGAGGATTTTACTTTTAGTTGGTGTTGCATATATAATTTGTGGGATCTGTGATTTTATTTAAGGGGTCTGCTAAGAGCATCTCCACTCGTGGCCCTCAAAGGCCTTTGAAGGCTGCCGGCGCTAATTTTTGGCCCCAGCCGCGTCCCCCAATTTGGTTTTGGCGCCGGCGCGCGCGCTCAATTTACCCGGCGCGCCCGATCGAAATCCAATTCCAAGGGAGGCTAGCGGGGGTGCCGGAGGGCGGGGAAAAGTTTGGCGGGCCAGCCTTGTCGGTGACCTAGTTGAAATTATTTCCTTTTCCCACCAAAATTAGCTTCGGTTCCCTCCAAAATTAGCCCCTATCTCCCCCTTCCCTCCTGCCTCGCCTCCCACTCCCGCCATTTCCCAGCAAAGACCAGATCGCGCCACCATGCTGCAGAAGAAGTACACCGCTCCCCGCGCGACGGCAGCAGCGCCGCCAGCGAAGAAGAGGGGCAAGCCGGAGAAGGAGCGGCCGGAGGGGATGACAAATGCAAAGTGGGCGTTCGACCTGCAGCGCCGGAATGTCGAGAACGCCAGCCGCCGACAGAGAGAGAGCTCATGGCGAGGAAGAAGCGGACCTCAGAGGCTCCGGCCGCAGAGGTACTCATGGCGCAGAGAGCCACCCACATGGTAGGCATGCCGAGCTTCCCCCCGCACGCGTGGGGGAGCCAAGGGAGTGTCTCGTCACCGTTGCCGTCTTCGGCAACAACCCAGGCTGGCTGATGTCCCAGGACAGCCAAAGTACACCCAAGCTATCTCGCTTCTCGCCGTGCGGGCCACTCGACTTCAACCCCAATGCCTTCAGCGCCGTTGACCTCAATGCCAGCTTCAACCTGGCCGGATCTCCTCCTCTCCGCCGCCCCCTCTTCCACGACGGTATGCCCACCACTGCTATCAACAGCGGCGGCAGCCATGGGGTGCTCGACGGAATGACGCTGGGAACCGACGCCATCATGATCGACATGATCAACGGTGGGGGGCTGCCACCGTTCTACACGCAGGAGGAGGCGGAGGCCTACGACGGCTACGATGACAGCCAAGAACCTTGGGAGAACAAGGCCTACGCATTCGCCAAGGATGACGACGAGAAGGTGCAGGCGCCCGCGCCGGTGCTCGAGGAGGTGCCCGTGGTCAAGAAGAAGAAGAACGGCGGCTGCGGCCCAAAGTGGAGCTCATGGGAGGACGAGTGCCTTGCCGAGGCTTGGAAGTCAGTCAGCATCGACCCCTTCACCGGTGCAAACTAGAGCTCCGAGGCCTACTAGTTGCGCGTCAAGGCGGCGTACGACGAGCGGCGGCTCTTGGACCCCTACTTCAAGGACTTGTACCATGACCGCAACGACTCTTGCATGTCGCACCACTGGCACATGATCCAGCATGCTTGCAACAAGTGGCTGGCATCGTGGAGGAGGTGCGTCGTGTCCATGTTAGTGGCACCAACTTCGAGGACCAAGTAAGTGAACTCACCATGTCCACTATCCATTGTAGCCTAGTGTTGGGTTGCCGGCCATTGATCACGACCATTTGTTCGCTGCATTGCATTGCTTTCGTAGATGCGCGCCATGATCACCGCCTACCGCAAGGACAACGATGACGTCAAGTTCAAGTTCATCCATGTGTTCGCCAGGATCGAGATGTGCGACAAGTGGACCGAGACGCGCATGGCGCTCGCCAAGGCCAAGTACTATAACATCCCAAAACTTTAATCCAAGTGATCAAGATCAAATCTACCCAATTTAGGGTTAACAAAAACTTTTCCCTTTTAAAAATCTTTAAGCATTCATATGTGTGTGCATTTAAATAAGAGTTGTTTTGAATTTCCACCATTGAGTGATCTATTGGTTGTAAAATGACTCTAAGGTGAATTACACATCATCTAGATCATCCCCAAGCAAATCCCAAAGAAAAAGAAATAAAAAAGAATTAAATAAGGAAATGGTCACTTTTGCCATTTTAATCACCTAGCCCACTTTGGGTGTTCCTAGAACTCAATTTCCAACAGAGACAATTGTGGATCTTTGCACCCCTTGCTAGTACAAGTAGTGATGTGCCAAGGCCCACTTTGTGATCTCCCAAAAACATTCAAACTCTAATTTTAAATGACAATTAAAAATTGAATCTAGTGTATGTATCTAGATCACCCTTTTTCAAAAACCATCCAAATGAACTCCATTTCAAAATCCCAAGCAACCACAGAGGCTTAGGCATGTGACAAACCACTCCACCAAAAATCTTTCAAAAATTCAAAAGTTTCTCTCATGCGGCCATTTGGTCGAACAGGTGGCAGGCAAGATTTTTCTGCCTAACTAATACTATTTAGTGATCAATGCCTTGTCTAGTTTTTGGGCCCATTTTGGTTCCCCTGTCTCCCCAGCTCTAACCAAACCCTCACCGACCTACCCTTTAGCCTAGAGCAGCAGTTGCACGCCGCCCAAATATGGTCGTCGCCGGCCGAGCGTGGGCAACGCTCCCCAGACCGCGTCGCGCCATTCCAGCACCAGCACTAGCTCCGCCCAACCCTACCGCACTCCCCTATCCACCCCACGGCCAAAGCCAGCCCCTAGACCACCTCCATTCGCTCGCGCCCATGCCTCTCTACGTCGCGCTAGAGCACGCCAGAGCGCCCTCACCGCTAGCACGCCACAGACCGCGCCTCGACTGCAGACCATGCAAGGCGCTCCGCCTCGACCCCCTCACCCCGCCAGACACGGCCGTGCACCGCCGCGCGACCCACGATCGCCGGGATTCGCGTCGAGCACCACCTCTGTACCTTAGAGCGCGGGAAGCTCTCGACCAATTGCCACCGCCCCTAGTGTCGCCATTAAGCTCTAGGTGATCGCCAGGGAACCTCCCACCGTCTGCCTACCTCGCCCACGCCGGTAGCCCCCTGTGCTGTCGTCACCGACGAGCTCCGCCCACACCCTTCGGTCCCCTCGTCGAGCCTATATAAGGAGGCCACCCCCAGCCTCAATCGCCACACCATTCCACTCCCCTCTCTCCACTGATCGTTTCCCCTCTCTCGCCGGAGCCGCTCGAGCAGCCCATCACCAGAATTCCACCGGAGTCAGTCACAACAGAGGAGGAGAAGCTCCCTTCGATTTCGTCCACCTTAGCGCCTGCCGCGACCTCGCTTGAGTCTGCCGTCGTCGTCTCGTTCGTTTGACCCCCTCGCCACACTAGCTGGAGCCCCGATATGTCCCCGCCGTACCACCACCGACCGCGCTAGGGTTCAGTCTTGCCGGTGATGTGTCCGTCGTCGACGACGACCGTGAGCCGTTAGATCTAGTTCTAATCGTGTGGTCCTTATCGCCCCGTACCGCTTCGCGTTTAATGAGTCACTGACAGGAGGGACCCCCTGTCAGTAGCCCTCAGTGCCGCGGAGTGTACACGGGCCGTCCCATTTAGTTTCCCGCGCTGACCCAGTAATTCAAATATATGTTTTTCTATTTTAATTAAAACTTAGTTCTGTCCTGTAGTTTAAAAATCAATTCCGAGAGTTTTAAAAATTCAAATTGAGTGATTCCAATTTTTTTGGAAAGGTAATAAAAATCTATATCCAAGCCCATTGGATTTAAATCATTTAGAGTTAGAGATCTCTCCTAGTAAAAATAACAAGACAGAAGCTTTTGCACATTCAAACATATTTGAGAAAACAACCATAATAGCTTTTGAATTGATTCCAACTCTCAAAAATCACATTTACCCATACCTATCTGAATATGTAATCATATTAAGGTTTACATGCAGTGACTTTGGACTAGTACCAAAATAATGCTATATAGGCATTTCTAGTCACTTTAAATCATTAATTATTAAACTTAAACTTATTAAAATGTGATCCAACATTTAAATCACATTCCCATGTGTTAGAATATGTGGTGATGACATGTGTCCACTTGATCCCATATTTTAATTGGAGAATATTAAATCTTAGTTGCTTTTAATGAGTAGAAATTACTTTTCTCAAATAAAAAGAATGAAGCTAGTTCATTAAACCTTGTGATGATAATAGATCATCAAATGTGTGCCTTAGTGTGCTAAGTAGACTAGTTAAGCATTGTTTGGTGATTTGTATCCTATATGTATTTATAGACGATAGTACCGACCAAGCTTTCGAGGAGGAGGAGTTCTACCAAGAGGAGGAGGAAGAAAACTTCAACCACTGCACTACCCAAGGCAAGCTAAACCTTGCAAGCTAGATAACCTAAGCAAAGGCATTAGGCATGCTGTGGTTATACCCTTTGACTTATACCTACTCCAAGTTTTATTTACAAGCTTTACCTTCTTTACTCTACCAAAGTCCTTTACTTGTTTAGAGGCAGCATAAAAAGCATAAAACTTGACCTATCTAGTTAGACTTAGATGTCATTCTATGGCATGGGATTGATATTAGCATCCCACCTTAGTGAACACTCTTAACTTAGTACTTTAGAGCTAAACCAAAACCTGATTCACTTTAGATGGGATTACTTGATGAAAATGACTTATGAAAACCTTGGAATGATGAGTCATTCTATTGAAATGTTTTGACATGTGTTGAGGAACACAATTGGTTTATGATGATGAAAATGTTGAGGCATGAGCCTTAGCCCTTTTACAAAACTGATGGTTGGGTTCGGATGCGATACCATTCCAATTTTATCGTACAACCACAATACCTGAATTGGGTAAGGCTTAGCCGGAAGTTTATATGCATTAGTATTAGTTCCCTCGCGGGAGAGGTTTGAGTTGAGGCTACCTCTCAATGTTGTCCACCTGTGCAGTGCCCATGATGACAGATGGTCATGGCTGGGGGGCCATACTCATAGGAGAGGTGCTTATACTATAGTGTGTAAAGGAAAGCTTATGTTTGATTATCTGCATACTAAGTATGATGATTCAGGGTTATCCCTGACAGATGTATCAAATCTTGTGGTGAAAGTGTACCACCTCTATAGAGTGTCAAACTATTCGAATAGCCTCGACTGCGGTTATGGACAGTTGGAGTGGCCATACTGTTCCGTTGTCAGATGTTTTCAAAACAACTTATGAAATGAATTGTGACATGACTTGACCACAACAGAGTTGTGACTATGACAATTAAGTTCCCACTTAGGTGTTTTCAAACTTTATTTTATCTTTCTTTGTTTCTGAACTCAGCTTAGGTTTTAAACCTAACTTTACAAATGAACTTAGAGTTAGCAATTCTATTAGAACTACTTTACTTGTTAGTGATAGTTTACGAGTACTTAAAGAGTACTCTTGGCTTTTGTTCCTGGCTATTTCCATGGCCAGACTATGAAGGGGAATACCAAGATGAAGGATAACACGGCGGCTACGACAACTAGGATCATCTCCCATCGTCAGCATTTCCTGTGACACTGAAGATGGACCCCACCGCTACGTTATTTATTCCGCTACTTGATTGTACTAGGACTGGATCATGAGATCCTCTATTTGTGTAAGACCTTATTATGGTTTGTAATGGATGATGTACTGTGATATCTAATCTGTTATGTCTCGCAAAAATGGTAATCCTGGGATTGCGATGTATGGCATAACAGGCATCTGGGATTAAAAATCCGGGTGTTGACAAGTATGACCCCGACGTGCAGCCAGCTCTCTTCTCGGGAGGCCGTCCGATCGGGCAGAAGAAGGCCAAGGCAGCGAGGGATGCCGCGCCGGCCATCGAGAAACTGCACAGCTCGATCATGGCCTGCATGGCGGATGCCGCCTCGCACGCTGCCGAGAGGGCGGAGCAGGCCGCCAAGATGGAGCAGGTTGCCACTGTCAGGTGGGCGTCGGTCATGGAGAGGCGGGACGCCAAGCTCGAGCTGATCAGGGCCAATGTGGCCGCGAAGAAGAGGAGGGAGGGCCTGTCGATCCTCATGGTCGACACCAGGGACATGGACGCCGACGTGCGGGCGTGGTGGGAGGCCCAGCGTACCGTGATCCTGTACGAGATCCGAGCTCCATCGGCATCCACTACCCCAGCACCTGCGAGCGCACTGGCGACAGGCACTCCCCCGCCGGTCGTCGATGTCGACGCCGCCGTCTGATGAGCCGCTATGCTTTGTGATGCCGTCGAGACTTCTTTTGATCGCTTGACTATGATGATTTGCAGTGACTTGCGCTTTGTTTTGTAACTGTTAAACGCCTAGACTATTTATGTCCGGCTATGCGATCGCGATCGGTGATCGGCTGTTCTACCCGTCATATTTTTTTTCTTATTCGAATTTCTAATTTAGGGACCGATTTGGAGGTTACGGCTGGAGACCGACTCCCCCCACAGCCAGTTCTTGCGCCGGCGCCCCCGCATATGGTCATACACCGAGTTAAATTGGGGGTTGCGACTGGAGATGCTCTAAGAGTTGCTCCAATGCCGCCCAAGTCCTCGCTCTGCAACAGTGTCACCGAGTAGTGGCATTATGGCGTGGTTCATGAACTTTTTTGGCGTCTTGAATGCCTGATATGACATTACACTATTTGACAGCTCAAATGACCGTTTTACTATGAATAACTCAACATGATCTTTCTAAAAACAAATACTACCTAGATAAGTTAACAATTGTAGCTTGGGCATTTCTGGTCACTACGATTTAGCTCTAAGATAGTTAGATTTGAGGTGAGCGAAATAGGAATAAAGTTCGCTGCTGAAAATGAGAAAAACCGATTACGACTTGACAAGCTTAAATACGGGAGTTTATATACAGAAGACACAAGATTTGTCGGAGCAGTTGGAAGATCTTGTCCACTGATCTGTGGATATATAGATAATCACACTTGTGCATTGATAGACGACTGCGTGCGTACACCACATCTCATTGTATGCATTCTGCATTAGACAACCTGGCATGCAGATGCATGATGCACGACGATGTGTTCGTCGCCGACTCCAGTTGCATGCGTCGCTGGCTGCTCAAAGGGCAAGTGGCATCGCTGTCCGATGGACGCAACGGCATACGCGCGCGCAGTGCATGGCGCTTGCAGGTGCAGCTCTTGCACACGCGACGGAGTACGAGGAGAATCGGTGCCAAATCGACGTCGCCCATGCCCGCACGCTGGAAAAATGTGTCCCCGGAGACGTGTGGCAGTTCCGCGTCGACGATGTCTCGCTGAATCTTTATTTTATTGGCACCATGTGCCTGTTGAATCTTTGATAGGAGGAGGTGCGGCGTTCATGTGCTTGCGCCAGAAATGTTTTAATCACCGACGCGTTACATCACACATCCGATGACCCGGTGACCAGTGTCTGTCGCGTAATGCCGACGGAACTGTTAACAAGATCGTCTTGTTGATTGACGTGCATTTCTGTTCTGGTCAGGGCTTGCACCTTGCATTTATATTAAGCAGTGTACTGGTACGGTATAGTACTCCTTCCAATTTTAAAATATAAGATGTTTTACCTTTATAAATGAAGTGTATCTAAACCTTTTTTAATGTTTAGGTACATCTAGGTTTGGAGTAAATCAAAACACTAAAAGAGAGATCTAGATACACTCCTTTTATAAAGCTAAAATATTTTATATTTTAAAACAGAGAAAATAAGGACACGCATGGTTACCATAGACACGCAACTACCTCGCCTTTAGCGGCTAGCATTATTATTTTTATGCTTAGGTGTACGCGATCGACAAGATTTTTTCTTTAAAGGAAAAGCGATCGACAAGATGATGATAAAGTTACAGAGGGCTAGAGGCCCCGGTACTTGCCCCATTAATTTCCATGCCGGTTAATCAGTGCCTAGCTAGCCACGACGTACTAGTACGAAGCTGTTGTCAAAGACAGTGACGGACGCATAGCGCGATTTCTCGACTTCTTTGAAAGCTTATGGGATGCGCTACCACACCTACTTACTCGTAGGGTCTGTTTGGTTCTAGGCTATACTTTGCCAAGCCAAATTTTAGTAAGCCACATTTTTGTTGACATATGTTTGGTTTTTGCCACACTTTGGCTTGCCACATTTTATTGTTCTTATGACCCACTTGTCATAGAGTCAATTCTTTTGCCAACTTTTGCCGAAGTTTGACTTCATATTTTTAAGCAACACTTCTTATGGCAGCCACACTCTGGCTTGGCAAAATATGGCTGAAAACCAAACAGCCCCGTGTACACCACACATGAACGATGGATGCATGCTGAACTTAATGATAGACCTGCCGCCGGCCGGCCGGCCTGCGGATGGAGAGCAGGCCACGCTCTCGTGTTTGAGGCCCGGTTCTTTTTAGCTTTGGCTTCTGCATAAGTCAACCTTGGTTTGATCTGCCCAGAGAAATACTAATAGTAAAAATAAGCTAATGAGAAACTGCAGTTTTTTGGCTTCTCCTGTCCTAGCTTAGCTTATTGCCTGAGCTATATGATGGAAGGTCCGTATTGCCCTTGAGGTGAATTTGTATTCTGACTTTGACTTCACCGTTTTTGAGTTAGTATTTTGTATGATGAAAAGTCTATACATTGTAACAAAAGATGCTAGCTGTGTGAACTAGCAGGATCCTGTAGCTAACACGAGAACGAACTATACATGTTCTCTGTCAACTAACAAGTAAACCAAGTAGCTACACATGTTAACCAACAAGAGAACCACTAGCTAGTAGCTACACATGTTAACTGAGATCTAAAGAAAGCTAATTGTACACACATAACGTACGAACAGGTCCATCCTAGCAATGGTCGTGGGAGTCAGAGATGTATAAATTTGAACCAACTAGCTTGAGATCTTACAGTACCAAAACTCGAGCTGTATCTCTCCATGTATTGCAGGCAGCAGCCGGTCGGCCGGAGGTTGAGCAGGTGAGGCCGGCAGCCAGTGCTTGAGGAGGCCGCTCGATCTGGGACGACGAGGTGCGGGGGGTGTCCGCCGGTTACCCCGCCTCCATGGAATGGAACTAGGGCGAGGTAGGGAGCGATTTGGCGGCGAGAGGAGTGGCGGGCGGCGGCCAGAGTTGCCGGGGGCGGCGGAGACGAATCGTGGCGCTGGAGGAGGGCGGACCAAGGAGAAAACGGTTGGTTCATCCCTCTCCTGTGCGGTGGCATGTGGTGTAAATAGCGCAACAAATAGGGATATACCCATGTACCGTTTCGGCTGAGCTCGGGAAGTTGCGGGAAGCTGGGTATCCGGCTTCTTCCCACTGCGAAGGAATCGTATCCCAAAATTGAGTTCTTTTGAGGATAAGCTTATTTGAAGCTCTAAGCTGTTCAGAATCTTAACTTTGCTGCATGGCTAACCGTTAGCAAACAAACCGGTCACCAACCTGTCCGTCACCTTTGTCACTTGTTAGTTAGCGCTTTTGCTCTAGTGTCCTTCTCGGGCGAAAGTTTGGCTAGGCTCCACGGACGGACGGCCACAATGTCCTCTTACCGGTACGAACAAGAGGGCTTGATGACACGTGGACACCCAAAGGAAGCTCGTATGGGCTGGTTTGTATGGTGAGGGCGGGCATGTGTACGTACACGTACACGATACATGGTGATGATCTGGGTGGAACCGAACGGTCCTCCTATGTCGTGTGCATGAACCCATATATCAGGGACAATGTATACCCCTTTTAGTTATTCACACATGGATGGCAAGCGGCGTCCACACGTTTATTCTCTTGATGTTGCTAGAGAACAGAGAGATAACTGGAGGGAACGAGGAGACACAGTGACATGGGGTTTTACCCAGGTTCAGGCCACCGTGATGATACCAGGCCTACTTCCTTCTTGTTGGTGGTGGTATTGCTCATATGGTGTACATGGTTACAATGGTGACTCTTCCCGGTACGGGGGATCTAGCCTATCGCTGGCAATGGCGAAAGGCGATTACCGCTACTCTTCTTCCTCCTCTCTTTTCCCTACTGTATCTCTCCTTCCTCTGGATTAGATCCGATCAGATCCCCAATTCTCTCTTCTCTATCTGTTGCCTCCTCTTTCTTTTGCCTCCTCTTCTCCTAAGGTCTTGGCCCTCCATTTATATGGCAAGGGGTCATCACAGGGGTCTAGGATACTTGTTATGCATCATGGGGGAGGAACCGCCTCCAGCTGGAGACCGAAGAACATGCCTTCCCTTGTCCACTTTACTCCATCTTGCATCCTTTTGGCGCTACCGGGGCTCCACCTTTCCCTATAGACTTGATCTCGCGTCGTGTCTTCTTGTGCCGGTCTGATCCCGCGTCTTGTCTTCTTGTGTGGGTTTGATCCCGCGTCTTGTCTTCTTGCGCAGCTAGGTACTGGCATGACCAGTACCCCCTTGGTGGCCTAGCTAGTAGGCCCTACTTCATACTTGCTCCACGGTGCACCCAGTCGTTGCCCCATCTTTCACCGAGTACCACTTTGTCGTGGCGTGCCCCTTGGGTACGGAGCCAAGCCTAGTGTCTCCATCCTAGGGCTAGCCCGTGCCATACCCGCTAGGGTGAGCAAACACTAGGTCCTTGATGACCTGGAGTTCTTCCTAGGCTCCCTAATATAGATTTCTTGCTTAGCTCCGCGCCCACTTGGTCGTCTTGCGAGTTCGCCGGTCTGCGTCCCTGGGCATGGTAGCATCAAAGAAGCCGGTGGCGTGGCTATGCTCAAAATAAATGACGCAGACCCAAGGACTCTAGGTCGTGACTGTTTTGAGTGCGAGTGTTAGATCGCATCCACTCAGATCCTCCGGTTCTTCACGCCTATTCATGTCGCATGCGCGTGAGGGGACACCTAGGTTATTGGGACATTTGCACATCGTGGGGACGTGGGTGAGGCATCTGTCAGGCTTCTTTTAATCGCCCAGCCCTCGACGTTTCCCATTTCTTTCTTCCTTATTTGCTCCATTCATCCCCTCATCTGCTTCCTTTGAAAATCTCTTCGCGAAGCTACAAGTGCCCTGGCTTCTTTATGGTGCCCAAGAAGAAGATTGCCTCGGTCGTGCCACCGCGAGTCGTAGTGACCCGCGTAGGGGAGCGGACGAGGATGAGCGCATGGCCCTACGCACCTCGCAGGATCTCCTTCCTCTGGGCTAGATTTCCAAGGAGGCTCTGGCCAAGGTGAAGCAGTATGATGCGTCGGAGGGCAATGTGCGGAGCGCAGCCAGGATCAAGAGTGCTTCCACGCTTCCCACCTCCCTGGTTGTGGTGACCTAGCACTCCACTTCATGTTGTAGAGTGCGGGTCATTTTCATAAAACTCAAAGAAAATCGTTCCATGAACATTACACCTAGCAGAGTAGCACAACAGAAACATCACATGTACAAGGTATAACTATATATTCATATCATAGATCTTCATAGAAGATCCTCGGAACTTCCATGACACAATGGGCTCTCCAGGTAAGTTCCTGTTCAAACCAAAATTTGGAAGAAGTAGCTTGTAGTCTAGTCTAGCACTAGATGTACATCTAGTCCTATCTTGATAACTAAAGGTTGTCTATTTGTCCTATTAGCAACTACTATTGTTATGGACTTATGGTTCCTATCTTTGGAAATTGGACCCCAACTACGTTTAACTTGATCTCTGCTATCACTACTTTGCAATACTGAATCCTTTGAATCCGTTGGACTAACTTTGACTTCCTGTAGATGCCTTCCCGGGTCTTTTAGTACCACATTTGCAGTCCCGTCATTGACTTTGTTACCTAAGTAAGGGATAAGGAGGATAGATTGAGTACGAGCATACTCAGCAAGTTATAACTATGTGGTTGTTTGATGCACTATCAACAGCTGTGGATCAGACATCCTAGGCTTGTACAGGTTTTCGAAATCGGTTTTTTAGAAAATGTAAGTTTTAGTTTCTAATATTCTATGTCTGTAAGTCTTCATGAGTTGTAGAGAACTTCATGGAGTTCCTTTCCACGCGGCGTTCACAGTTCTTTCCCGGAATAGGGAGTATCATGACACATTTATACACTCTAGAGAGGTGTGCAACTTTACCCACAAACATCTTTAGCCTTTTGCACAGTCCGGCCATGTCTCTCGTTCACAGTTCCCTAGGTATGAGGCCTAGTCTAAAGATTAACCAATCACTAGCCTTCGCCACGACCCCGCATTCCTAACCTTTTTAACGAGTTTCGGTCAAGAGACCTAAGCTTAATTACCCTCCCTTCTAATACGCTAAGTCGTTGATGGCTCCAAATATTAACACTTTTATGATGGGGTTCGTTACATGAAAAACAAAAAAAAAATCCTATGGTCGCAACCACCAAGATCATATCTAGGAGATACATGTAACGGTTTCAGATGGACTCGCCCGCGAAGACCGTAATGCGGGATAATGTTCCCGCAAAGAAACGTGTGTAGAGTGTACAATGCCTTCGTAATCGGTCACACATACGGTGTGCCGACGACTTCCGTCCCTCGCTCTAGTGCGGTAGCGGAAGTAGTGGATCCTCGGGAACTCCACCAACACAACGACATTGTGGTGATGGTGGTGGAGACGATATTGAGCAGGGATTCGCTTAAGCACCTCGCTCGTGTCAATGGACAAGGCTAGAAGGGGAGGAAGATGCCAACCAAAGGGCATATGAGAGGAGGGGATGAGTGAGTGTGATGAGAGGAGGAGGAGGGGGCCTTTTATAGGTGAGGGGGGCAGCCCAAGGGGCATGGAGCACAGCCATGACGGTGCCCCCACCTCTCCCCCAATTATGTGGGTGGACACTCCACTCACATAAATTTAGCTCCACTCATCTTCCACTTAATTTCCACTCAAAAATCAAAGGTCTTTACATTAAAAAACTTCAATTCACTTATTTTAATGCAACTCAATTTAATGAACACTTCATTTAATGAACACATTGATAATCCAATCCCTGATAATATTTCGATACATCAAAACTATTCCGACAGATTTATCAGAACAATTCTTGCACTATCTAGTATTTTCTCAGGTGTTCCCTATCCACTCAAATGCGTCGACTACCCTTAAGTGTGTCTCCCTATGGGCTCGCGAGCTGAGTTGACATGATCGAAACACTCTCTGATCAATAATCATTAGCGGGACCTGGAGATCCATAATGACTCCCACCAGCTCAAACGATAAACTAGTGATCGCATGAACCTTTATTCGCAATAACCAATTCCTTTTGTCTCGCGGTATATTACTTGTCTGGGATCCGATCATTTGGTATCATCTATACCTAGTTCGATCCCGTTATTGACAAGTACTCTTTTCTCGTTCCCGTAATATAACATTCTTAGTGATTGTTATCACTTGCTTCCAAGCTATGTTAATGTGATATCACCGAGAGGGCCCTAAGTATATCTCTCCATCATCAAGATGGACAAATCCCAATCTTGATCCACGAGCCTCAATTGACACTATCAAGTACCCAATGACACCTTTATAATCACCCAGTTACGAAGTGATGTTTGATGTAATCAAAGTACTCTTCCTGAGTCAGCAATTGACATGATCTCATGGTCTAAGGATTAGGGTTACTTTGTGTGACGTTATTGTTGGGTCCGCAGCATAGAAAACAAAAAATTTCCTATGATGTGAACTACACGCCAAGATCTATCTACTAGGTACAAAGCAACGGGTGGACATACATCCAACGAGAACTTACCCTCGTAGACAACGAGCTTTGTTAACGAGTAAGAACTCGTGGTTGATGTAGTCGTACACTTGCCGATCTCAAGATCACGAGGAAGTCCAGCAGGTCCGGCTCCAGCACATCCATCAAATCCAGCTCTAGCAACACCAAGTCCAGCACCGCAAAGCAGCGGTGCATCCGTGATCGCACACACGTCCGGTACCCCGACAACCTCCGTCCCTCGCTCCAGCAAAGCAGCGGAAGCAGCAACTCCTTTCCAGATAAAGCCACCGGGAACATGTATCTCGCTAATCTGAGACCATGGGGGAATAATACTAGAGGAGGAGAGAGATCCTTCACAAGGAGGTGTGTGTGAGAAGTGAGGAGAGGGGGGCCTTTGGCGCATGGGGGAGGTGACCCTTCACCTCCTCCATTCATGTGGTGGTAACCCCTCCACATTAAAATGCCCCTTCACATTCTCTTTTAAAGTCTCCACTTTAAATGCATTAAATTTCTCCAAATTTAATGCTCTCTCATTTAATAAAAATCTTTTATTATTTTTATTCAGAATTTTGTTAATTACTTTAATTAACAAACATTCACATAAAACCCTCTGCAACATTTCAATATTACATGCAGAACCAATTTTAGCAATTTCACCCGAAACAGTTTTGGTGTCTATTGAAATAATTCCAGCGCTTTCTTAAATCTTTATCTAAAACATATTTGCTCCAAATGGTGTCGGTATCCCTTAAGTGTGTCACCCTACGGTTCGCGAATAATGCAGACATGATCGAGACCCCTCTCCGATCAATAATCAGCAGCGGGACCTGGAGATCCATACTGACTCCTACACATTCAACGATGACTTCTATGATCGTGAGAACCTTTAACGCTAGTAACTAAATCCCTTTGTCTCGCGATATATTACATGTCCGAGATTCGATCATCGGTATCTCCATACCTAGTTTGATCTGGTTTCCGACATGCACTCTTTTCTCGTTCCCGTGATATAACATTCTAGTGATCACATCACTTGCTTGCAAGCTATTTCAATGTGATATCACCGAGAGGGCCCAGAGTATATATATCTGTCATCGGGATTGACAAATTCCACTCTTGATCCATGAGCCTCAACATAACACCTTCGTAGCACTGAACCCACCTTTATAGTCACCCTGTTACGGTGTGACATTTGATGTTATCAAGATACTCTTCCGGTGTTAGCAATTAACATGATCTCATGGTCTAAGGACTAAGATTACTTCGTACGATGTTATAGCAATATAAACATAATGACTTGATCGTAATGCTATACTTCGGATGAATGTTCATCACATCATTCCACCAATGGTGTGACCTTGTTATTAACAACATCCAATGTCTATGATCAGGAAACCTTGATCATCTTGTTAATCAACAAGCTAGTCTATAAGAGAGGCATAACTAGGTACTCTTTTTGTTTATTAAACACACATGTATTGATGTTTCCGATCAATACAATTATAGCATGCAAAATAAACATTTATCATAAACATGGAATAAGATAATAGCCACTTTATTATTGCCTCTCGGGCATATTCCCTTCAGTCTCCCACTTGCACTAGAGTCAATAATCTAGTTTGAAAAAGTTTGCGTATTGAACACCTATGGCTTTCTGGTGTTGCATATACGCAATTGCTAGTGGTTAACATAATCTCCAGATCTGATAGTTTCAGGTCCGTGTGTATTTGCAGGTGTTTGCGTCTCTACGCATCACTCATTCTCAAATGAGATGGCATTGTATAAATTTGGTCCTTTGGTGAGACCTTTAGTTCATTCGGTTCAAAATATGTTGATATTATTGTCACACAATATATCTTCATAGTATTAACCCACTTTGAACCACACCTAGTTTGATAACAAACTACTTAACACAAATGCCCTCCTTTGCTGCTACTATAGCAGTTATGTACTTAGCCTTTTTGTTGTAGTATCCGTCACAATATCTCAACTTTGGAACTCATCCAAATCCATCATGGAAAATCCTTTCCATTATATTGTGCCACCCATAGTCTAAATTGAGATAAATTTAATTTGTATCTTGTGACAAAACTAGTATCAATGTAACACTACAATGAACTACCTTTAACTACTTGTCACTTATACATGATATATTCTTAGTTCTTCCAAAGCTCATAAGAATATCTTTACTATTGTCCAATGATCATCTTATGAATCATTCTGGTATATGCTCATAACATTTAGAGCACAGGACATTCTGGATATGTACATATCATGGTATAATCGATCAAAATCTTCATGTGATTTTACTCACCAAGTGTCGAAACACTTGAATCTTGATACAATTCTTTCCATGCAGCAAGAACCTTTCTTGTTGTTTCCATATTGAAATCTTTCAATATCTCATATATGTATGTCTGGCACAACCATATTCGCGCCTTAATCTATCCATATAGATATTGATGCCAAATATTCCTGGTTTGCCCAAGTCTTTCATCGAAATCTTATTTTAATGAAATTCTTAACTTGTGTCAATACAAGATACATCATTTCCAATCAACAATATGTCCTCTACATAATGTATTAGAAATATGTCTCAGCGCTCCCACTTAATTTCTTGCAAATGCAAGCATCTTCATCATCTCCGATGAATTTAAACTCTTCTAACAATTTCATCATGGTGAAGATTCCAACTCCGCTATGCTTACTTCAACTATTGAAGTTTACACGCCCTTTTAGCACCCTTTGAATTAACAAAACCCTTCAGACCATGTCATGTACACGTCCTAGGTTACCGTTCTATTAGAAGAACCTTGTTTTGTTTATTCAACTACCAAATACCAAATTATATGTAGTGGTTGCTACATTAATCCGTCAAGACTATATATCGCTATGAAAGATCAAATCTTGTCATAGTCAACTCCTTGATTTCGTAGATGTTAAACATCCATGTCTTATTTCTTTATAGATCCAAACACGACCGATAGGCTTCACGCCTTTCCGGAGGGTCTTCCAAGTTTAGAAACTTGTTTTCTCGTGTATGGATACTATCCGGATTCTATGACTTCTAGTCATTTTATGGAGTCAGGGCCCATCATCGCTTCTTTGCATGTAGTCGGTTCATCATTGTCAAAACAATAACGACTTGCTTATCAAATCTTACTATTTGATTCTTACCGACCCACACGGTTCTATAGGAACTCTAATCTCCGAGATCACACCTTTTGTAATCACGAGAGCCATGAGCATTGTGGCCGCCACCGGGACACTTTCCGGCGCTGCGCTACTTAGCACATATAGCTAAGGTTCAACAACCTTATCAAAGTTCTATTGTCCTCCCACTTAACTTTTCACGAAAAATTCCTTCTCAAGAAACTTGACGTTCCAAGTAACAAACTCTTTTGTCCTTGGTGTTATGGAGAAATTCCCAACAAATTCTTTGGGATAACCTATAAAGACGTGCTTATCCGACTTTGGTTGTAAACATTTTACTTATGCATAGCATACCAAAATTTAAGAAAAGACAATTCAGGTTTTATCCTAAACCATAACTCATATGGTGTCATTTCAACGGATCACGATGGTGCTCTTTTCAGTGTAAAAGCGGTAGTCTCTAAAGCTTCAATCCTTAAAACATAATGGCAGTTTTATAAATGACACCTTTGATCTTACCATGTCAAACATGGTTTGATTTCATCTCTCAAATATGCCATACTCCTATGGTTTACCGGGAAATCTAAATTCATGGAACAATTCCTCAAATCTTAGGTGTTTTTGCTAAACATGTAACTCAAATATCTTCCTTTATGATTCAATCATAAACTCTTTATTTTCTTGTTACAATGATTTTCCACTTCATCTTGAAAGTCTTTGAACAACTTTCAAATGTTTCATACTTCTTCCTTATTAAGTAAATATACAGATATATTCACTCAAATTTTTGAAGAAAGCATATGAAGCAAAAAGATCCATCGCATATGGCTACACATAATGGACTATGCACATCAGCATGCACAATTTCCAATAAGCTAGTCATCCATTCCTCTCTGGCCTATGGACGGAGTTTCAATTATCTCGAGGAAAGTCTCACATGCGTTAATTGATCAAAATCAAAGACTCCAAAAATCCATCAACATGGAGTTTCTTCATGTTTTCTTTCCAATATAATTTAAACATCGATGTCACTTCATAAGTGATCTTTCAATCATTTGTCTTGCGACATTTTAGCAATAGTGTTTATGGATGTGATTTCTCCAACTAGACTTGTAAAAGTTCATCCATCCTTTATGGAATATGGTAATTATTTGAAAAACCATTGTTCTCATAATACCGGAACAAAATAACAATTATTGAAACAAATCTTGAAGGCTTGGTTTGATGACAACGAAAAACACAATAACACTTTATTTGTTTTCGATGAACATCATCACTCATTCTTTTGGTAGTTACTTAGGCCATTGTAGTTCATGAATTGCGTTGTCCTTTATGACACTTCATACCAACCAATTCGGTATCCAATACCGGTATCCAATACCTAAGAACCACATTGTTTAACAAGCAAGGAATATAGCCATAACATGTATATCTTCTATATACCTAAGTTGGACATCTCCAACCTTTTATTCTCTGCCAAATATTTTATAGATTCTCTTTCAGCAATTCCTTTTCTTTTAAAATAATCTATCAACATCAATAGTGGTGTCATCAACATGACACATGGTACAAAGCGTATATAGTCAAATACTAATACCTTTGGACTTGCACTTTGAAGTGGACCACCATCATCAAATGTTTGGTGTTCTTTCAAAAATCCATTCTTTAGTAATCTATTAGTGTAGTAAACATTTTACTTACATATTCTATTCATCCTTATCATGACAACTTTCATGATCAAGCTACTATAGCTTACAAGGAAGAATCACGAGTATAATATCAGTTCCCAAAACCTTTTTGGTAGATTCGGATGCCTAGCATCTCCATCCTTCACAAATTCTCATACAATATGAGAACATGTATTTTGCTAAATTATACTCTATCATAATGCAACCAAAAAACATTGTTTCAGATATCACAATATCTTTCAGACATGATGGTTTCTGAAACAATTTTTAGCTCCAATATAATATTGATATTAAAACAACTTTTGAATATCAATAATCATGGAGGCAAACATGATACTTTAGATACTAACATTGGAATTCTTACTCTTGATTTAATACTACTTATTAAACTTCATGGAGTAAATAGAGTTTGCTGAAAGTTTGCAATAGGACTTATAAACTTTAAATTGACAATCAAAACAATACGATACCAGTTCGTAAAGTAAATATCCAGAATTCTATAGTTCTTTTATCTCAAATAAAAACTAAGCATAAGGTAGATAACGAATGCCAATGACTACAACAAACTATGCAAATTCACTTTGATTTAATTTATGACAAATTTGGTTCGACTAATCCAAATTAGAAATGAATTCCCACTCAAAAACGACATCCCTCGTGTCTTTTTGGTGATTACATGAACCAAATTCACTACACCAAGTCTGATCATCACGTGAGTTGATGTAGCTTCAAAGGCGAGCATCTATATGGGCATCATATCAACTATATGACTCATGCTTAACCTTTCGGTCCGTGTTCCGAGGCCATGCCTGTACATGCTAGGCTCACCAAGTAAGAACCTTAGTACTCGTATGTGTAAAACTGTCTTACACCCGTTTGTATGAAAGCGTAGAGTCAGGTACACCCGATCATCACGTGATGTCTCGAAATACGATCCACAAAATGGTGCATACTTAAGGAAGAACATATTTTATCTTGATATCTAAAAGAGGGATCATCTTACAATGCTACAGAAAGCGCCAAACTAGCAGTATAAGATGCTAACATCTAATGTGTAAAGTGAGATGATATGGTCCATGCATTTGATCTCTATCACTTGCATCATGGTATGATCTCTATCATACCTTTGTGTGTAAGGCCAAGGTCTATGGAACTTACACGTTGAGTGTGTTGTAAGAGTATCTATCATACATCTACTTACAACAATACCATAACAATACAGTAGCCCAGCAACGATCTAAACTAGACGCCTCTAATTTATCAATTGCAAGTTTTACGTGGCTTAGGGCTTTCGGAGATAGAACCGTTCTTACCTACGAACATGAACCACAACGAGGATAACCAAATTATTAGCAACTCGTTGTAAATCAGATATTGACTATAGTAGGAGAGACAGACACCCACCAGCCACTTATGCAAAACAAGTTGCATGTCAGTCGTGGAACCGGTCTCATGTACGATGACATGTAAGGTTGGTCCGGGCCGCTTCATCCCACTATGCCACCAATATCCAAAGTACATATAAGCAATAACATGATCATCACTGCCCAAATACTCTTATGTGTTCTACCCGTGCAAAGCACCTACGCATAGATCAGGCTCTGATACCACTGTTGGGTCCGTAGCATAGAAAACAAAAAAATTCCTACGATGTGAACTGCACGCCAAGATCTATCTACTAGGTACAAAGCAACGGGTGGACATACATCCAACGAGAACTTACCCTCATAGACAACGAGCTTTGTTAACGAGTAGGAACTCGTGGTTGATGTAGTCGTACACTTGCCGATCTCAAGATCGTGAGGAAGTCCAGCAGGTCCGGCTCCAGCACGTTCATCAGATCCAGCTCCAGCAGCACCAAGTCCAGCACCGCAAAGCAGCGGTGCATCCGTGATCGCACACACATCCGGTACCTCGACAACCTCCGTCCCTCGCTCCAGCAAAGCAGCGGAAGCAGCAACTCCTTTCTAGATAAAGCCATCGGGAACATGTATCTCGCTAATCCGAGACCATGGGGGAATAATACTAGAGGGGGAGAGAGATCCTTCACAAGGAGGTGTGTGTGAGAAGTGAGGAGAGGGGGGCCTTTTATAGGAGGAGGGGAGGGTACCCCTCCTTCATGGCCGGCGCATGGGGGAGGTGACCCTTCACCTCCTCCATTCATGTGGTGGTAACCCCTCCACATTAAAATGCCCCTTCACATTCTCTTTTAAAGTCTCCACTTTAAATGCATTAAATTTCTCCAAATTTAATGCTCTCTCATTTAATAAAAATCTTTTATTATTTTTATTCAGAATTTTGTTAATTACTTTAATTAACAAACATTCACATAAAACCCTCTGCAACATTTCAATATTACATGCATAACCAATTTCAGCAATGTCACCCGAAACAGGTTCGGTGTCTATTGAAATAATTCCAGCGCTTTCTTAAATCTTTATCTGAAATATATTTGCTCCAAATGGTGTCGGTATCCCTTAAGTGTGTCACCCTATGGTTCGCGAATAATGCAGACATGATCAAGACCCCTCTCCGATCAATAATCAGCAGCGGGACCTGGAGATCCATACTGACTCCTACACATTCAACGATGACTTATGTGATCGTGAGAACCTTTAACGCTAGTAACTAAATCCCTTTGTCTTGCGATATATTACATGTCCGAGATTCGATCATCGGTATCTCCATACCTAGTTTGATTTCGTTAACCCATAGCCTAAATTGAGATAAACTTGATTTGTATCTTGTGACAAAACTAGTACCAATGTAACATCTTATAGTGAACTATCTGTTTGGTGCCATTGTAACACTTTACAATGAACTATTTGTCACTTCTACATACAGAATATATTCTTAATTCTTCCAAATATCATAAGAATATGCTTACTATCATCCAATGATCATCTTATGAGTCACCCTGGTATATGCTCATAACATTTAGAGCATAGGACATATCTAGATATGTACATATCATGGTATGATTGATTAAGATATTCATGTGATTTTACTCACCAAGTGTCAAAACACTTGAATCTCGTTTATCAAGATATTCATGTGATTTTACTCACTAAGGATCAAAACACTTGAATCTCGTTTATCAATATATTCATGTGATTTTACTCACTAAGTGTCAATACACTTGGATATTGATTCAACCTTTTCCATATGGTAAGAAATTTTCTCGTCGTTTCCATATTGAACCCATTCAATATTTTATATATGTACATTTGGCATAACCATATTAGCGTCTCAATCTATCCAAATAGATTTTTATGCCAAATATTCTGGTTTTTCCCTTTTCATTTAAATCTAATTTTCATGAAATCCTTAACTCATGTCAATAATAGAAACATTATTTCTAATCAACATATGTCTTATACACAATGTATTAGAAATATGTCTCCATGCTCCCACTTAATTTCTTGCAAATGTGAGCATCTTCATCATCTCTGATGAAATTAAAGATTTTAAAATTTCATCACAGTGAATATTCCAACTCTGCTATGCTTACTTCAACTATTGAAGTTTCCATGCCATTTTAGCATCCTTTGATTTAACAAAACCCCTAGGACCGTGTCATGTACACGTCCTAGTTAACCATTCTATTAGAAGAATGTTGCTTTGTTTGTCCAAGTAACATATACAACAATTGACATATGTAGTGGTTGCTACATTAATCCATCCAGACTAAATATCGCTATGAAAGATCGGATCTTGTCATATTCAACTCCTTGAACATTGTTGTAAACACTTTACCGACATGTCGACTATTTCATAGATGTGAAACATCCATGTCTGTTTCTTTATAGATCCAAATATGACTGATAGGCATTATGCCTTTCAGAGGGTCTTCCAAGTATAATAACTTGGTTTCTCATGTATGGAACTATCACGGATTTTATGGCTTCAAGCCATTTGGCGGAGTTAGGGCCCATCATTGCTTCTTTGCATGTAGTCGGTTCATCATTGTCAAACAATAATGATTTAATCTCAAATCTTAGTATTTGATTGTTTAACCGACCTACACAGTTCAATAGAAACTTAGATCTCCGTGACCACAACTCCGTGACCACAACTTGTGAGGCACGGGAGCCATGCGCATTATGGCTGCATCCGGGACACTTTCCGGTGCTACGCAACTCTACACATATAGCTAAGGTTCAACAACCTTATCAAAGTTCTATTGTCTTCCCACTTAACTTTTTGCGAAAAAACCCTTCTCAAGAAACTTCACATTCTAAGTGACAAACACTTTTGCCTTCGGTGTTATGGAGGAATACCCAACTATTTCTTTGGGATAACCTACAAAGACGTGTGTATCCGACTTTGGTTGTAAACATTTTACTTATGCCTAGCATACCAAAATTTAAGAAAAGACAACTTAGGTTTTATCCCAATCCATAACTAATATGGTGTCATTTGAACGAATCATGATGGAGCTCTTTTCAGTGTAAAAGTGATAGTCACCAAAGCTTAATCTTCAATATATAATGGCAATTTTATAAATAACATTGTTGATCCTACCATGTCAAACAAGGTTTGATTACATCTCTCGAATACTCCATATTTCTATGGTTTATCGGGAAACATAAATCCATGGAATGGTTCCATGAATCTTAGGCGTTTTTGTTAAACTTGTAACTCAAATATTTTCTTTTATGATCCAATCATAAATTCTTTATTTTCTCGTTACAATAATTTTCCACTTCATCTTGAAATCATTTGAACATTTTTAAACATTTCATACTTCTCCTTGATTAACTAAATATACATATATTCACTCAAATCTTTTGTTAAAGTATATGAAGTTTGAATGATCTACCACATACGGCTACACATAATGGACTATATGCGTTAATATGCACAATATCCAATAAGCACATAATGGACTATATGCATCAATATGCATGATATATTGTAAATGTATCTATAATTTTTGATGTTCCATGCTTGGTTTTATCTACTTTCTTGTGTTTTGTCCACACTTTGGAGTACTTTTCATATGATTTCTTGGACTAACCTATTAACAAGAGCCACAATGCCAGCTGCCTATTTTCTGCTGTTTTTGGTTCTAGAAAGTCAAAAAATGAATATTCTCGGAATTGGACGGGACAAAAGCCAAAGTCGATATTTTACCAGAAGACTCACGGAGCTAGAAGACGAGACGGAGAAGGGCTGGGGGCCGTCCACACCACCTGGCCGCGCGGCGAGGCCTGGCCCACACCAAGGGGTGGTCTGGCCGACCCCAGCACCCCCTCGGCCTCTCCTTCCGCCTATATATTGCCCTCGGGACAAAAACCCTAAGTACCCGATCAAAAACCCATGAAAGAGTCTGTAGCCGCTGTCGTCTCCATCCCTAGATCGGGAGGGATCTGAAGCTCTTCCTGGAACCCTGCCGGAGAGGGGAATTCACCCTGGAGGCCTTCTTCATCATCATGCAAGCCTCCGGTGTGATGCGGGAGTAGTTCATCTCTAGACTACGCGTCCATGTAGTAGCTAGATGGCTGGTTCTCCTCCTTTGTGCTTTCATGTCTAGGTCTTGTGAGCTCCGTTCATGATCAAGATCATCTATTTGTAATTCTACATGTTGTGTTTGCGGGGATCCGATGGATATTGAGATGCTATTTCAGATTGATTATTAATTCTATCATGTCTTTGTTATTTGTGATCTTGCATGCTTTCCGTTGTTAGTAGCTATCTTGGCCAAGTAGATGCTAGCAACTCCAAGAGTTAGTATTTATGCTCGATAGTGGGTTCATGCCTCTGGTAACCTGGGGAAGTGACAGAAATCTCTAAGGTACTAGATGTGCTGTTGCTACTAGGGATAAAACAACAATCCTTTGTTCATAGAACAATCGTATTGTTTACTTTACACGCAGTTCGTAACGCAATAATCTGTTGCTTGCAACTTAATACTGGAGGGGACTCGGATGATAACCTGAAGGTGGATTATTAGTCATAGATGCAGTTGGATGGCGGTCTATGTATAATGTTGTAATGCCCAATCAAGTTCCAAAGGAGTCAAGATGATTAGTATATGCATGTATTGCTTTCTCGGTGTTTGTCAATTGCCCCGCTATAATTTGTTCACCCAGCATGTTATCTATCTTAAGGAGAGCCACCTCTAGAGAACTATGGACCCCGGTCCATTCTTTTACATTCAATCTACAAACTGTTTACTGCTTTGTGTTTACTTTCTGCAAACTATTACTTCCTTCCATTCAATACGTTTAATCCTTTGTTTTTAGCAAAACCGGTGAGATTGACAACCTCATCGCAAGTTGGGGACAAAGTTCTGTGGTTGTGTTGTGTAGGTCTCATGTTGCTACTAGCACCGGTAGTGCGCCCTGCCAAGGCTCAGTGATACATTGCAAATGTATCTATAATTTTTGATGTTCCATGCTTGGTTTTATCCACTTTCTTGTGTTTTGTTCCAACTTTGGAGTACTTTTCATATGATTTCTTGGACTAACCTATTAACAAGAGCCACAGTGCCAGCTGCCTGTTTTCTGCTGTTTTTGGTTCCAGGAAAGTCAGAAAATGAATATTCTCGGAATTGGACGGGACAAAAGCCAAAGTGCCTATTTTTCCAGAAGTCATCAAGTGCCAGAATACGAGACGGAGAAGGGCCAGAGGCCGGCCACACCACCTGGCCGCGCAGCCAGGCTTAGCCTACGCCAGGGGGTGGTGTGGTGGCCCCTGGCACCCCCTCGGCCTCCCCTTCCGACTATAAGATGCCCTCGGGACGTAAACCCTAAGTACCCGATCAAAAATCCATGAAAGAGTCTGTAGCCGCCGTCATCTCCATCCCTGGATCAGGAGGGATCTGTAGCTCTTCCCGGCACCCTGCCGGTGAGGGGAATTCACCCTGGAGGCCTTCTTCATCACCATGCAAGCCTCCGGTGTGATGCGTGAGTAGTTCATCCTTGGACTACGGATCCATGTAGTAGCTAGATGGCTGGTTCTCCTCCTTTGTGCTTTCATGTTTAGATCTTGTGAGCTCCGTTCATGATCAAGATCATCTATTTGTAATTCTGCATGTTGTGTTTGCGGGGATCCGATGGATATTGAGATGCTATTTCAGATTGATTATTGATTCTATCATGTCTTTGTTATTTGAGATCTTGCATGCTTTCCGTTGTTAGTATCTATCTTGGCCAAGTAGATGCTAGCAACTCCAAGAGTTAGTATTTATGCTCGATAGTGTGTTCATGCCTCTAGTAATCTGGGGAAGTGACAGAAATCTCTAAGGTACTAGATGTGCTGTTGCTACTAGGGAGAAAACAACAATCCTTTGTTCATAGAACAAACGTATTGTTTACTTTACACGCAGCTCCTTAAGCAATCGTATAATGTTGTAATGCCTAATCAAGTCTCAAAGGAGTCAAGATGATTAGTATATGCATGTATTGATCTCTCGGTGTTTGTCAATTGCCCCGCTGTAATTTGTTCAC
The DNA here is from genome assembly GCA_910589775.1 of Avena eriantha. Lineage (NCBI taxonomy): Eukaryota > Viridiplantae > Streptophyta > Magnoliopsida > Poales > Poaceae > Avena > Avena eriantha. The sequence continues at coordinate 489,417,076 of OU342742.1, forward strand.
CCATCATGTTATCTATCTTAAGGAGAGCCACCTCTAGTGAACTATGGATCCCGGTCCTTTTCTTTACATACAATCTACAAACTGTTTACTGCTTTGTGTTTACTTTCTGCAAAATTTTACTTCTTTCCATTTGATACGTTTAATCCTTTGTTTTCCGCAAAACACGGTGAGATTGACAACCTCATCGCAAGTTGGGGACAAAGTTCTGTGGTTGTGTCGTGCAGGTCTCCACGTTGCTACTAGCACCGGTAGTGCCCCCTGCCAAAGCTCCGCTAGTAACACCTTTGGGGTGTTTCCTTGCTCCTACCGGTTCGATTAAACCTTGGTTTCATAACTGAGGGAAACTTGCTGTTGTGCTCATTATACCTTCCTCTTGGGGTTCCCAACAAGCTCTACATCAACACCGCACCAGCACTTTTCTGGGCGCCGTGCATTGAGCCATCACGCGATTTTCTGGCGCCGTTGCCGGGATGTCAAGGACATCTTCACAAGGGGAGTCCCTCATAACCAATATCTTTACTTTGTTGTTTTTGTTTTGCTTAGTTTCTTTTTTGCCTTGTTTGCTTGTTTTCTTTATTCAAAAACACAAAAAAATAGTTTTACAAGTTTGCTTTCTTATTTGAAAACGCCAAAAAAATGACTACTCTTGAAAACACTAAGTTTTGCGACTTCACTAGCACCAACAACAATAATTTTATGAGCACACCTATTGCTCCACCTGTGGCTGAAAATACTTTCTTTGAGATAAAACCTGCTTTGCTCAATCTTGTCATGAGAGAACAATTTTCTGGTATTGGTAATGAAGATGCTGCTTCCCATCTAAATAACTTTGTTGAACTTTGTGAGATGCAAAAGCATAGGGACATAGATGGTGATATTATTAAGCTGAAATTGTTTCCTTTCTCTTTGAGAGGAAAAGCTAAAGAATGGTTGAATTCCTTAACTAGGAATAGTATTGATTCTTGGACTAAGTGCAAAGGTGCTTTCATTGGAAAATACTATCCTCCTGCTAAGATTATATGTATGAGAAGTGAAATAATGAAGTTTAAACAACTTGATAATGAACATGTTGCTCAAGCTTGGGAAAGAATGAAATCTTTGGTAAAGAATTGTCCCACTCATGGACTGACTGCTTGGATGATCATCCAAACTTTTTATGTAGGATTGAACTATTCTTCAAGGAACCTATTGGATTCTACTACTGAGGGTACCTTTATGACCATCACTTTGGGTGCTGCAACAAAACTTCTGGACAATATGATGGTTAATTATTCTGAATGGCATACTGAGAGAGCTCCACAAGGTAAGAAGGTAAATTCTGTTGAGGAAACCTCCTCCTTGAGTGATAAAATTGATATTATTATGTCTATGATTGTTAATGGGAAAGCCCATATTGATCCAAATAATGTTCCTTTGGCTTCTTTGGTTGCTCAAGAAGGGCAAGTTGATGTGAACTTCATAAGAAATAACAATCTTGGCAACAATGCTTATGGTAATAACAATTGTAGGGCCTACCCTCCTAGTAATACTTATGGCTATAATGGTAAACCTGGATTACCTAGTGAAGGAAGAATTTTAGAAGTTGAAAGAGCCACTAAAAACTTCATGCAAATGCAATATGAGCAAAATAAACTATTCACTAAAACTATGGAGGAACAATCTATCATCTTGAAGAACATTAGCCATCAACTTGAGAGTCTAAATAGGGAAATTCCTAGTTTACAATTGAAACTCTCTAATGCTGAAAGAAATATATCATCTTTGTCTGAATCTCAATCTTCATTAATTAATAAAATGACTGCTAAACATGAAATTAATGAGAATCCCTTTTCAGCTACTAATTCCATACAAGTAAGAATTGATGAAAATGTTAGAGTATTAGCCGAATTACATGCTAAGTGGGAAAGAGAAGATGAAATTGCTAGAAACATTAGTGTTTATACTATTACCACCACTAGTGTTGAGGCTAGTAATAGTTCTACTACTTTAGAAGATAAGTTTGATTTTGATCTTGATGGTTGCAATATCTCTGAAGTTATTAAGTTCCTACAAAAGCTTGCTAAAAGTCCTAATGCTAGTGCTATGAACATGGCTTTTACAAAACACATTACTGATGCTCTCATAAAGATTAAAGAAGAAAAGATGAAACATAAAGCTTCTATGCCTATAAAACAAGAGGATGGTTGGGAACCCATCATTAATATGAAAGTGAATGACTTTGATTTCAAAGCTTTGTGTGATCTTGATAGTAGTGTTTCTATTATGCCTAGAAGGATCTTTGATATGCTTGATTTGCCTCCCCTTGAAGATTGCTATTTGAATGTCCCACTTGATGATAATGTTAAAAAGAAACTCATGGGGAGTCTTAATGATGTTCTTATTATGGTTAACAATTCCTATGTCCCCGTTGATTTCTATGTTTTGGATGTTGAATACAAAGCTTCTTGTCCAATTATTTTGGGAAGACCTTTTCTTAGAACTGTTGGTGCCATCATTGATATGAAAAAAGGCACCATTAAATATTAACTCCCACTCAAGAAAGGTATAGAACACTTCCCTAAAAAGAGAGAAAATATTTCTTTTGCTTCTCCTATGAAAACAAAATTTGGTCTTAATGCTTCTTCATTTGAGAACACTTGATTCTTTCTTTGCCTCTTATGCCTAACTTAAAGGCGTTAAAGAAAAGTACTTATTGGGAGATAACCCAAAAGTTTTATAGGAGTCTTGAAAGTTATTACCTCTGTAATAACCTCTCCTTATCCTTTTTATTTGCCTTTTGTGCCAAGAGTAATCTCTAATGAGAGTGAAGTAATGATTGGGAAAGTTGCTGCCCCGAAACAGATTTTTGTGCTTCACCGTAAAATTTCGTGAGAGAGCTATGTATGTCGGATAGAGCTGTAGTTATTTGTGATTCTGCCCCCGGTTGTTATGTAACTTTCGTTAGTTCAACACTTTTTGATTTGAGCAACAGAAAGTCTTCAAAAAAATTCGTCTGTACCTGCTGGTCTGTTTTGACAGATTTCTGCCATTTTCTGCATTTGCTTCTTGTTGGTTCCTTCTTGAGTTCTTTTGGGGAATTGAGCTTTTTGAGGGAAGTGCTACAGTAGCTAGTGTTCTAATGGAAGTTTATTTGGTGTTATAACTGAACCTTAAGATTTATTTATCTTAAGTGCACTAATGTTGCTAATAAAGATTGTGTGAAGTTTTGTATGAAGGAAAAATTTCAGGTGTATGGAAGGAATGAGTAATGAGATGAAGCATGGACTAAAGCTCAAGCTTGGGGATGCCACACGTGTCACTCCAAGAAATATCCAAGAATTACAAGCGTCAAAGCTTGGGGATGCCCAAGGCATCCCCTTCTTCATCAATAAAAATCTCAGGTTTCTTCCAAACGCTTCATTGTTATTGTTTCATGCACAGTTGTGTTGTTCTGGGAGCATCTTCTTTTTCGTTTTCGTTTTGGTTTTTAGTTTGCTTGGTTTGCTTAGTTTTCTGAATAAATTGGTTGGACCTCCTCTTTCATATATTGGTTTGCAAATAGTTTGGTTTGGTTTAGAAAAGAATAGGAAAGTTTATACTTATGTGGTAAAAAGAGCTTGTTTTTGACTATGGCCTATTCTTTGTCATGCCATGCTTGATATTGTTTTGGCTTTATGCTTAGTATTATTTTCTGTAGCATGACTTGTTATAAACAATTGAGATTGCTTAATGTGCCCTGGATGAATCATGCGTTGTTTTAGCATATTAAAGCATAGTATAGTGGTATTCTCCTTTGATGCTTTATTTAGGTTGACTTGGCACATGCTCACACCATGTTATGACTATCTCAAGTCACCATAGCCTTTATGATCCTTTAGTTTTCAACTTGTAGTATCACTTTATGCTTTCATCAATGATGTTTTGTCGCTCTGCATGATTATGGCCATTATTGCTCTCGTAGTTTGTCGCTCCCAGTCTTTTGCTAGCCTCCACAACAAAGTATGAGTTCCACTCATGCATCAAACTCCCTAAACCAAGTAATTCCATAGAGTCCACCATACCTACCTACTAGCTTATGCTATTCCAAGTATATTCATGCTTTTGTTTACCTTCCAAATTAAACTTGTTATGAGAAAACTAGTGATTAAGGCTCTCACGAACTTGATGGCACACTTTACTTTATTGCCTCTAATAAACTTGAACCATTGGGTCCTTCTTTGTTGCGTATATGCTTGCACTTTATAAGTTGAAATTAGCAGAACCATGTTTCATGGGGAACGCTTTCAACATTGCACTTGTACTTTGTACCCCGTTGATATCATGTTCTTTTGCTTACGGATCCCGGCGGTGTAAAATAAAAGTGGAACTTGTAAGATCATGGATTTGTATGTGTGTTAGAGAAACGCCTGGGCCGCTAGCCTAAGCCATGCCTAATCATGGTGGAAACTTGCAGCATCACCATAATGAGCACTCTATGCAGCATCCTCAATAAAAACCTATGCAAATAGCAAATAAAAAGATCGCTGAGATGCTCATTGTCTGCTTGCCTTATCATTTTGATTATGGGAAAGCTCCCGTATCATGTGCAAGGGGTACCCGTTGGCGGTTCTTAATGATACACACATACTTACAATGACAAGAGCTTACTCGTGACTGAAGTTGAGTAGCATGAGGATCGGTCTTCGTAAGTAAGGGGCATGAGATTTCGGTTTATAACTTGTCAAGCATATCCTCTTAGTTGTGTCACTTTAACCTTAATCACCTTAAAGATGCTTATGATAGGGGCAATGAGAGCTGAAAGCTATAAGTACCATAATTTTTGGAAGCTCTTTATGAGACTTGAATCCCTACTTTGTTTTATAAAGGCTTTTCTTCCACCATTACATTGAGTCTCCACCTTCTATCTTTATGCACTTACTTTGAGAGCATAGTGGCCATTCTTAGTTCTATGTGCATTGTCCCAAGACTAGTTGATTGATGCATACTTTGATATTGCTTGTTTTAAACTATTGTATCTAGTCACTCTTATGAACTTTGAAGGTGTCCTATGCATTTATATTTGCTACTCTATGAGGGACAAGCTGAATACTATTATGCTATGTTTTCTTTATGTGAAACAAACAAATTTCTTCCAAAGCATTGTTATTCATGAATCTTTTGTTTGTGCCTTTTCATGTTGCATCATAGTTTCTTTTTTTATTGCTAGACCTTTGTCTTTCATGTTATGATTGAAGTACTATGATCCCAGCTTTGAATGTTTTGCAAATACTTTGATCAAGTCTTTGATGGTGCATGTCACCTCAAAAATTATTCTTTCTTTTTATCACTTACCTACTCGAGGAGGAGCAGGAGTTAAGCTTGGGGATGTTGATACATTGCAAATGTATCTATAATTTTTGATGCTCCATGCTTGTTTTTATCCAGTTTCTTGTGTTTTGTCCACACTTTGGAGTACTTTTCATATGATTTCTTCGACTAACCTATTAACAAGAGCCACAGTGCCAGCTGCCTGTTTTCTGCTGTTTTTGGTTCCAGGAAAGTCAGAAAATGAATATTCTCGGAATTGGACGGGACAAAAGCCAAAGTGCCTATTTTTTCGGAAGTCATCAAGTGCCAGAATACGAGACGGAGAAGGGCCAGCCAGCCACACCACCTGGCCACGCGACCAGGCTTGGCCTGCGCCAGGGTGTGGTGTGGTGGCCCCTGGTACCCCCTCGGCCTCTCCTTACGACTATAAGATGCCCTCAGGACGTGAACCCTAAGTACCCGATCAAAAATCCACGAAAGAGTCTGTAGCCGCCATCATCTCCATCCCTAGATCGGGAGGGATCTGAAGCTCTTCCCGGCACCCTGCCGGAGAGGGGAATTCACCCTGGAGGCCTTCTTCATCACCATGCAAGCCTCCGGTGTGATGCGTGAGTAGTTCATCCTTGGACTACGGATCCATGTAGTAGCTAGATGGCTGGTTCTCCTCCTTTGTGCTTTCATGTTTAGATCTTGTGAACTCCGTTCATGATGAGGATCATCTATTTGTAATTCTGCATGTTGTGTTTGCGGGGATCCGATGGATATTGAGATGCTATTTTAGATTGATTATTGATTCTATCATGTCTTTGTTATTTGAGATCTTGGATGCTTTCTGTTGTTAGTAGCTATCTTGGCCATGTAGATGCTAGCAACTCCAAGAATTAGTATTTATGCTTGATAGTGGGTTCATGCCTCTGGTAATCTGGGGAAGTGACAGAAATCTCTAAGGTACTAGATGTGCTATTGCTACTAGGGAGAAAACAACAATCCTTTGTTCATAGAACAATCGTATTGTTTACTTTACACGTAGTTCATAAAGCAATAATCTGTTGCTTGTAACTTAATACTGGAGGGGGTTCGGATGATAACCTAAAGGTGGATTATTAGTCATAGATGCAGTTGGATGGCGGTCTATGTATAATGTTGTAATGACCAATCAAGTCTCAAAGGAGTCAAGATGATTAGTATATGCATGTATTGCTCTCTTGGTGTTTGTCAATTGCCCCGCTGTAATTTGTTCACCCAACATGTTATCTATCTCAAGGAGAGCCACCTCTAGTGAACTATGGATCCCGGTCCTTTTCTTTACATACAATCTACAAACTGTTTACTGCTTTGTGTTTACTTTCTGTAAACTTTTACTTCTTTCCATTCGATACGTTTAATCCTTTGTTTTCCGCAAAACACGGTGAGATTGACGACCTCATCGCAAGTTGGGGACAAAGTTCCGTGGTTGTGTTGTGTAGGTCTCCATGTTGCTACTAGCAGCGGTAGTGCGCCCTGCCAAAGCTCAGCTAGTAACACCTTTGGGGTGTTTCCTTGCTCCTACTGGTTCGATTAAACCTTGGTTTCATAACTGAGGGAAACTTGTTGCTGTGCTCATCATACCTTCCTCTTGGGGTTCCCAACGAGTTATACATCAACACCGCACCAGCACTTTTCTGGGCGCCGTGCATTGAGCCATCACTCAGCTAGCAACACCTTTGGGGTGTTTCCTTGCTCCTACTGGTTCGATTAAACCTTGGTTTCATAACTGAGAGAAACTTGCTGCTGTGCTCATCATACCTTCCTCTTGGGGTTCCCCAACGAGCTCTACATCAACACTGAGCCATCAAGCACTTTTCTGGCACCGTTGCCAGGGAGTCAAGGACATCTTCACAAGGGGAGTCCCTCATAACCAATCTCTTTACTTTGTTATTTTTGTTTTGCTTAGTTTACTTTTTCTTTGTTTGCTTGTTTCTTTATCAAAAACACACAAAAAAAAAGTTTTACAAGTTTGCTTTGTTTATTGAAAACACAAAGACTACTCTTGAAAACACTAAGTTGTGTGACTTCACTAGCACCAACAACGATGATTTTATGAGCACACCTATTGCTCCACCTGTGCCTGAAGCTACTTTCTTTGAGATAAAACCTGCTTTACTCAATCTTGTTATGAGAGAACAATTTTCTGGTATTGGTAATGAAGATGCTGCTGCCCATCTAAATAACTTTGTTGAACTTTGTGAGATGTAAGCATAGGGATGTAAATGGTGATATTATTAAGCTGAAATTGTTTCCTTTCTCTTTGAGAGGAAAAGCTAAAGAATGGTTGAATTCCTTAACTAGGAATAGTATTGATTCTTGGAGTAAATGCAAATATGCTTTCATTGGAAAGTACTATCCTCCTGCTATGATTATATCTATGAGAAGTGAAATAATGAAGTTTAAACAATCTGATAATGAACATGTTTCTCAAGCTTGGGAAAGAATGAAATCTTTGGTAAAGAATTGTCCCACTCATGGACTGACTGCTTGGATGATCATCCAAACTTTTTATGCAGGATTGAACTACTCTTCAAGGAACCTATTGGATTTTGCTGCTGGAGGTACCTTTATGACCATTACTTTGGGTGCGGCAACAAAGCTTCTGGATAATATGATGGTTAACTATTCTGAATGGCATACTGAAAGAGCTCCACCAGGTAAGTAGGTAAATTCTGTTGAGCAAACCTCTTCCTTGAGTGATAAGATTGATGTTATTATGGCTATGCTTGTTAATGGGAAAGCCCATATTGATCCAAATAATGTTCATTTAGCCTCTTTGGTTGCTCAAGAAGAGCAAGTTGATGTGAACTTTATAAGAAATAATAATTTTGGCAACAATACTTATGGTAATAACAATTATAGCCTTACCCCTAGTAATACTTATGGTTATAATGGTAAACCTGGATTACCTAGTGAAGGAAGAATTTTAGAAGTTGAAAGAGCCACTAAGAATTTCATGCAAATGCAATATGAGCAAAATCAACTATTCACTAAGACTATGGAGGAACAATCTACTATTTTGAAGAACATTAGCCATCAACTTGAGAGTCTAAATAGGGAAATTCCTAGTTTACAATTGAAACTCTCTAATGCTGAAAGAAACATATCATCTTTGTATGAAGCTCAATCCTCTTTGATCAATAAAATGGTTGCAAAACCTGAAACTAATGATAATCCCTTTGTAGCTACTAATGCTATACAAGTTAGAATTGATGAAAATGTTAGACTATTAGCTGAATTACATGCTAAGTGGGAAAGAGAAGATGAAATTGCTAGAAACATTAGTGTTTCTACTATCACCACCACTAGTGTTGAGGCTAGTAATAGTTCTACCACTTTAGATGATAAATTTGATTTTGATCTTGATGGTTGCAATAACTCTGAAGTTATTAAGTTCCTACAAAAGCTTTCTAAAAGTCCTAATGCTAGTGCTATGAACATGGCCTTTACAAAACACATTACTGATGCTCTCATAAAGATTAAAGAAGAAAATATGAAACATAAAGCTTCTATTCCTATAAAACTAGAAGATGGTTGGGAACCCATCATTAATATGAAAGTGAATGATTTTGATTTCAAAGCTTCATGTGATGTTGATAGTAGTGTTTCTATTATGCCTAGAAGGATTTATGATATGCTTGATTTGCCTCCACTTGAAGATTGTTATTTGTATGTCCCACTTGATGATAATGCTAAAAAGAAACTCATGGGGAGTCTTAAGGATGTTCTTATTATGGTTAACAATGCCTATGTCCCCGTTGATTTCTATGTTTTGGATGTTGAATGCAATGCTTCTTGTCCTATTACATTGGGAAGACCTTTTCTTAGAACTGTTGGTGCCATTATTGATATGAAAGAAGGCACCATAAAATATCAACTCCCACTCAAGAAAGGTATAGAACACTTCCCTAAGAAGAGAGAGAAGATTTCTTTTGCTTCTCCTATGAAAACAAAATTTGATCTTAATGCTTCTTCATTTGAGAACACTTGATTCTTTTTCTTGCTTCTTATGCCTAACTTAAAGGCGTTAAAGAAAAGTACTTATTGGGAGATAACCCAAAAGTTTTAGATGAGTCTTGGAAGTTATTAATTCATTAATAACCGATCCTTATCATTCTTATTTGTTTTTTTAGCCAAGAGTAACCTCTAATGAGAGAGAAGTAATGATTGGGAAAGTTGCTGTCCCGAAACAGATTTCTGTGCTTCACCGTAAAACTTCGTGTAAAATCTCTGAACGTCCTTTTGAGGCGTGAATTTTTGTGCTTCTGCCCTAGGTTCTTATCTAACTTTCGTTAGTTCAACAATTTTTGATTTGAGGAACAGAAGGTCTTCGAAAAAATTGTCTTTACCTGCTGGTCTGTTTTGACAGATTTCTGCCATTTTCTGCATTTTCTTCTTGTTGGTTCCTTTTTGAGTTCTTTTGGGGAATTGAGATTTTTGAGGGAAGTGCTTCAGTAGCTAGTGTTCTAATGGAAGTTTATTGGTGTTGGAGTTGAACCTTAAGATATATTATCTTGAGTGCACTAATGTTGCTAATAGAGATTGTGTGAAGTTTTGTATGAAGGAAAAATTTCAGGTGTATGGAAGGAATGAGTAATGAGATGAAGGATGGAGTAAAGCTCAAGCTTTGTGATGCCACGCGTGTCACCCCAAGAAATATCCAAGAAGTACAAGCGTCAAAGCTTGGGGATGCCCAAGGCATCCCCCTCTTCATCGATAAAAATCCCAGGTTTCTTCCAAACGTTTCATTTTTATTGTTTCATGCACAGTTGTGTTGTTCTTGGAACGTCTTATTTTTCGTTTTCGTTTTGGTTTTTATTTGCTTTGTTTGCTTAGTTTGCTGAATAAATTGGTTGGACCCCCTCTTTCATACATTGGTTTTCAAATAGTTTGGTTTGGTTTGGAAAAGAGTAGGAAAGTTCATGCTTAAGTGGTAAAAAGAGCTTGTTTTTGACTATGGCCTATTCTTTGTCATGCCATGCTTGATATTGTTTTGGCTTTATGCTTAGTATTATTTGTTTTAGCATGACTTGTTATAAACAATTGAGATTGCTTAATGTGCCTTGGATGAATCATGTGTTGTTTTAGCATATTAAAGCATAGTATAGTGGTATTCTCCTTTGATGCTTTATTTGGGTTGACTTGGCGCATGCTGACACCATGTTATGACTATCTCAAGTCACCATAAGCCTTTATGATCGTTTAGTTTTCAACTTGTAGTATCACTTTATGCTTTGATCAATGATGTTTTGTCGCTCTGCATGATTATGGCCATTATTGCTCTCTTAGTTTGTCGCTCCCAGTCTTTTGCTAGCCTCCACAACCAAGTATGAGTTCCACTCATGCATCCAACTCCCTAAACCAAGTTATTCCAAAGAGTCCACCATACCTACCTATTATCATATGCTATTCTAAGTATATTCATGCTTTTGTTTATCTTCCAAATTAAACTTGTTATGAGAAAACTAGTGATTAAAGCTCTCACGAACTTGATGGCACACTTTACTTTTTTGCATCTAATAAACTTGAACCATTGGGTCCTTCTTTGTTGTGTATATGCTTGCACTTTATAAGTTGAAATTAGTAGAACCATGTATCATGGGGAACGCTTTCAGCATTGCACTTGTACTTTGTACCCCGTTGATATGATGTTCTTTTGCTTATGGATCCCAGCGGTGTGAAATAAAAGTGGAACTTGTAAGATCATGGAGTTTGTATGTGTGTTAGAGAAACGCCTGGGCCGCTAGCGTAAGCCATGCCTAATCATGGTGGAAACTTGCAGCATCACCATAATGAGCTCTCTATGAAGCATCCTCAATAAAAACCTATGCAAATAGCAAATAAAAAGATCGCTGAGATGCTCATTGTCTGCTTGCCTTATCATTTTGATTATGGGAAAGCTCCCGTATCATGTGCAAGGGGTACCCCGTTAGCGGTTCTTAATGATACACACATACTTACAATGACAAGAGCTTACTCGTGACTGAAGTTGAGTAGCATGAGGTTCGGTCTCCGTAAGTAAGGGGCATGAGATTTAGGTTTATAACTTGTCAAGCATATCCTCTTAGTTGTGTCACTTTAACCTTAATCACCTTCAAGATGCTTATGATAGGGGTAATGAGAGTTGAAAGCTATAGGTACCATAATTTTTGGAAGCTCTTTATGAGACTTGATTCCCTTCTTCCTTCTATGAAGGCCTTTCTTCCACCATTATATTGAGTCTCCACCTTTATGCACCTACTTTGAGAGCATAGTGGCCATTCTTAGTTCTATGTGCATTGTCCCAAGACTTGTTGATTGATGCATAACTTGATATTGCTTGTTTTAAACTATTTGTATCTAGTCACTCTTATGAACTTTGAAGGTGTCCTATGCATTTATATTTGCTACTCTATGAGGGACAAGCTGAATACTATTATGCTATGTTTTCTTTATGTGAAACAAACAAACGTCTTGCAAAGCATTGTTATTCATGAATCTTTTGTTTGTGCCTTTTCATGTTGCATCATAGTTTCTTTGTCTTATTGCTAGAACTTTGTCTTTCATGTTATGATTGAAGAACTATGATCCTAGCCTTGAATGTTTTTGTAAGATCTCACCCTGATAAGGTAAGATCCCTGTGATTGCAGTGCTAGTCCCTGGATTGAAATGCTAGCACCCACAGTTTATGATGAAGTACACAGAAACAAAGGTCAATATTACATCACACATCCAGGAGTATAATGGTTCTTACAACTCACTTAGCCCAAGGCTAAGACACAAGTTCACATTACATAGCATAATAATAATAGAGTCTTTAGTCTTCATGTGCCACAGGCAAGCATGTCGAGTGTAGACCCGCAACCCTACTCATCATCAGAGTATCCTGCAACATAATAAGTTACAGCCACAAGGGTCAATACATTTGGAATTGTATTGGCAAGTGATACCATAGATACTTAATATAATCCAACCAATACATGAATATATGGCTAAGTGGGGTTATGGTTGGCTTTGCTAAAATTAGTTTAACTTATAGTTTTTGAAGAAGTTTTTCATTCAACCTATAAGGTACCAATGATAGACATCACTGAACCTTTACCCATGTTCACCCACAAGTTTTATTTTAGAGAAATTTGGATGAGGAGATTATTGAACTGCTTCACTGTCTTGAGGCTCAGAAGTTGTCCATAACCGGGGACACGGCTAAGTACTTAGTTTTACCCTCTCGAGAGGTGGTGCACTTTCCCCACAAGACTCGACATGCATCGAGACAAGACTTTTCAGAAGCAATCCCTCAGACCACCACGGACGCGTTCCATCCTACCACATCTACCACCTTCTGTCCGTCTGGCTGAGTTCTTGCAACTTAGTTGGTCAAGGCAGAGCCCATATGCCATGTGGCTGCACTGGAAGCTTTATGACAAGAATGTCTCCAATCTCTTTGTTCCTAGGTGGCCATCCACAAGTGTGATACACCAGCTGACCATAGACATGGCCCCTGAGTAACCACTCAACATAATCCAAGCGAGTCCCAATCCACCCAAGTGTTTCATTAATAATAGTTGTTTTCTTAGTCAAACAAAAATAATATCTTTCCATACTATCTTGATATGTATTTTCCACCCACGAATTCTACTAGCATAGCTAAGCATTCTAGCATACAAAGTCTTTTAACTAGGGAATACTACCAAGATATAGTCTATAGGGTAGCATAGCACAGTATAGTAACATATGAATAATTCTATCATGTTAAGATCTACCGAAATATCACTAGTGCAATAGTGAAAATAATAGGACATGGGTTGAAATATCACTTGCCTTGGTAGCTAGGGGAATAGGTACAATCCTCACAACAACAAACTTCACAATCCACACAATCTACACAAGATCAATACAACAACAATAATTCAATCAATAAAACATTACAAAAACATGAATGTATGCAAAATGCAATGATATGATCACAACTCTAAAATTTACAGAGTCTACAGTACTGAGGATAGAATACCTCATCTAAATGCATAAGAAATACTCAAAAATAATTTATAGAACAATTATTGTGAGCAAAATACTCCAAAAAAGGTTCTGCCTATAATTCAAATTTTTTAGAGGCAAAAGTGTGAAACAAGGCCTCCATAATAAAGGTCTTATTTTTATGAATCCATAGACACCAAAATTTGTATTTTTTTGATTTGTGGATCAAAAGTTATTGAATTTCTAAGTTAAATACTAAACCTATCTATTTTTCTATTTTAAACGAAATAGCCTGGCGACGTGGCGCTTTCCTATTGGCTGGTACCGATTTGGTCGGATCGATCGCTATGGGCCGTCAGATCTTAAGTAACTACGGACGGATCTGATTAGCCTGTACCCTTTCGTTTAGTGATCTAATCCTATCCGCTAGGATTTGATCGAACGGCTACTAATCTTCTTGCCGGAGACTGGCGACGCTAGCGACGGCGCGCGGTGGCGGCACGTCAGGTGAGTGACATTCCGATGATTCTAGAGGGGTAGGGGAAAAGGCAGTCTTACCAAGGGTTTGCGGTGGTCTTGGTGATCTGGTTGGTGGTCGCGATGGAGAGAGGGGAGCTCTACTGCGCTCGGTATTCCTCGCCGGAGTTGCGTCGACGGCGGAGGTGTCGGCTCAGTGTTGGAGACAACGGCCTGGGGCTCAAACAAAAGAATTAAGGGGTCAGTGTGATGCGCCTTGACGAGCACAAGCAGCCTGTGGCCAAAAAGGAGCGGCGAGAACCTTGCCCTTACCGGAAAACCGTCGGACGGTGGCGGCAGAGGGAGTTCGCCGGACTTGGTCCGTGTCGTCGACCTAGAGCAAGAGGGAGCACGTGGCTCGGTTAGTAGGTGTGCTAGGATATGGTGAAATAGATGGGACAGAGGGGAGGGCGCCGGGCGGCCTGGGTTCACCGGAATTGTCGCCGGAATACCGTCAGTGAGCGGCGTCCGAGCTCGAAATTTGGGGAGCCTGGGGGCTCTCCGGGGGTGGCGACTGGGGGAAATGACGAGGAGGGTTAAGGGGATTAAGTAGAGGTAATCACCGAGGGATTTACTACGAGAAACGGCCGGAATCGAATCGATTCGAAACGGCAGAGAAGGGGGGGCTGTTCGTTGCCGGGGGTTGAAGACGACGGGGTGGTGGGGTGACGTGGCATGGGGTCGGTCTGTCAGCGGGAGGGGGTAGTCAGGGGCGCGGGAAGAAAAACAGGGGAGAGGGGAAAAGCCGGGTGGGCTAGTTTTGGGCCGAAAGGCCAGAAGCTGTCTGCTGCTTATTTTTTTTCTCCTTTACTCTTTTTCTTTTTCTAATTCTGTTTTCTCCAAAACTTTTGATTTAAGGATTCAAATTGATTCAAACCAATTTGTGAAAATTTGTAAAAACTCAAACTAGGTTTTTAGGGTATTATAAAACATATTTATCCTCTATTTTAATCCAAAGTATTTACTTGGACTTAATAGGTAGTATAGCATTTTCTTTGATTCTATTTTCAAAATAATTCATATCTTTTTATTCATGGCTCAAAATTGCACCAAATTTTTGGAGGACATTCTAAATGCAATGCAATTACATGCCATGATGATATGAGTGCAATGATGATGATGATTTCAGATGAAATTTTGGGATGTTACAGTTTTACAAATACTTTGATCAAGTTTATGATGGTGCATGTCACCTAAAAAATTATTCTTTCTTTTTATCACTTACCTACTCGAGGACGAGCAGGAGTTAAGCTTGGGGATGTTGATACGTTGCAAATGTATCTATAATTTTTGATGTTCCATGCTTGGTTTTATCTAGTTTCTTGTGTTTTGTCCACACTTTGGAGTAATTTTCATATGATTTCTTGGACTAACCTATTAACAAGAGCCATAGTCCCAGCTGCCTGTTTTCTGCCGTTTTTGGTTCCAGGAAAGTCAGAAAATGAATATTCTCGGAATTGGACGGGACAAAAGCCAAAGTGCCTATTTTTCCGGAAGACATCAGATGCCAAAATACGAGACGAAGAAGGGCTAGGGGTCCTCCACACCACCTGGCCACGTGGCCAGGTCTGGCCCGTGCCAGGGGGTGGTCTCGCCGATCCCAGCACCCCCTCGGCCTCTCCTTCTGCCTATATATTACCCTCGGGACGAAAACCCTAAGTACCCGATCAAAAATCCACAAAAGAGTCTGTAGCCGCTGTCATCTCCATCCCGAGATCGGGAGGGATCTGAAGCTCTTCCCGGCACCCTGCCGGAGAGGGGAATTCACCCTGGAGGCCTTCTTCATCATCATGCAAGCCTCTGGTGTGATGCATGACTAGTTTATCTCTAGACTACGGGTCCATGTAGTAGCTAGATGGCTGGTTCTCCTCCTTTGTGCTTTCATGTCTAGATCTTGTGAGCTCCGTTCATGATCAAGATCATCTATTTGTAATTCTACATGTTGTGTTTGCGGGGATCCGATGGATATTGAGATGCTATTTCAGATTGATTATTAATTCTATCATGTCTTTGTTATTTGTGATCTTGCATGCTTTCCGTTGTTAGTAGCTATCTTGGCCAAGTAGATGCTAGCAACTCCAAGAGTTAGTATTTATGCTCGATAGTGGGTTCATGCCTCTGGTAACCTGGGGAAGTGACAGAAATCTCTAAGGTACTAGATGTGCTGTTGCTACTAGGGATAAAACAACAATCCTTTGTTCATAGAACAATCGTATTGTTTACTTTACACGCAGTTCGTAACGCAATAATCTGTTGCTTGCAACTTAATACTGGAGGGGACTCGGATGATAACCTGAAGGTGGATTATTAGTCATAGATGCAGTTGGATGGCGGTCTATGTATAATGTTGTAATGCCCAATCAAGTTCCAAAGGAGTCAAGATGATTAGTATATGCATGTATTGCTTTCTCGGTGTTTGTCAATTGCCCCGCTATAATTTGTTCACCCAGCATGTTATCTATCTTAAGGAGAGCCACCTCTAGAGAACTATGGACCCCGGTCCATTCTTTTACATTCAATCTACAAACTGTTTACTGCTTTCTGTTTACTTTCTGCAAACTATTACTTCCTTCCATTCAATACGTTTAATCCTTTGTTTTTAGCAAAACCGGTGAGATTGACAACCTCATCGCAAGTTGGGGACAAAGTTCTGTGGTTGTGTTGTGTAGGTCTCATGTTGCTACTAGCACCGGTAGTGCGCCCTGCCAAGGCTCAGCTAGCAATACCTTTGTTGTGTTTCCTTGCTCCTACTGGTTCGATTAAACCTTGGTTTCATAACTGTGGGAAATTTTCTACTGTGCTCATCATACCTTCCTCTTGGGGTTCCCCAACGAGATATACATCAACACTGAGCCATCAGGGCCTCAAGGGAACTACTGGCAATTAATGTGCTCCTTTTAATAGAGCACCGGAGCAAAGCATTAACACTCCGTGAACACATGTGATCCTCACATCAAAGCCATTCCCTCCGGTTATCTCGATATCTATCACTTCGGGGCCATTGGTTCCGGACAACAATATGTGTATACAACTTGCAGGTAAGACCATAAACAATACTATTATAATGAATCAATAACATGTTCAGATCTGAAATCATGGCACTTGGGCCCTAGTGACAAGCATTAAGCATAACAAGTCGCAACAAAGTCATAAAGCACTAATAAAAGATACTAGGCACCATGCCCTAACAATCCGATGCCATTACATGAAAGATCTCATCCAATCCCTACCATCCCCATAGCCTACAACGGGGGATTACTCACTCATAGATGGGGGAAACATGGATGGTCGATGGAGAAGCGATGGTGGTGATGATCTCCTCCAATTCCTCGTCTCGGCAGGGTGCCAGAACGGAGTTTCTGGTGCTATTTCGTGGAATCTGGTGGTGGCGGCGGAGCGGAACTCCTTCTGGAAAAACATTGAACCCCCTGAGTTTTTAGGTCAGAAGGCATCTTATAGGCGAAGAGGGAGACCGAGGGGGTGATTGGGGCGGCCAGACCACCCCCTGGCGCGGCCTGGGCTAGCCCGCGCGGCCAGGTGGTGTGGCCAGGGCCCAGCCCTCCTCTGTCTCGTATTCTAGCTCCAGGAGTCTTCTGGTGAAATAGGATTTTTGGCATATTTTCCGGGATTTTTCCTGATAGTTGATTTTCTGCACAAAAACTAGACACCAAGGCAATTCTGCTGAAAACAACGTCAGTCCGTGTTAGTTGCATCCAAATCACACAAGTTTAGAGGAGAAACAATAGCAAAAGTTTTCGGGAAAGTAGATACGTTTTGGACGTATCAACTCCCCCCCATCTTAGCTTATTGCTTGTCCTCAAGCAATTCAGTTGAAAACTGAGTACGATAAAAGAACTTTCACGAACACATTTGCAATAACCAATTCCTTTTGTCTCGCGGTATATTACTTTTCTGGGATCCAATCATTTGGTATCATCTATACCTAGTTCAATCTCGTTATTGACAAGTACTCTTTTCTCGTTCCCGTAATATAACATTCTTAGTGATTGTTATCACTTGCTTGCAAGCTATGTTAATGTGATATCATCGAGAGGGCCCTAAGTATATCTGTCCATCATCAAGATGGACAAATCCCAATCTTGATCCACGAGCCTCAATTGACACTATCAAGTACCCAATGACACCTTTATAATCACCAAGTTATGAAGTGATGTTTGATGTAATCAAAGTACTCTTCCCGAGTCAGCAATTGACATGATCTCATGGTCTAAGGATTAGGGTTACTTTTTGTGACGTTATAGTAGTGTAAACATAATGGAATGATCGTATTACTATACTTTGGTAGAATGCTAAGCACATCATTCTACCAATGTTGTGACCTCGTTATTAACAACATCCAATGTCATGATCAGGAAACCTTGATCATCTGTTAATCAACAAGCTAGTGTAATGAGAGGCATTACTAGAAACCTTTTATTTGTTTATTAAACACACATGTATTAACGTTTCCGGTTAACACAATTATAGCATGAGAAATAAACATTTATCATAAACATGGAATATAATATAATAACCACTTTATTATTGCCTCTCGGGCATATTCCCTTCAGTCTCCCACTTGCACTAGAGTCAATAATCTAGTTTGAAAAACTTGCGCATTCAACACCTATGGCTTTTTGGTGTTGTATATATGTGTTTTCTAGTGGTAAACATAATCTCCAGATCTGACGCTTTCAGGTGTGTGTGTATTTGCATGTCTTTGCGTCTTTACGCATCACTCATTCTCAAATGAGATGGCATTGTATAAATTTGGTCCTTTGGTGAGACCTTAGTTCCTTGAGGTTTAAAACATGATGATGCTTTTGTCATACAATAGATCTTCATTGTATTATTCCACTTGGAACTACACCTAGTTTGATTAACAAACTTTTTGACACAAATGTCTTTCCTATGCCGCTACTAGAGCAGTCTTATACTTAGCCTTTCGTTGTAGTATCCGTCATAATACTTAACATTTTGGAACTCATCCAAATCTATCAGGGAACTTTCTTCCATCAAATTGTGCCACCTTAAGCCATAACCTAAATTGAGATAAAATTGATTTGTATCTTGTGACAAAACTAGTACCAATGTAACATCTTACAATGAACTATCCATTTGGTGCCATTGTAACACTTTACAATGAACTATTTGTCACTTCTACATAC
Organism: Avena eriantha; assembly: GCA_910589775.1. NCBI lineage: Eukaryota > Viridiplantae > Streptophyta > Magnoliopsida > Poales > Poaceae > Avena > Avena eriantha. The sequence goes on from OU342742.1 coordinate 489,436,029, forward strand.
AGAATATATTCTTAATTCTTCCAAAGATCATAAGAATATGCTTACTATCATCCAATGATCATCTTATGAGTCACCCTGGTATATGCTCATAACATTTAGAGCATAGGACATATCTAGATATGTACATATCATGGTATGATTGATTAAGATATTCATGTGATTTTTACTCACCAAGTTTAAAAACACTTGAATCTCATTTATCAAGATATTCATGTGATTTTACTCACTAAGGGTCAAAACACTTGAATCTCGTTTATCAATATATTCATGTGATTTTACTCACTAAGTGTCAATACACTTGGATCTTGATTCAACCTTTTCCATGTGGTAAGAACTTTTCTCGTCGTTTCCATATTGAACCCATTCAATATTTCATATATGTACATTTGGCATAACCATATTAGCGTCTCAATATATCCAAATAGATTTTGATGCCAAATATTTTGGTTTTTCCCTTTTCATTTAAATCTAATTTTCATGAATTCCTTAACTCATGTCAATAAAATATACATTATTTCTAATCAACATATGTATTATACACAATGTATTAGAAATATGTCTCCATGCTCCCACTTAATTTCTTGCAAATGTGAGCATCTTCATCATCTCTGATGAAATCAAAGATTTTAAATTTTCATCACAGTGAAATTCCAACTCTGCTATGCTTACTTCAACTATTGAAGTTTTCATGCCATTTTAGCATCCTTTGATTTAACAAAACCCCTAGGACCGTGTCATGTACACGTCCTAGGTAACCATTCTATTAGAAGAATGTTGTTTTGTTTGTCCAACTAACATATACAACAATTGACATATGTAGTGGTTTCTACACTAATCCATCCAGACTAAATATCGCTATGAAAGATCGGATCTTGTCATATTCAACTCCTTGAACATTGTTGTAAACACTTTATCGACATGTCGACTATTTCATAGATGTGAAACATCCATGTCTGTTTCTTTATAGATCCAAATATGAATGATAGGCATTATGCCTTTCAGAGGGTCATCCAAGTATAATAACTTGGTTTCTCATGTATGGAACTATCACGGATTTTATGGCTTCAAGCCATTTTACGGAGTTGGGGCCCATCATTGCTTCTTTGCATGTAGTCGGTTCATCATTGTCAAACAATAATGATTTAATCTCAAATCTTAGTATTTGATTGTTTAACCGACCTACACAGTTTAATAGGAACTTAGATCTCCTTGACCACAACTTGTGAGGCACGGGAGCCATGCGCATTATGGCTACCTCCAGGACACTTTCCGGTGCTGCGCAACTCTGCACATATAACTAAGGTTCAGCGACCTTATCAAAGTTCTATTGTCCTCCCACTTAACTTTTTGCGAAAAAATCCTTCACAAGAAACTTGACGTTCTAAGTGACAAACACTTTTGCCCCGGTGTTATGGAGGAATACCCAACTGTTTCTTTGGGATAACCTACAAAGACGTGCGTATCCGACTTTGGTTATAAACATTTTACTTATGCCTAGCATACCAAAATTTAAGAAAAGACAACTTAGGTTCTATCCCAATCCATAACTAATATGGTGTCATTTCAACGAATCATGATGGAGCTCTTTTCAGTGTAAAAGTGATAGTCACTAAAGCTTAATCTTCAATATATAATGGCAATTTTATAAATAACATTGTTGATCCTACCATGTCAAACAAGGTTTGATTACATCTCTCGAATACTCCATATTTCTATGGTTTATCGGGAAACATAAATCCATGGAACGGTTCCATGAATCTTAGGCGTTTTTGTTAAACTTCTAACTCAAATATTTTCTTTTATGATCCAATCATAAATTCTTTATTTTCTCGTTACAATAATTTTCCACTTCATCTTGAAATCATTTGAACATTTTTAAACGTTTCATACTTCTCCTTGATTAAGTAAATATACATATATTCACTCAAATCTTTTGTTAAAGTATATGAAGTTTGAATGATCTACCACATACGGCTACACATAATGGACTATATGCGTTAATATGCACAATATCCAATAAGCATATAATGGACTATTTGCATCAATATGCATGATACATTGTAAATGTATCTATAATTTTTGATGTTCCATGCTTGGTTTTATCTAATTTATTGTGTTTTGTCCACACTTTGGAGTACTTTTCATATGATTTCTTGGACTAACCTATTAATAAGAGCCACAGTGCTAGCTACCTGTTTTCTGCTGTTTTTGGTTCTAGAAAGTCAGAAAATGAATATTCTCGGAATTGGACGGGACAAAAGCCAAAGTCGAAATTTTTTCCGGAAGACTCACGGAGCCAGAAGACGAGACGGAGAGGGGCCACAGGGCGGCCATACCATATGGTGGCGCAGGCTAGCCCTGGTCGCGCCACCAGGTGGTGTGGCCCCCCGGCCGCCCACCGACCTTGGTTCTTTGCCTATAAGAAGCCTCCCGATGCATAAACCCTAAATCGAATAGCCTCCAGCCACGAAAAGTTCCATAGCGCCGCCGCCAACGATGGGGAGATTCGGGGACAGAAAGTCTCTGTTCCGACACCCTGCCGAGACGGGGAAGTGCCCCCGGAGCCATCTCCATCGATCTCCACCACCATCTCCATCGCCATTGCTGATTCCCATGATGAGGAGGGAGTAGTCTTCCTCGAGGCTAAGGGTTCTACCGGTAGCTATGTGTTCATCTCTCTCTATGCATAATCATATTGAGATCATGAGCTTGTAATCTATAGATCTACCTTGCTACTCAAGTGCTTTAATAGATCTCTGCTCTCCCCATGTGTGTGAAGTTGACAGTGTGCACACCATGGTGGCACTTAGGCTAGAGATTACAAATACTTGTTATGAGTTATATTTGGAGTAGGATGTGTTTATGAAATTGTGGTGTTTGTTGGAACCATCTAGTACTCAAGCTGATAGTGTGGGGTTATCTAGATGGGGAAGATGAACTTTGAGGTGTGCTGTTATAGCCCTACCATTGATTAGAGTGTCCAACCGGAGAGTAGTTAAGAGTAGTATCATAGAGAGAAGATACTTATATGAGAGTGTTCACTAGTGAAAGTATGATCCCTAGGCCTTGTTTCTTAGCATTGAAATACCGTTTGCAGCTAGATCTATTACATGTTTGCTTGCTTCCATCTTTATTTCAGTTTTACTTTAGTATTTTCCACGCCATCAAGCTATTTTCAATTACCGTTACCACTTATAATTATCTATACCACTTGTATTTCACTATCTCTTCGCCGAACTAGTGCACCTATACTTATATGAGACTTTGTGTATCTTGATTGCAGGGTTGCTTGAGAGGGAATACCTTTGACCACTTCCCTCCTGAGTTCGATAAACCTTGGGTAATACACTTAAGGGAAAACTTGCTGCTATTCTACAAACCTCTGCACTTGGAGGCCCAACAACTGTCTACAAGAATAGAAGTGCGTAGACATCAAGCTATTTTCTGGCACCGTTGTCGGGGAGGTAAGGTAAAAGGTATTCACACCGGAGGATTAAAGAAGAAGAACCTCCCACGGCAAACGCCTATTTTCTGGCGCCGTTGCCGGGGAGGTAAGGTAAAAGGCACTCACATCCTCCGGTGTGAGTACTTGAAGTTATTTCCTTTAGATTCTGCAATTTTGTCTTTTTGTTTGTTGTTTTCACTAGTTAGGCTTAATGGAAAACAACAAAAAAATTAGAGAGCTTTATAGTATTTATCTTGAGTTAGGACATGAAGTGTTTGAAGAGAAAATTAAAAAACCTATGGAACTTTATTTGCATGCTAATAGCAATGTTGTTAGTATGAATTCTTTGGACACCATTATTGCTAATGCTATGGAAAAATCTAAGCTTGGGGAAGCTAGTTTTTATGAAAATGATCTTTTTAGTAACCCAACTTTGGAAGATAGCTATTCTATTGCTTATGATGATACCAATCCTCCAATATATGATGATTACAATGATGAGTATGATATTTTCAGTCCACCTACTATTGAGCATAAAATTAACGATTGCAATATGCCTCCTATATTTGATGATTATGGTGATGAGAATAATAATGATAGCTATTTTGTTGAATTTGCTCCCACCACAATTAATAAGAATGACTATGTTTATGTGGAGAGTATTAATTCTTTTATGCATGTGGCTCATGATAAGAATGTTTTATATGATAGTTATATTGTTAATTTTATTCATGATGCTACTGAAAGTTATTATGATAGAGATAAACATGGTTTTATGTTTCTCAACAATATTAAGTTTCCCCTCTTTATGTTTAAAGTCTTGAAGTTGCACTTGTTTTGCTTTCCTATGATTGTTGCTTTGTGATTTCATGACTTGTTTCTTTACAAGATTCCTATGCATAGGAAGTGGGTTAGACTTAAATGTGCTTTGAATTTGCTTCTTGATGCTCTCTGTTACTTCAATTCATATTTCTTATGTGAGCATCTTCTCAAACTATCATGCCTAACTTAAAGGCGTTAAAGAAAAGTACTTCTTGTGAGATAACCCAAAAGTTTTAGATGAGTCTTGGAAGTTATTACTTCTGTAATAACTGCTCCTTATCCTTTTTATTTGCTTTTTGTGCCAAGAGTGACCTCTAATGAGAGGGAAGTAATGCTTGGGAAAGTTGCTATCCCGAAATAGATTTCTGTGCTTCACCGTAAAAATTCGTGTAAAATCTCTGTACGTCATTTTGAGGCGTGAATTTTTTTTCTTCTGCCCCAGGTTGTTATATAACTTTCGTTAGTTCAACACTTTTTGATTTGAGCAACAGAAGGTCTTCTAAAAAAATTCGTCGTTACCTGCTGGTCTATTTTGATAGATTTCTGCAATTATTTGCATTTGCTTCTTGTTGGTTCCTTTTTGAGTTCTTTTGGGAATTGAGATTTTTGAGGGAAGTGCTACAGTAGCTTGTGTTTTAATGGAAGTTTTATTGGTGTTATAACTGAACCTAAAGACTTATTATCTTGAGTGCACTAATGTTGCTAATAAAGTTTTGTATGAAGGAAAAATTTCAGGTGTATGGAAGGAATGAGTAATGAGATGAAGGATGGACTAAAGCTCAAGCTTGGGTATGCCACGCGTGTCACCCCAAGAAATATCCAATAAGTACAAGCGTCAAAGCTTGGGGATGCCCAAGGCATCCCCTTCTTCATCAATAAAAATCACAGGTTTCTTCCAAACGCTTCATTTTTATTTTTTCATGCACAGTTGTGTTGTTCTTGGAGCGTCTTTTTTTCATTTTGGTTTTTCGTTTGCTTGGTTTTCTTAGTTTGCTGAATAAATTGGTTGGAACCCCTCTTTCATACATTGGTTTTCAAATAAGTTTGGTTTGGTTTGGAAAAGAGTAGGAAAGTTCATTGCTTAAGTGGTAAAGAGAGCTTGTTTTTGACTGTGGCCTATGCTTTGTCATGCCATGCTTGATATTGTTTTGGCTTTATTATTAGTATTCTTTGCTGTAGCATGACTTTTTATAAACAATTGAGATTTCTTAATGTGCCTTGGACGAATCATGCGTTGTTTTAGCATATTAAAGCATAGTATTGTGTTATTCTCCTTTGATGCTTTATTTGGGTTGACTTGGCACATGCTCACACCATGTTATGACTATCCCAAGTCACCATAGCCTTTATGATCCTTTAGTTTTCAACTTGTAGTATCACTTTATGCTTTGATCAATGATGTTTTGTCGCTCTACATGATTATGGCCATTATTGTTCTCTTAGTTGGTCGCTCCCAGTCTTTTGCTAGCCTCCACAACTAAGTATGAGTTCCACTCATGCATCCAACTCCTTAAACCAAGTTATTCCAAAGAGTCCACCATACCTACCTACTAGCTTATGCTATTCCAAGTATATTCATGCTTTTGTTTACCTTCCAAATTAAATTTGTTGTGAGAAAACTAGTGATTAAAGCTCTCAGGAACTTGATGGCACACTTTACTTTTCTTGCCCTTAATAAACTTGAACCATTGTGTCGTCTATGTTGTATATGCTTACACTTATTTGTTGGGAATTAGCAGAACCATGCTGTCATGGGGAATGCTTTCAACATTGCACTTGGTACTTGTACCTAGTTGATATCATGCTCTTTCGTATATGGATGTCGTCGGTGTGAAATGAAAGGGGAGCTTGTAAGTCCATGGAGTTATGTATATGTGTTAGAGAAACGCCTGGGCCGCTGGTCTAATCCATGCTGGCATGGTGGAAACCTGCAGCGTAACCATAATGAGCTGTCTATGAAGCATTCTTCTTATAAAAAAAGAGTCCTATATTGAGAAAAAAGAGAAAAAAGAGAGATTATGAAAAGAGGAACGAGAGAAAAAAGCACCATATTCCCATGGTAAATAAGAAGATTGCTGAGATGCTCGTTGTCTGCTCGCCTTGTCATTTTGATATGGAGATTCTTCCGTATCATCGGGAAAGGGGAACCCCGTTGGCGGTTCTCTATGATACACATGTACTTACAATGACAAGAACTTACCGGTGACTAAACTTGAGTAGCATGAGGAGCGGCCCTCGTATTCAAGGGACATGAGATTTCTAACTTATACTTCGTCAAGCATGTACACCATAGTTTGTTCACTTTAACCTTAATCACCTTCAAGATGCTTATGATAGGGGCAATGAGAGCTCAAAGCTAAAAAGTACCATAATTTTTGGAGGCTCTTTATGAGACTTGAATCCCTACTTCCTTCTATGAAGGCCTTTCTTCCACTATATATATTGAGTCTCCACATTCTATCTTTATGCACTTACTTTGAGAGCATAGTGACCATTCTTAGTTCTATGTGCATTGTCCCAAGACTTGCTGATTTATGCATAGCTTTGATATTGCTTGTTTTGAACTATTTGTATCTAGTCACTCTTATGAACTTTGAAGGTGTCCTATGCATTTATGTTTGCTACTCTATGAGGGACAAGCTGAATGCTACTATGCTATGTTTTCTCTATGTGAAACAAACAAACGTCTTGCAAAGCATTGTTATTCATGAATCTTTTGTTTGTTCCTTTTCATGTTGCAACATAGTTTCTTTGTCTTATTTCTAGAACTTTGTCTTTCATATTATGATTGAAGTACTATGATCCCAGCTTCGAATGTTTTACAAGTACTTTGATCAAGTTTATGATGGTGCATGTCACCTAAAAAATTATTCTTTCTTTTTATCACTTACCTACTCGAGGACGAGCAGGAGTTAAGCTTGGGGATGTTGATACATTGCAAATGTATATATAATTTTTGATGTTCCATGCTTGGTTTTATCTACTTTCTTGTGTTTTGTCCACACTTTGGAGTACTTTTCATATGATTTCTTGGACTAACCTATTAACAAGAGCCACAGTGCCAGCTGCCTGTTTTCTGCTATTTTTCGTTCCGGAAAGTCAGAAAATGAATATTCTCGGAATTGGAAGGGACAAAAGTCAAAGTTGATATTTTACCGGAAGACTCACGGCCAGAAGACGAGACGAAGAGGGGCCACAGGGCGGCCACACCATGTGGTGGGGCGGGCTAGCCCTGGCCGCGCCACCAGGTGGTGTGGGCCCCCTGGCCGCCCACCGACCTTGGCTCTTCGCCTATAAGAAGCCTCCCGATGCATAAACCCTAAAGAGTCAAGCCTCCAGCCACGAAAAGTTCTACAGCGCCGCTGCCACCAAAGGGGAGATTTGGGGGACAGAAAGTCTCTGTTCCGACACCCTGCCGGGACGGGGAAGTGCCCTCGGAACCATCTCCATCGATCTCCACCACCATCTCCATCGCCATTGCTAATTCCCATGACGAGGAGGGAGTAGTCTTTCTCGAGGCTAAGGGTTCTACCAGTAGCTATGTGTTCATCTCTCTCTATGCATGATCATATTGAGATCATGAGCTTGTAATCTATAGATCTACCTTGCTACTCAAGTGTGATGACCCACAAGTATAGGGGGTGTATCGCAGTATTTTCGATAAGTAAGAGTGTCGAACCCAACGAGGAGTAGAAGGTGTTGGCTAGTGGTATGGATCAGGAATTCTCTGCAAATACTTAGCAAACTGATTTTTAGGGGTTTTCGATAAATTAAGTAAATAACGTTCGAGTAATTAAAAGACATTAGGAATAAATGCAGCAAGTTGCCCAATCCTTTATGCAGCAAAGGACAAGCCGGTTGTATTTCTTAAGATGACCAAACGTTCTCGAGGACACATGGGAAGACTGTCAAGTGCTTTCGCTTCATATAGTCGATTAAGCTTCTTTAGCTTGGTAAGTGTTGTGTGGGTGAACCTGTGCTAATGTACCGCCCCATCCAAGACTAATACATACTTGTGATTATACCCCTTGCAAACATCCGTAAGTACAAGAAAGTAATTAAGGTAGAAACCTAACCACAGCTTTAAACTCTAAGACCCTTACGTCCCTTGTGCAATGGTTTCCTAATGTTGTCACTCCGGCAACCCCTACGATTAGTAGCCAAATACACAATGCATTCCCCTAGGCCCATATAGGTGAAGTGTCATGTAGTCGACGTTCACATGACACCACTAGAAGAAGTACACCACAACTTAAATAACAATCTATTGAATCTTTCTCAACGCAACTCCACTACTAACAATAAGACTTCTCCCATGTCCTCAAGAACAAAACGAACTACTCACAAGACATCATATGGATCATGATCAGAGATGGAATAATGATGTATAACAATCTGAACATAAACAATAATTCAATGGTTCACTCAATAGCATCAACTACAAAGAGTAATCAACACCGGGAAAGTTTCCCCTATGAACTAATGCAAGATTCAACTCAATTGTTACAGAATATGGAGATGGTGATGAGTGTGCTGATGGTGATGATGGTGGTGATGATGGTGATGATGATCCCGATGAAGTCTAGCTTGATGGTGGTGTTGATGGCGATGATCTCCCTTCTCCGGGAAGGAATTCCCCCGGCAGAAATCTGTCTGCCGGAGAGATCTTTCTCTCTCGGTGTTTTCCGCCCCGTAGAGGCGGCGGAATCTTTCTGTGGTCGCCCCTCGAGTCTTAGGGTTTCGGGAGGATGATATACGCCAGAGGGGAGAGGCTGGAGTGGGCTAGGGCGGCCACACCACCTCCAGGCGCGGCCTAGGCCTGCCCGCGCCATGGGGTGGTGTGGGCCCCCTGTGGCCCATCTCCACTCCATCTTCTGGCATCCTTAGTCTTCTAGAAAAATAGGATTTTCCGTATATTTTCCCGGATTTTCTGATCTTCGTGAATTTTGCCTCCAAACAGCACATTTTCCATCAGAATCCTAACTGCAGCGGTCCATGCTCCAAAAGTCATCAACCATGCAAAATAATATGAAATAACATAAGTATCACCTCTCAATATAAAATATATCAATGAATAATACTGAATTAAGACATAGAATAGTGATGCCAAATGGACGTATCAACTCCCCCAAGCTTAGACTTCGCTTGTCCCCAAGCGAAACTGAGCTCAATAAACATGGCCTCAGGTTTATGGAGTGAAGAGTCGATAGAAGAATACGGACAAGAAGCATCACATTCATCAAATACATAGATCATAATAGAAGACAACTCACTATTATATAACTCAACTTGCAATAGGTAAAGGAAACACAATAAAGATACATAAAGTGAATCATAATTGGTAATGGCAAACTTAGCTCTTGGTCGAAGAATAGTTGATAATTTGCTGGAGTTCACAAATAGCTGGTTTTTCAATGATAGCTTCCAAAGTAGTAAACATCAAGATAAGAGCAATGTGCAAAACAAGGAACATAAGAAACATGATTGAATAAATCATCATATGAATGAATGCAACACAACAACTCAAAATACTTGCTGAGATAGAAGGGAATAGGTTTACTGACTCAACTACAAAGTAAAAGAAAGGGCCCTTCACAGAGGGAAGCAGGGATTGCAAGTCTCATAAAGAGCTCCCAAAAATTATGATACTTACTAGCTTTCAGCTCTCATTGCCCCTATCATAGGCATCTTTTGGTGATTAAGGTTAAAGTGACACAACTAAGAGGATATGCTTGACAAGTTATAAGTTGGAGTCCCATGCCCCTTACTTATGAGTACCGATCCTCATGCTACTCAATTTCAGTCACGAGCAAGCTCTTGTCATTGTAAATACATGCGTATCATTGAGAACCGCCAACGGGGTACCCCTTGCACATGACACAGGAGCTATCCCATAATCAAAATGACAAGGCAACCAGACAGTGAGCATCTCAGCGATCTTTTTATTTGCTATTTGCATAGGTTTTTTATCGAGGATGCTTCATAGAATGCTCACTATAGTTATGCTGCAAGTTTCCACCATGATTAGGCATGGCTTATGCTAGCGGCCTAGGTGTTTCTCTAACACACATATAAACTCCATGATCTTACAAGTTTCACTTCTGTTTCACACCGCCGGGATCCAAAAGCAAAAGAACATGATATCAACTAGGTACAAGTACCAATGAAGTGTTTAAAGCGGTCCCCATGATACATGGTTCTGCTAACTTCAACTCATAAAGCGCAAGCATATACGCAACAAAGAAGGACCCAATGGTTCAAGTTTATTAAATGCAAGAAAGTAAAGTGTGCCATCAAGTTCGTGAGAGCTTTAATCACTAATTTTCACATAACAAGTTTAATTTGGGAGGTAGATAAAACAGGAATTTACTTGGAATAGCAATAATGTTACTAGGTAGGTATGGTGGATGCAAATGGCAAAGGTTTTGGTTTAAAGGAGTGGATGCACGAGAAGAATACCCTCTCAGTACAGGTTTTTGGCTAGCAAGGCTGGGTAGCAAGTAAAAGAGTTGAAGGAAACAAACAAACATACAAGTGATAAAGACAAACATGCAATCTTCCTTGGAAGCACAAAAGATCTTAACTAGAGAATACTAGACTTATGGGCAAATCAAGAAAGAAAGATGATGAAATTATTTTTTCTCTAGAGTACTTCTATCTTTTTCTTTTCAACTCTCAAAAAGGTGTTGCTACTGACCGAGCCAGGTTTGCCAAAACCAACTAAATTAACTCAATGATCCCAAAGTGATACCAATACTAACAACAAGATCAATCATATAACCACGAATTGAAAACTAATATAAGCTATGCAAAAGAGTGGATGATAGAACTTCTCATTAATATTCCATAATGTGAACTCACACCAAGGGATACATATCTAACGAGAGAGGGGACACTTCCATAATGCAAACCATACTACATAATAACTCCTCTATTCATTATATGACTCTACTAATAAGGTAAACAGATAGAAGATAGTGATGTGACACCGCGGCACTCCCCCAAGCTTGGAACAAACCAAGGGGATGCCAAACCTGATGATGAATTACTCGTTAGGTGGTGGTGGTGTCTTCTCATCTTCGTCCGTCTTCCACGGTAAAGGCTTCCCATCAACAAAGGACATCGTGGTTTCCAACATCCTGAAACTTGCAGCAGCACTTATGCGTTTAAATCTAGCCTCATACTCACAGTTTTGATTTTGAACATCATAGAACTGTGCTTGCAGTTCGTTGGTTGTTTGGCGGAGTGAGAAGACTTCGTCTTTGAGTTTAGTAGTCTCCTTTTGGTGCTCGGTGATGAGTTCGGAACAAATCTTATGGATGATATCCACTCCGCTCTCCGCCATCTTCCTGTACCTAAAGACTTCTTGCTCCAGTGCTTCCATCCTGTCCTCCAGACTTCCTTCACCTTTATGGCCTTGAAACTCTTTAATCCGGACCTCCCCACCTTCGAGCAACAACTCCTTGGGATGAATCTTCAATTCTCTCATGTATGGGTTGATGATATCTTCTAAGGAATCTCCTTTGGATGATCCAGAGGAAGACATTGTGGCTCCAAATCTGGATTCTACCTGGCAGAAACAGATTGGAACAAAAACACGACGAAAACACGATATACAAACATCAAAAGATGCAGGGGTTATATATTACGAAGTTTCATATCAAAAGGAAGGTATTGGGTGAAAATAGGTCAGAGGCGGAGTCCTGGGTGGCCTCACCACCTGGTGGCACGGCCAGGGGTGGGCCCGCGCCATGGCGTGGTGTGGGCCACCCCAGCTCCGGTTCCGTCCCTTTTTTGCTTCGAAACATTCCTTATCGACTGAAAACTGCAAAAATATAGTTGTATTGTATTTTCGTGGAACTTTTCTTACCAGAACTGTTACCTACATGAAAACAGACTCTGCTGGTCTATGAATTTGGTCCTCAATGAATTTCTCTGGAGTTATAACTTGAAAGGCATCAACATCTTCATTGTAAGAATCTCCAGCAATATAGTGTTTGAGTCGCTGTCCATTCACTACTTGTGTAGTATTATCTTTTAGAGAAGAAATTTTTATTGCTCCCGAACGGTATACTTCTTCAATGATGAAAGGTCCTTCCCATTTTGATAGTATCTTACCTGCAAAAAATCTGATACGAGACCTATACAATAGAACTTTCTCACCAACATGAAATTCTCTCTTAAGTATTCGCTTGTCATGCCATCTTTTAACTTTTTCCTTAAAGAGCCTAGCATTCTCATAGGCTTCACTCCTCCATTCATCTAAAGAACTTAAGTCAAATAATCTTTTCTCACCAGTGAGCTTACAATCTCTATTTAGTTCTTTCACTGCCCAGTAAGCTTTGTGTTCTAATTCTAAGGGTAGGTGACAAGCTTTCCCATAAACCATTTTATAAGGAGACATTCCCATAGGATTTTTGTAAGGAGTTCTATAAGCCCATAAAACCGCCATGAATGAAATGAGAACCCCCATCAGTCATGAGATACCTAGGCACTCCAAACCTAGGAAAGATATCATCCTTAAGCATTTTTAGAGAGGTTTCCCTGTCAGCACTTTTCGTAGGAATGGCTTCTACCCACTTAGTAACATAATCAACGGCAACAAGAATATGAGTGTAGCCCTTCGAAGGAGGGAAAGGACCCATAAAGTCGAATCCCCAACAATCAAAAGGTTCAATAACTAGAGATTAGTTCATAGGCATTTCATTGCGTCTAGAAATATTAACAACACACTGACATTCATCACAAGATAAAACAAATTTTCTTGCATCTTTAAAAAGGGTAGGCCAGTAGAAACCTGATTGTAGTACCTTTTGTGCAATTCTATCTCCTGCATGATGTCCTCCATAGGCGCTACCATGACATTTACACAATATCTCTTTTTGTTCATATTCTGGAACACATCTTCGCATAATACCATCAACTTCTTCTTTGTATAGGTGTGGGTCATCCCAAAAATAATGCCTCAAATCATAAAAGAACTTTCTTCTTTGCTGAGCTGTAAAAGTTGGAGGCAAATACTTAGAGACAATAAAGTTAGCATAATCAGCATACCAAGGGCTTCCTCGCGAGCTCACCCCTACTACGGCTAACTGTTCATTTGGGAAACTATCATTAACAAGCATAGGATCAAACGAGATAAATTATCAGCTACAGGGTTTTCAGCACCCGTCCTATCTACTATGTGTAGATCAAACTCTTGTAAAAGCAGTACCCATCTAATAAGCCTAGGCGTAGCGTCCTTCTTCATCATAAGATATTTAATAGCAGCATGATCAGTATGACTGGTTACTTTTGAGTCCATAATATAGGGCTTAAACTTATCACAGGAAAAAACAACAGCTAGAAATTCCTTTTCAGTAGTGGCATAATTCCTTTGAGCAGCGTCTAGAGTCTTACTAGCATAATGGATAACGTTTAACTTTTTATCAATACGTTGCCCAAGGACAGCCCCTACAGCAAAATCACTAGCATCACACATTATTTCAAAGGGTAAGCTCTAATCAGGTGGTTGAACAATAGGGGCTGTAGTTAAAGCCTTCTTAAGAGTTTCAAAAGCTTCCCTACAATCATCATCAAAAACAAAAGGTACATCTTTTTGAAGAAGATTAGTGAGAGGTTTTGATATCCTAGAGAAGTCTTTAATAAACCTCCTATAGAAACTAGCATGACCAAGGATACTACGAATACCTTTGATGTCTCTTGGACATGGCATCTTCTCAATTGCCTCAACCTTAGATCTATCAACTTCTATGCCTCTTTCAGAAACTTTATGCCCAAGAACAATCCCTTCATTAACCATGAAGTGGCATTTCTCCCAATTAAGAACAAGATTAGTTTCTTCACATCTATGCAAAACTTTATCAAGGTTGTGCAGACAATTATCAAAAGAAGTTCCATAGATAGAAAAGTCATCCATGAACACTTCTACAATTTCCTCACAAAAACCATGAAAGATAGCAGACATGCACCTTTGGAAAGTAGCAGGAGCATTACATAAACCAAAAGGCATACGTCTGTAAGCATAAGTTCCATAAGGGCAAGTAAAATTAGTTTTTTCTTGATCTTGTTGTTTAACAACAATTTGAGAGAAACCAGAATAACCATCAAGAAAACAAAATGGGTCTTTTTAGACAACCTTTCCAACATTTGATCAATAAAAGGAAGCAGGTAGTGATCTTTCTTAGTAACTTTATTGACTTTCCTAAAATCGATGCACATCCTATAGCCTACCACTATTCTTTGAGGAATAAGCTCATCATTGTCATTAGGGACAACGGTAATACCTCCCTTTTTAGGAACACAATGAACATGACTAACCCATTCACTATCAGCAATAGGGTAAATAATACCAGCACCAAGGAGTTTCAATCCTCATTCCTTACCACTTCCTTCATCCTAGGATTTAAACGTCGTTGGTGCTCCACTACCGGCTTCACATCTGGTTCTATGTTGATAGAGTGCTGACATATAGTAGGTGAAATCCCTTTTAAATCATCCAGAGTATAGCCCATAGCTCCTCGATGTTTCCTCAAAACTTCCAATAACCTTTCTTCTTCCTTCCCTGAAAATTTAGCGCTAATAATAATAGGATATATCTTTCTATCATCAATATAAGCATATTTAAGATCATCAGGGAGAGGTTTTAGATCGAAAACATGATCCTTTTTAGGTGGCATCGTGGTACCCAAGTCTTCTACAGGCAAGTCATGCTTAAGCATCATAGGTTGCTCACGGAGAATCCTGTCAATCTCATTCCTTTCTTCCATGAAGATTTCACTTTCATGATCTTCCATAAATTGCTGCAAAGCATTGTTAGGAGCAAGAGAAATAGAAGCAAGTTGTTCAACCCTAAAATCCTCATTAGGGGTTTCCTCTTCCCAAGGTTCTTTAGCAAATTTCGAAAAATTAAACTCATAAGATTCCCCATCAAACTTAGTCAAGATTTTCTCCCTCTTGCAATCAATAATAGCTCCACAAGTACTCAAGAAAGGTCTACCAAAAATGATAGGGTAGGTTTTACTAGCAGTCGAACCAAGTATTAGAAAATCAGCAGGGTACTTAATCTTACCACAAAGAACTTCCACGTCTCGTACAATACCAATTGGAGAGATGGTCTCTCTATTAGCAAGGTGAATAACCACAACAATCTCTTCCAACTCGCAAGGACTGATTTCATGCATAATTTCTCTATAAAGCTCATAAGGAATAGCACTAGAACTTGCACCAATATCACATAAACCATAATAGCAATGATCGCCAATTCTAACAGAAAGCACAGGAACACTAGGCTTTTTAGTTCTATTGGGATGTGAAACAATTTTTGTAAGCTTTGTGTTCTAATTCTGTCACTCTGGCAACCCCTACGATTAGTAGCCAAATAAACAATGCATTCCCCTAGGCCCATATAGGTGAAGTGTCATGTAGTCGACGTTCACATGACACCACTAGAAGAAGTACACCACAACTTAAATAACAATCTATTGAATCTTTCTCAACGCATCTCCTCTACTAACAACAAGACTTCTCCCATGTCCTCAAGAACAAAACGAACTACTCACAAGACATCATATGGATCATGATCAGAGATGGAATAATGATGTATAACAATTTGAACATAAACAATAATTCAATGGTTCACTCAATAGCATCAACTACAAAGAGTAATCAACACCGGGAAAGTTTCCCCTATGAACTAATGCAAGATTCAACTCAATTGTTACAGCAATATGGAGATGGTGATGAGGGTGCTGATGGTGATGATGATCCCGATGAAGTCCAGCTTGATGGTGGTGTTGATGGCGACGATCTCCCCTCTCCAGGAAGGAATTCCCCTGGTAGAAATCTGTTTGCTGGAGAGATCTTTCTCTCTCGGTGTTTTCTGCCCCGCAGAGGTGGCGGAATCTTTCTGTGGTCGCCCTCGAGTCTTAGGGTTTCAGGAGGATGATATACGCCAGAGGGGAGAGGCTGGAGTGGGCCAGGGCGGCCACACCACCTCCAGGCGCGGCCTAGGCCTGCCCACGCCATGGGGTGGTGTGGGCCCCCTGTGGCCCATCTCCACTCCATCTTTTGGCATCCTTAGTCTTCTGGAAAAATAGGATTTTCCGTATATTTTCCCGGATTTTCTGATCTTCGCGAATTTTGCCTCAAATAGCACATTTTCCATCAGAATCCTGGCTGTAGCGGTCCATGCTCCAAAAGTCATCAACCATGCAAAAATAGATGAAATAACATAAGTATCACCTCTCAATATGAAATATATCAATGAATAATAGTGAATTAAGACATAGAATAGTGATGCAAAATGGACGTATCAAAGTGCTTTAATAGATCTCTGCTCTCCCCATGTGTGTGAAGTTGATAGTGTGCACACCATGGTGGCACTTAGGCTAGAGATTACAAATACTTGTTATGAGTTATATTTTGAGTTGGATGTCTTTATGAAATTGTGGTGTTTGTTGGAACCATCTAGTACTCAAGGTGACAGTGTGGGGTTATCTAGATGGGGAAGATGAACTTTGAGGTGTGTTGTTATAGCCCTACCATTGATTAGAGTGTCCAACCGGAGAGTAGTTAAGATTAGTATCATAAAGAGAAGATATTTATATGAGAGTGTTCAGTAGTGAAAGTATGATCCCTAGGCCTTGTTTCTTAGCATTGAAATACCATTTGCAGCTAGATCTATTACATGTTTGCTTGCTTCCATATTTATTTCAGTTTTACTTTAGTCTTTTCCACGCCATCAAGCTATTTCCTATCACATTTACCACTTATAATTATCTATACCACTTGTATTTCACTATCTGTTTGCCGAACTAGTGCACCTATACACCTGACAAGTGTATTGGGTGTGTTGGGGACACAAGAGACTTCTTGTATCTTGATTGCAGGGTTGCTTGAGAGGGAATACCTTTGACCACTTCCTCCCTGAGTTCGATAAACCTTGGGTAATCCACTTAAGGGAAAACTTGCTGCTGTTCTACAAACCTCTGCACTTGGAGGCCCAACAACTGTCTACAATAATAGAAGTGCATAGACATCAACGCACAATGTGATATAAGTTATTCGTTCATTCCTCTTTGGCCTATTAATGAAATTTAAATCATTTCCAGAAAATTCTCACAAGCGTCAATTGATTCAAAAATCAAACAGACTCCAAAATTCTATGATTTAACTCTTCATGTTTTCTTTCCGATATGATTTAAACTGCAGTGTTACTCATAAGTGATCTTCTAATCATTCGTATTATGACACTTTGGCGTTAGTGTTTATGGATGTGATTTATCCTACTAGATTTGTAAGAGTTCATCCATCTTCAATGGAATATGGTAATTATTTGAACAACCATCATTCTCATAGTACCAGAACAAAATACCAATTATTAAAATACAAATCTTGAAGGCAAGATTTTGATGTCAACGATAAACACAATAACACTTTATTTGTTTTCGATGAACATCATCGCATATTCTCTTGCTAGTTAATTAGGCTATTGCAGTTCATGAATTGCGTTGCTTTGTGTGACATTTCACACCAACCAATTTAGTATCCAATACCGGTATCCAATATCCAAGAACCATATTGTTTAACAAGCAAAGAATACATCAATAACATGTATATCATTTATATACCTAAGCTGGACATTTCCAGACTTTTATTTTCTGCCAAATATTTTCCATATTCTCTTTTAGCATTTCCTTTTTGTTTTTTAAAAGAATCTATCAACATCAATAGCGGTGCCATATACATGACACATAGTCCAAAGCGTCTATAGTCAAATACTAATACCTTTGTACTTGCGCTTTGAAGTAGATCACCATCATCAAATGTTTGGTGTTCTTTTAAATTTCATTCCTTTTAGTAATCCTTTTAATGTAGTAAACATTTACCTACATCTTCTATCCATCTTATCATGAAAACTTTCATGATCAAGATACTATAGCTCATAAGGACAAATCGCTAATATAATGTTAATTCCCAAAACCTTTTGGGTGATCAGAACGCCTAGCGTCTCCAACCTTTGCAAATTCTCATACAATACGAGAATATGTATTAAATTATATTCTATCATATTGCAACCCAAGACATATTTCAGATATCACGATATATTCTACACATGATGGTTTATGAAACAATTTTTAGCTACTAGATAAAATTGATATTAAAACAAATTTTCAATATCAAGAATCATGGAGGCAAGCATGACACTTAGATACTAACACTGGAATTTGTCACTCTTGATTCAATACTATTTATTGAATTTCACGGAGTATTTGAGTTTATGCTGAAAGTTTGCAATAGTACTTTAAACTTTAGATTGACACTCATAAAAAAATACGATACCAGCTTGTAAAGTAAAATTCCAGAATTCTACAGTTCTATTATCTCAATCACAACTAAATACAAGGTAGTAAACGAATGCTAGTGACTACAACGAACTATGCAAATTCACTTCGATTTAGTTTATGATAACTTGAGTTCAAATTAATCCAAATTATTAAATTGAACTCTCACTCAAAACAACATCCCTCGAGTCATTTTGGTGATTACATGAACCAAATTCACTATACCATGACCGATCAACACGAGTGGTGGTGCAGCTCCAATGGCGAGCATCATATGGACATCATATCATTCATATGACTCATGCTTTAACTTTTGGCTCATGTTCCGAGGCCATGTCTGTACATGCTAGGCTCGTCAAGTAAGAACCTTAGTACCCACATGTGTAAAGCTGTCTTACACCCATTGTATGCGAACGTAGAGTTTATCACACCCGATCAACATGAAGTGCTTCGAAACAATGAACTTTCTTAACGGTGCATACTAAGAAAGAATATATTATTATCTTGGTATTAGTGAGAGGGATCATCTTATAATGCTACCGCCAAGTTCTAAGCTAGACATAAGCAAAATAAGATGCAAGCAAACATCATATGCATAAAGTGACATGATATGGTTCTTGAACTTTATCACTATCTTGTGCATCATGGTATGATCTCTATCATTCCATTTTTGTAGCGCCAAGGTCTATGGTGCTCCCACTTTGTTATAATTCCTGAGAGTATCTTATCATAGTAAATTATAATATTTACCATATCATGATACATGCCCAGCAAAAATAAAACTAGATGCTTCTAATTTATCTTTTGCATTGTCACATCCTAAGATTTTAGAAATTGGGACTAGAAAAAAAATCTGCATTTGCATTGCATTGGTATGACATCAATTGCATTCATGAAACATTTGGATTAAAACACTAGTTTTAAACCCTAAATTGGATTACTAAAATGCATCTACAAAAGGAATACACATGGATTTGTGAAATCACTATTTTAACTAGGCAAATTATTGCCAAAAAGGATACCAGTTTGAACCCCTTATTTTTAGAAAATTTTAGAGACAAATTTCAGCTCATTTGGAATTAATATTCAAAATATATTAAAGAAATAAGAAATAAAAAAGAATAAAAACAAAAGGAAAAAAACCTAAACTACTCAGAGCCGGCCTGCCCCAGCCAGCCAGCCCAGCCCACCTAACCCCTGCCCTATCTACCGGCCCCTCTCCCCGCGCAGCACGAAGCGCAGCAGCCAGCCCAACAGGCCCAGCAGCAGCCCAGTCGTGCATCCTGATGACCCACAAGTATAGGGGGTGTATCGCAGTATTTTCGAGGGAAGTGAAACCCAATTTATTAATTCGACACAAGGGGAGCCAAAGAATATTTATAATCCTTAACAACTGAGTTGTCAATTCAGCTGCACCTGGAAACAATCTTGCTCACATCAGTTTATTAGTAGCAACAGTTTTGTAGTAGGAATAGTAAAGTAACAACAGAGTAATAGCAATAGTAAAAGTAGAATAGTAGTAACAGTAGCAGTAAATAGTATTATTCGAGCGCGGTAGGCATAGGGATGGATGGACGGGCGTTGCATGGACAAGACAATTCACATAGCAATCAAGACATAGGACAATTGCAGATAAATAAGATAAAGCATCCAAGTACTAGATAATCCTAGGCATGTGTTCCATATATAGTCATACGTGCTCGCAATGAGAACTTGCACAACATCTGTTGTCCTGCCAGCCCATTTACAGTAGGGCCTGATAAATTGCAAATGTATCTATAATTTTTGATGTTCCATGCTTGGTTTTATCTACTTTCTTGTGTTTTGTCCACACTTTGGAGTACTTTTCATATGATTTCTTGGACTAACCTATTAACAAGAGCCACAGTACCAGCTGCCTATTTTCTGCTGTTTTTGGTTCCAGGAAAGTCAGAAAATGAATATTCTCGGAATTGGACGGGACAAAAGCCAAAGTGCCTATTTTTCCGGAAGACATCAGATGCCAGAATACGAGACGGAGAAGGGCTGGGGGCCATCCACACCACCTGGCCGCGCGGCCAGGCCTAGCCCGTGCCAGGGGGTGGTCTGGCCGACCCCAGCACCCCCTCGGCCTCTCCTTCCGCCTATATATTGCCCTCGGGATAAAAACCCTAAGTACCCGATCAAAAATCCACGAAAGAGTCTGTAGCCGTCGTCGTCTCCATCCCTAGATCGGGAGGGACCTGAAGCTCTTCCCAGCACCCTACCGGAGAGGGGAATTCACCCTAGAGGCCTTCTTCATCATCATGCAAGCCTCTGGTGTGATGCGTGAGTAGTTCATCTTTGGACTACAGGTCCATGTAGTAGCTAGATGACTGGTTCTCCTCCTTTGTGCTTTCATGTCTAGATCTTGTGAGCTCCGTTCATGATCAAGATCATCTGTTTGTAATTTTGCATGTTGTGTTTGCGGGGATCCGATGGATATTGAGATGCTATTTCAGATTGATTATTGATTCTATCATGTCTTTGTTATTTGTGATCTTGCATGCTTTCTGTTGTTAGTAGCTATCTTGGCCAAGTAGATGCTAGCAACTCCAAGAGTTAGTATTTATGCTCGATAGTGAGTTCATGCCTCTGGTAATCTGGGGAAGTGACAGAAATCTCTAAGGTACTAGATGTGCTATTGCTACTAGGGAGAAAACAACAATCCTTTGTTCATAGAACAATCATATTGTTTACATTACACGCAATTCGTAAAGCAATAATCTGTTGCTTGCAACTTAATACTAGAGGGGGTTCGGATGATAACCTGAAGATGGATTATTAGTCATAGATGCAGTTGGATGCCGGTCTATGTATAATGCTGTGATGCCCAATCAAGTTCCAAAGGAGTCAAGATGATTAGTATATGCATGTATTGCTTTCTCGGTGTTTGTCAATTGCCCCGCTGTAATTTGTTCACCTAGCATGTTATCTATCTTAAGGAGAGCCACCTCTAGTGAACTATGGACCCCGGTCCTTTCTTTTACATTCAATCTACAAACTGTTTACTGCTCTGTGTTTAATTTCTACAAACTATTACTTCCTTCCATTCGATACGTTTAATCCTTTATTTTAGCAAAACCGGTGAGATTGACAACCTCATCGCAAGTTGGGGACAAAGTTCTGTGGTTGTGTTGTGCAGGTCTCCACGTTGCTACTAGCATCGGTAGTGCTCCCTGCCAAGGCTCAGCTAGCAACACCTTTGGGGTGTTTCCTTGCTCCTACTGGTTCGATTAAACCTTGGTTTCATAACTAAGGGAAACTTGCTCCTGTGCTTATCATACCTTCCTGTTGGGGTTCCCCAACGAGCTCTACATCAACACTGAGCCATCAAACACTTTTCTGGCACCGTTGCTAGGGAGTTAAGGACATCTTCACAAGGGGAGTCCCTCATAACCAATCTCTTTACTTTGTTATTTTTGTTTTGCTTAGTTTACTTTTGCTTTGTTTGCTTGTTTCTTTATCAAAAACACACAAAAAATAGTTTTACAAGTTTGCTTTGTTTATTGAAAACACAAAAAATGACTACTCTGGAAAACACTAAGTGGTGTGACTTCACTAGCACCAACAACGATGATTTTATGAGCACACCTATTGCTCTACCTGTGCCTGAAGATACATTCTTTGAGATAAAACCTGCTTTACTCAATCTTGTTATGAGAGAAAAATTTTCTGGTATTGGTAATGAAGATGCTGCTGCCCATCTAAATAACTTTGTTGAACTTTGTGAGATGCAAAAGCATAGGGATGTAGATGGTGATATTATTAAGCTGAAATTGTTTCCTTTCTCTTTGAGAGGAAAAGCTAAAGAATGGTTGAATTCCTTAACTAGGAATAGTATTGATTCTTGGACTAAATGCAAAGATGCTTTCATTAGAAAGTACTATCCTCCTGCTAAGATTATATCTATGAGAAGTGAAATAATAAAGTTTAAACAATCTGATAATGAACATCTTGCTCAATCTTGGGAAAGAATGAAATCTTTGGTAAAGAATTGTCCCACTCATGGACTGACTGCTTGGATGATCATCCAAACTTTTTATGCAGGATTGAACTACTCTTCAAGGAACCTATAGAATTCTGCTGCTGGAGGTACCTTCATGACCATTACTTTGGGTGCTGCAACAAAGCTTCTGGATAATATGATGGTTAACTATTCTGAATGGCATACTGAAAGAGCTCCACAAGGTAAGAAGGTAAATTCTGTTGAGCAAACCTCTTCCTTGAGTGATAAGATTGATGTTATTATGGCTACGCTTGTTAATGGGAAAGCCCATATTGATCCAAATAATGTTCCTTTAGCCTCTTTGGTTGCTCAATAAGAGCAAGTTGA
This sequence comes from Avena eriantha, assembly GCA_910589775.1. Taxonomy (NCBI): domain Eukaryota; kingdom Viridiplantae; phylum Streptophyta; class Magnoliopsida; order Poales; family Poaceae; genus Avena; species Avena eriantha. Next base: position 489,458,995 of record OU342742.1, read on the forward strand.
TGTGAACTTTATAAGAAATAATAATTTTGGCAACAATACTTATGGTAATAACAATTATTGGCCTTACCCCTAGTGATACTTATGGTTATAATGGTAAACCTGGATTACCTATTGAAGGAAGAATTTTAGAAGTTGAAAGAGCCACTAACAATTTCATGCAAATGCAATATGAGCAAAATCAAATATTCACTAAGACTATGGAGGAACAATCTACTATTTTGAAGAACATTAGCCATCAACTTGAGAGTCTAAATAGGGAAATTCCTAGTTTACAATTGAAACTCTAATGGTGAAAGAAACATATCATCTTTGTCTGAAGCTCAATCCTCTTTGATCAATAAAATGGTTGCAAAACCTGAAACTAATGATAATCCCTTTGCAGCTACTAATGCTATACAAGTTAGAATTGATGAAAATGTTAGACTATTAGCTGAATTACATGCTAAGTGGGAAAGAGAAGATGAAATTGCTAGAAACATTAGTGTTTCTACTATCACCACCACTAGTGTTGAGGCTAGTAATAGTTCTACTACTTTAGATGATAAATTTGATTTTGATCTTGATGGTTGCAATATGTCTGAAGTTATTAAGTTCCTACAAAAGCTTGCTAAAAGTCCTAATTCTAGTGCTATGAACATGGCCTTTACAAAACACATTACTGATGCTCTCATAAAGATTAAAGAAGGAAAGATGAAACATAAAGCTTCTATTCCTATAAAACAAGAATATGGTTGGGAACCCATCATTAATATGAAAGTGAATGATTTTGATTTCAAAGCTTCATGTGATCTTGATAGTAGTGTTTCTATTATGCCTAGAATGATTTATGATATGCTTGATTTGCCTCCACTTGAAGACTATTATTTGAATGCCCACTTGATGATAATGCTAAAGAGAAACTCATGGGGAGTCTTAATGATGTTCTTATTATGGTTAACAATGCATATGTCCCCGTTGATTTCTATGTTTTGGATGTTGAATCCAATGCTGCTTGTCCTATTACTTTGGGAAGACCTTTTCTTAGAACTCTTGGTGCCATTATTGATATGAAAGAAGGCACCATTAAATATCAACTCCCACTCAAGAAAGGTATAGAACACTTCCCTAAGAAGAGAGAGAAGATTTCTTTTGCTTCAACTATGAAAACAAAATTTGATCTTAATGCTTCTTCATTTGAGAACACTTGATTCTTTTTCTTGCTTCTTATGCCTAATTTAAAGGCGTTAAAGAAAAGTACTTATTGGGAGATAATCCAAAAGTTTTAGATGAGTCTTGGAAGTTATTACTTCATTAATAACCGATCCTTATCCTTTTTATTTGATTTTTGAGCCAAGAGTAACCTCTAATGAGAGAGAAGTAATGATTGGGAAAGTTGTTGTCCCGAAACAGATTTCTGTGCTTCACCGTAAAACTCCGTGTAAAATCTCTGAACGTCCTTATGAGGCGCGAATTTTTTTGCTTCTGCCCCAGGTTGTTATCTAACTTTCTTTAGTTCAACACTTTTTGATTTGAGAAACAGAAGGTCTTCGAAAAAATTCATCTTTACCTGCTGGTCTGTTTTGACAGATTTTTGCCATTTTCTGCATTTGCTTCTTGTTGGTTCCTTTTTGAGTTTTTTTGGGGAATTGAGATTTTTGAGGGAAGTGCTTCAGTATCTAGTGTTATAATAGAAGTTTATTGGTGTTGGACTTAACCTTAATACCTATTATCGTGAGTGCACTAATGTTGCTAATAAAGATTGTGTGAAGTTTTGTATGAAGGAAAAATTCCAGGTGTATGGAAGGAATGAGTAATGAGATGAAGGATGGACTAAAGCTCAAGCTTGGTGATGCCACGCGCGTCACCCCAAGAAATATCCAAGAAGTACAAGCATCAAAGCTTGAGGATGCCCAAGGCATCCCCCTCTTCATTGATAAAAATTCCAGGCTTCTTCCAAACGTTACATTTTTATTGTTTCATGCACAGTTGTGTTGTTCTTGGAACGTCTTATTTTTCGTTTTCTTTTTGGTTTTTGTTTGCTTTGTTTGCTGAATAAATTGGTTGGACTCCCTCTTTCATACATTGGTTTTCAAATAGTTTGGTTTGGTTTGGAAAAGAGTAGGAAAGTTCATGCTTAAGTGGTAAAAAGAGCTTGTTTTTGACTGTGGCCTATGCTTTGTCATGCCAAGCTTGATATTTTTTTGGCTTTATGCTTAGTATTCTTTGTTGTAGCATGACTTGTTATAAACAATTGAGATTGCTAAATGTGCTTTGGATGAACCATGTGTTGTTTTAGCATATTAAAGCATAGTATAGTGGTATTCTCCTTTGATGCTTTATTTGGGTTGACTTGGCGCATGCTGACACCATGTTATGACTATCTCAAGTCACCATAAGCCTTTGTGATCATTTAGTTTTCAACTTGTAGTATCACTTTATGCTTTGATCAATGATGTTTTGTCGCTCTGCATGATTATGGCCATTATTGCTCTCTTAGTTTGTCGCTCCCAGTCTTTTGCTAGCCTACACAACCAAGTATGAGTTCCACTCATGCATCCAACTCCCTAAACAAAGTCATTCCAAAGAGTCCACCATACCTACCTATTAGCATATGCTATTCTAAGTATATTCATGCTTTTGTTTATCTTCCAAATTAAACTTGTTATGAGAAAACTAGTGATTAAGGCTCTCACGAACTTGATGGCACACTTTACTTTATTGCCTCTAATAAACTTGAACCATTGGGTCCTTCTTTGTTGCGTATATGCTTGCACTTTATAAGTTGAAATTAGCAGAACCATGTTTCATGGGGAACGCTTTCAACATTGCACTTGTACTTTGTACCCCGTTGATATCATGTTCTTTTGCTTACGGATCCTGGCGGTGTAAAATAAAAGTGGAACTTGTAAGATCATGGATTTGTATGTGTGTTAGAGAAACGCCTGGGCCGCTAGCCTAAGCCATGCCTAATCATGGTGGAAACTTGCAGCATCACCATAATGAGCACTCTATGCAGCATCCTCAATAAAAACCTATGCAAATAGCAAATAAAAAGATCGCTGAGATGCTCATTGTCTGCTTGCCTTATCATTTTGATTATGGGAAAGCTCCCGTATCATGTGCAAGGGGTACCCGTTGGCGGTTCTTAATGATACACACATACTTACAATGACAAGAGCTTACTCGTGACTGAAGTTGAGTAGCATGAGGTTCGGTCTCCGTAAGTAAGGGGCATGAGATTTAGGTTTATAACTTGTCAAGCATATCCTCTTAGTTGTGTCACTTTAACCTTAATCACCTTCAAGATGCTTATGATAGGGGTAATGAGAGTTGAAAGCTATAGGTACCATAATTTTTGGAAGCTCTTTATGAGACTTGATTCCCTTCTTCCTTCTATGAAGGCCTTTCTTCCACCATTATATTGAGTCTCCACCTTTATGCACCTACTTTGAGAGCATAGTGGCCATTCTTAGTTCTATGTGCATTGTCCCAAGACTTGTTGATTGATGCATAACTTGATATTTCTTGTTTTAAACTATTTGTATCTAGTCACTCTTATGAACTTTGAAGGTGTCCTATGCATTTATATTTGCTACTCTATGAGGGACAAGCTGAATACTATTATGCTATGTTTTCTTTATGTGAAACAAACAAACGTCTTGCAAAGCATTGTTATTCATGAATCTTTTGTTTGTGACTTTTTATGTTGCATCATAGTTTCTTTGTCTTATTGCTAGAACTTTGTCTTTCATGTTATGATTGAAGAACTATGATCCTAGCCTTGAATGTTTTACAAATACTTTGATCAAGTTTATGATGGTGCATGCCACCTCAAAAATTATTCTTTCTTTTTATGACTTACCTACTCGAGGACGAGCAGGAGTTAAGCTTGGGGATGTTGATACGTTGCAAAGGTATCTATAATTTTTGATGTTCCATGCTTAGTTTTATCTAATTTCTTGTGTTTTGTCCACCCTTTGGAGTACTTTTCATATGATTTCTTGGACTAACCTATTAATAAGAGCCATAGTGCCAGCTGCCTGTTTTCTGCCGTTTTTGGTTCTAGGAAAGTCAGAAAATGAATATTCTCGGAATTGGACGGGACAAAAGCCAAAGTGCCTATTTTTCCGGAAGACATCAGATGCCAGAATACGAGACGGAGAAGGGCTGGGGGTCCTCCACACCACTTGGCCGCGCGGCCAGGCCTGGCCCGCGCTAGGGGGTGGTCTGGCCGACCCCAGCACTCCCTCGGCCACTCCTTCCGCCTATATATTACCCTTGGGACGAAAACCCTAAGTACGCGATCAAAAATCCACGAAAGAGTCTGTAGCCGCCGTCATCTCCATCCCTAGATCGGGAGGGATCTGAAGCTCTTCCCAGCACCCTGCCGGAGAGGGGAATTCACCCTGGAGGCCTTCTACATCATCATCCAAGCCTCCGATGTGATGCGTTAGTAGTTCATCTCTAGACTATGGGTCCATGTAGTAGCTAGATGGCTGGTTCTCGTCCTTTGTGCTTTCCTGTCTAGATCTTGTGAGCTCCGTTCATGATCAAGATCATCTATTTGTAATTCTACATGTTGTGTTTGCGGGGATCCGATGGATATTGAGATGCTATTTCAGATTGATTACTAATTCTATCATGTCTTTGTTATTTGTGATCTTGCATGCTTTCTATTGTTAGTAGCTATCTTGGCCAAGTAGAAGCTAGCAACTCCAAGAGTTAGTATTTATGCTCGATAGTGGGTTCATGCCTCTGGTAATCTGGGGAAGTGACAGAAATCTCTAAGGTACTAGATGTGTTGTTGCTACTAGGGAGAAAACAACAATCCTTTGTTCATAGAACAATCGTATTGTTTACATTACACGCAATTCGTAAAGCAATAATCTGTTGCTTGCAACTTAATACTGGAGGGGGTTCGGATGATAACCTGAAGGTGGATTATTAGTCATAGATGCAGTTGGATGGTGGTCTATGTATAATGTTGCAATGCCCAATCAAGTTCCAAAGGAGTCAAGATGATTAGTATATGCATGTATTGCTTTCTCGGTGTTTGTCAATTGCCCCGCTGTAATTTGTTTACCCAGCATGTTATCTATCTTAAGGATAGCCACCTCTAGTGAACTATGGACCCTGGTCCTTTCTTTTACATTCAATCTACAAACTGTTTACTGCTTTGTGTTTACTTTCTGCAAACTATTCCTTCCTTCCACTCGATACGTTTAATCCTTTGTTTTCAGCAAAACCGGTGAGATTGACAACCTCATCGCAAGTTGGGGACAAAGTTATGTGGTTGTGTTGTGTAGGTCTCCACGTTGCTACTAGCACCGGTAGTGCGCGCTGCCAAGGCTCAGCTAGCAATACCTTTGGGGTGTTTCCTTGCTCCTACTGGTTCAATTAAACCTTGGTTTCATAACTGAGGCAAACTTGCTGCTGTGCTCATCATACCTTCCTCTTGGGGTTCCCCAACGAGCTCTACATCAACACTGAGCCATCAGGGCCTCAAGGGAACTACTGGCAATTAAGGTGCTCCTTTTAATAGAGCACCGGAGCAAAGCATTAACACTCCGTGAACACATGTGATCCTCACATCAAAGCCATTCCCTCCGGTTATCCCGATTTCTGTCACTTCGAGGCCATTGGTTCCGGACAACAACATGTGTATACAACTTGTAGGTAAGACCATAAACAATACTATCATAACAAATCAATAACATGTTCAGATCTGAAATCATGGCACTTGGGCCCTAGTGACAAGCATTAAGCATAACAAGTCGCAACAAAGTCATAAAGCACTTATAAAAGATACTAGGCACCATGCCCTAACAATCCGATGCCATTACATGAACGATCTCATCCAATCCCTACCATTCCCATAGCCTACAGCGGGGGATTACTCACTCATAGATGGGGGAAACATGGATGGTCGACGGAGAAGCGATGGTGGTGATGATCTCCTCCAATTCCCCATCTCGGCAGGGTGCCAGAACGGAGCGGAACTCCTTCTAGAAAAATGTCGAACCCCCCTGAGTTTTTAGGTCAGAAGGCATCTTATAGGCGAAGAGGGAGACCGAGGGGGTGTCTAGGGCGGCCAGACCACCCCCTGGTGCGGCCTGGGCTAGCCCGCGCGGCTAGGTGGTGTGGCCTAGGCCCAGCCCTCCTCCGTCTCGTATTCTGGCTCCAGGAGTCTTCTGGTGAAATAGGTTTTTTGGCATATTTTCTGAGATTTTTCCTGATAGTTGATTTTCTGCACAAAAACTAGACACCAAGGCAATTCTGCTGAAAACTGCATCAGTCCGTGTTAGTTGCATCCAAATCACACAAGTTTAGAGGAGAAACAATAGCAAAAGTGTTCGGGAAAGTAGATACGTTTTGGACGTATCAACTCCCCCAAGCTTAGATTATTGCTTGTCCTCAAGCAATTCAGTTGAAAACTGAGTGCGATAAAAGAACTTTCACGAACACATTTGCTTCATATGATGTATATATTCTCAACATGTGATCAACTACTTAGACAATTCATAATACAGAGTATGCAACTAAGTTTACTTAATAGGCAATGCAAGCTATGAAGAGATTCCAACTAAAAAATAATAAGTAGCATGAAACATAAACATAAGCAACATTACAATGCTCATAACAAGGTATGATAGAGTGGTATCTTGCTTGCCTTTGATTATGAATGCCAAGGCACCTCTGAAGTTCAGGTGAAGACTAGAAGTAAAGATATCAAAGATACAAGCATCAAAGTCATAACACAAATAATCAAGTTTTGAGACAAGCACATTACACTAAGAATGACAACTATGCTCTCAAGAAGGTGCTCATAGAATAGGTGTAGACTCAACAAAGAAATGAGAAAGGTTTTGAATAGTTTGAAAGGCTTCCAAATGCTGAAAGTGTGGTACTCATTAGCTTCGAGCTCTCATTGCCCCTATCATAAGCATCTTTAATATGGTTAAGGTGAAAGTGAGGTCCAATCTGAGTTATATGCTTGACATACTATAAACTGGAAATCCCATGTCCCTTGAGTACGAGGGCCGCTCCTCATGCTACTCAACTTTAGTTACCGATAAGTTCTTGTCATCGTAAATATGTGCGTATCATAGAGAACCACCAACGGGGTACCCCTTGCCGATGATACGAAAGAATCCCCATATCAAAATGACAAGGCAAGCAAACAATGAGTATCTCAGCAATCTTCTTATTTACCATGGGAAAATGGTGCTTTTTTCTCTCTTTCCTCTTTTCTCAGATCTCTTTTTTTCTTTTTTTTTCTCAATAGCTATCTCTCTCTTTTTTTTCTAAGAAGAATGCTTCATAGATATCATTATGGTTATGCTGCAGGTTTCCAGCATGACGACATGGATTAGACTGGTGGCCTAGGCGTTTTCTAACACACATACATAACTCCATGGACTTACAAGCTCCCCTTTTATTTCACACCGACGACATCCGCAAACAAAAGAGCATGGTATCAACTGGGTATATATTTACAAGTGTTGAAAGCGTTCCCCGTGATAGCACAGTTCTGCTAATCTCCAACCTATAATTTGCAAGCATATAACTTTCATGGACAGTCACAATGGTTCAGGTTTATTAAGTGCAGAAAATAAAGTGTGCCATCAAGTTCGTGAGAGATTTACTAACTAACTTTCTCATAACAAGCAAACATTTTATTCGGAAGAAAACAAGGCATATTGAATATGCACGGAAATAGCAAATGATTCTAATAGGTAGGTATGGTGGACACTTTGACAATATTTGGTTTTAGGGAGTTGGAAACATGAGTAAAACATACTCAGTGAAGGTGAAGGCTAGCAATAGTAAGGGAGCGACAAACAAGAGAGCAATAGGTGTCATAATCATGCTTGCAACAAAACAAGACTAATCATGGCATGAAAGTGATTCAAGACCCTCAAGGCAAAATAATTCATCAAGGCTTAACTGATTATTTCAGTCATATGCATGCGTGAGCATGTGCCAAGTCAATTCAAATGAAAACATTCAGAGGAGGATACCACGGTGTCATACCAAGTTATGAATAGAGTAATGCAAGCAAACATTCATATGACATGCTACTAACTATTAGCAAGCTAGGACTAATCATATGAAAGCAAGAACTACTAAGCATCCAAAGATAACATACACCCTACACAAACAGGCTAAGCATGGCCACAATGATGAGTATATGTACAAAAATGAAAACAAATAGAGTTTGTTACTAGCCTCTTACCACACCTCAAGTTGTCATTAATCCTCATTATTGCCCTTCACTTGTGTGGCTTGAATAATAATATGAAAACGAAACTCCACTGAGGACTGTTGAACCCTGTAACAAACTCACAAAGCCAAAGAAGAACAACAAATATTTTTGGTGTTTTCGATTTTTTTAAAACAAGAACCAAAAAGGAAGAACAAGAAAAGCAAAATATTTTTGGGTTTTCCAAATAGTTCAAACAAAGCAAACAAACAAAGGCAAAAAGGAAGAAGGAAACCAAAGAGAAACAACAGAAATAGTTTTGGTCTTTTTGTGTTTTAGAAAGCAAAAACAAAGAAAGAACGAAAACTAAAAAGAGAATGAAACATGAATATACAAAGTACCGACGCAAAATGATATGGAGATGAGTGCGATGTCGGCGTACCTCCCCGCAAGCTTAGGCTTTTGGCCTAAGTGGGTGTCAATCCAGATATGAGTAAGGGTTCCAAGCAGGCGGGTTATTGCAAGAATGATCGTAGTTAGGCCCGTGGGACGAATAAGAAGCTCCCCAATCATAACCAGGCTGCTGATATGAAGACTCCCACTCATTCGAGGGCTGGACCGAATCATCTGTGAACTCCCTTCTGGTATCCTGCTCTTGTTGAGAGAGCTCTCCCAAGTACGTATCAAACTCCTCCTCCGTGAGGGACCATCCTATCCTGTTATCAAGGTTAAACAAAATAGGTGCAGGTAAAAGAACAACGCACTCAGACTTGCTCCTTCTCCACCCAGCTTTGAAAAAGGTTATTTCATAAGACAAATCACTCAAACTAGCCCATGAGGAAACAAATTTATGTTGTATCATGGAATTAAGATCAAGCCTCTCTATGGGAAACTGCATGTCTAGATGATGAGGCACTAAACCATGCAATGCTAGTAAACGAGAAGCAATGAGGCCCCCACAAATTCCAGCTTTCTCGCGGTTAGCGGCAAGACGGAAAGCTATCAAAGCACCCAAGTTGTAAGACCTATCTTGTTTAAGAGCAGCAGAGATGAATGCTAGACCATATGAAGATAACTTATTGGCAGTTTTCCTAGCAAGGACACACTTGGCAATAAAGTAGGCAAAGTAACGAATGGAGGGAAGATAAATGTTATGGATTTTCCCACTCTCCTTCAAGAAGCTTCTCCCTTGGCATATCTCTGCGTACAAGTCCATGAGTGGTGCAGGTCGCTCTTTAATCCTTCCACATGATCCCCACTAAGGTACCTTAATAGCTGCACAAAAATCATCGAGAGAAAGGTCGATAGCTATATTGTAAACTTTGTAGTAGACCATGGGGTTAGGAAAAGAGTAACTAAATTGAAAGTCCTGCACCACAGACATAGTTAGCTTCACGAATTGACTAGGTTCATCTTCCAAAAAGTGCTCCAATCCTGCATTAGTAACCAAAGTATGGAAATCTTGGTAAATCCCCACAGCTCTCATGAATTCAGGGCATGGATAAATGGAAGGAAAAACTTCCTCCTCTCGATGAACCTTCATAACCTCAGGCACCCATTGTTCATGTTGGTTTAGTTGATGCCCATTCATCTTCTATTCTGAAATTTAAACATCCATTAAACAAGTGATTGCCAAGTGAATATAATGAAGGGCACTACTCATAGGGACTTGTAAGAAGCCTAAACATGCATCAAAACTATATCTCTAAGCATCAAACAAGCTTACAAGCTCTCATAACTTCTCACCTACAGCAGCAAAATACTCAAGATATAATCCACTAAACACAAATCTACTTGGACAAGCGGAGGAGTCACATACCGGAGAACAAATGCTCCAAATTTCAGCAACAAAGATGGGTTGAGCAAGGAGATCAAAAAATCAAGGGCAAGCATAGCAAGAACACGATTTTGAGCAATGGACTGGAGCTTACTCGAGAGAGAGAAGAAAGTGGCAAGTGAGAGAGTGAGTGGAGGGCCAGGGGTGGCCCACACCATGGCATGGCTCCACCCAGGGCAGGCCGCTCCACCAGGTGGTGAGGCTGCCTGGTGGGCCCCCCTGGGTCACTCTAGGTACTCCTCTGCCCCTTTTTTCCCGTAAAAATTTAATATGAATTTTCTGGAATTTTTTGAGACACTTTATTTTTGGGCATTTTTCAGGTATAGATGAATGCTTTTCTGACAGAAAGTTTTTTTTTTTGAATGATGGAATGACAAAACAAGGCTAGAACTACAGAGGTTCTAAGACACTCTAACATGCAAGCAACTAACAACAAAGAAACCAAACCAAAAAAAAACTAAAATGGATAGAATAAAAGTAAGCAGAGATAATCACGGTGTTGTTTTGTTTAATGAAATCCTTTTGTTAATAAGGTTGATCAGGTCTTGTTACCAAAACAATTTTCATATGAGACAAAACTTTGTATTCCACTAATGATTATGTTACCTCAACTTTGATAGCAATGGTCCCAATCATAATAGTTTCAAATTTTTCTCTTGGTATGGGACAATATATTTCTCCAACTTGAATGCCCTCAACATGTTCAATTGAATTCAAACCATAAGTCCTATCAATCTTCTTTGGGAAATAGACAGTATGTTCCTTGTCATTAACATTGAAAGTCACCTTTCCTTGATTACAATTAATAACAGCTCCTGCAGTATTAAGAAAAGGTCTCCCAAGAATAATAGACATATTATCATCTTCAGGCATTTCAACCACAACAAAATCAGTTAATATCAAGCAATTATGAGCCACTTGAACAGGTACATTTTAACATAACTGTTCTTAATAGAGCAAGGGATAGTTGGAATCCCTGGGTCTCCAAGTTTCTTTGGAACCTTACCATTAAAGGAATAATTAGCAAGTAAAGTAGAAATTTCTTCATTAAGGATCTTCCTTTTATTCGAGACAATATCCTTCATATACTTTGAGTAAGGAGGCAATTTAATAGCATCAGTCAAAGGAATTTGCAGGAATAAAGGTTTCATCCACTCACAAAACTTATTACGGTGTTCATCTTCCTTTGACTTGTGTTTCTTATTAGGGAAAGGCATAGGTTTTTGGACCCAAGGCTCTCATTCACTACCATGTTTCTTAGCAATAAAATCTTCTTTAGCGTATTTAGTATTCTTAGTGTGTTTTTCAGGTTATTCTTCAACTTTTTCTTCATTAGGAACATCATTTTCTTCATTACCACTTTTAGTTTCAGCATCAGAGACAGATATACTATTAGGATCTATAGCAGGTTCAGAGGGTTATACAATAGTTTTATGTTTCTTTTTCCTTTTCTTATGAGTAGAGCCACTATTTTCAGCTTGTTGAGAATCCTGCTCAATTCTTTTGGGGTGCCCTTTAGGATATAGAGGATCCTGGGTAGCAGCACCACTTCTAGTTCTAATTTCATATGCATGTTTTTCTTTAGCAGCATTAACTAGCAAGTCTTTTTGCACTTTAATGAGTTGATCTATTTGAGTTTGAACCATTTGAAAGTGTTTAACAATCATTTTAACATCATTAGAGGTTCTTTCCACAATATCTTTTAAATCATCAATAGCTCTAGTGTTTTCCATTAGATGATTTCGCACTCTTTTATTCAAATTATCTTGCTTAACAATAAAAATATCAAATTCTTCTAAGCATTGATCAGGAGGTTTTGAGTAAGGGATATCACCTTCATCAAAGTGTTGGAGAGAGTGTACCTAAATAGTGGATGAGTAGGGAATAGGCTTACATAATTCTTCTATAGGAGGAAAATTCTTGACATCTACAACTTTAATTCCCTTCTCCTTAAGACATTTCTTAGCTTCCTTCATCACTTCATCATTTAATTCAATAACAACCCTCTTCTTTGATGTTGGAATAGGCACAGGAATAGTTGGGTCAGGTATAGTGGCTTCAGGTATAACTGGTTCAGGAGGAGTCCAGTCTTCATAATTCTTACTTATTTTAGCTATTAATTCCTCAGCTTCCTTGGGAGTCCTATTCCTGAAAACACAATCAGCACAACTATCTAGGTATGTCCTAGATTCTTTAGTCAGTCCATTATAAAATATATCAAGAAGCTCATTCTTAGGTAATGGACTTCCAGCTTGTGCATGAATCAAAGCACAAAACCTTGCCCAAGATTCGGGCAATATCTCTTTTTCTCCCTGTTTAAAATCAAAAAGTTCCTGCAAAATAGCATGTCTAGCACTAGGAGGAATTTTTTTTACAGGAAAGTACTAATCAAGTAATCAAGGCTATCAATAGATCCATGAGGTAAATTACTAAACCAAGTTTTAGCTTCTCCTTTTAGTGAAAAAGGGAAAATCTTAGCAACAAAGTATGTACGCATCTTAATATCATCAGAAAACAAGCCTCTCATGGTAGAAAACTCATTCATATGTGCTACCGCACTCTCATTCTTATTCCCACAAAAAGTTTCTTTCTCAAGAATAGCTATGTAAGATAGATCAAGAGAGAAATCATAATCTTTATCTTTAATGTTTATGGGAGAAGCAGCAAACTTAGCAATAGGAGACAATTTGGGTCTAATAGTATGCCTCTCAAGGAGATTCTTAGCAACGCTCCTATCATGGGTGTTTTTGCATTCTTTAATAAATTCATCGGTCATCTCAACATAACCGTCTTCAATATCATAACTCTCACTAGACTCAGGTGAACTAACAGGTGTATTAGTGTCTTCATTAGGAGTTTCAGTATTTCCAGCTATAGTTCTAGCAATCGTAGCATCTAGGAAAGGACCTAATGATCCACTCTTATCGAACACAGTAGAAGCAACATCATAAGTATTAGAAGTTTCAGATTCAGCAGCAGTAGCAGTGTGTGTAGAATGTGTATGTGGTAGTGTATCGAGCTTACTCATAACAGATGGTGAATCAAGAGCAACAGAGGTGTTTCGAACCATACCTCTTCTTGTAGTGGATGGTAAAATAGGAACCTTGCCATCACGAGACTTACCCATGATGGATGGATAGCAGCGAACAATTGAGAATCCAAGTGAACTTAATAAATAAAGTTATGCTCCCCGGCAACAGCGCCAGAAAATAGTCCTAATGACCCACAAGTATAGGGGGTGTATCGCAATATTTTCGAGGCAAGTGAAACCCAATTTATTGATTCGACACAAGGGGAGCCAAAGAATATTTATAAGCCTTAACAACTGAGTTGTCAATTCAGCTGCACCTGGAAATAATCTTGCTCACAGCAATTTATCAGTAGCAACAGTTTTGTAGTAGGAATAGTAAAGTAACAGCAGAGTAATAGCAATAGTAAAAGTAGAACAGTAGTAACAGTAGTAGTAAACAGTAGGATTCGAGCGCGGTAGGCATAGGGATGGATGGACGGGTGTTGCATGGACAAGACAATTCACCTAGAAATCAAGACATAGGGCAATTGCAGATAAATAAGATAAAGCATCCAAGTACTAGATAATCCTAGGCATGTGTTCCATATATAGTCATACGTGCTCGCAATGAGAACTTCCACAACATCGTTTGTCCTGCCAGCCCGTTTGCAGCGGGGCCTCAAGGGAACTACTGGCAATTAAGGTGCTCCTTTTAATAGAGCACCAGAGCAAAGCATTAACACTACGTGAACACATGTGATCCTCACATCAAACCAATTCCCTCCAGTTATCCCGATTTATGTCACTTCAGGGCCATTGGTTCTGGACAACAACATGTGCATACAACTTGCAGGTAAGACCATAAATAATACTATCATAATGAATCAACAACATGTTCAGATATGAAATCATGGCACTCGGGCCCTAGTGACAAGCATTAAGCATAACAAGTCGCAACAAAGTCATAAAGCACTAATAAAAGATACTAGGCACCATGCCCTAACAATATGATGCCATTACATGAACGATCTCATCCAACCCCTACCATACCCATAGCATACAGCGGGGGATTACTCACTCATAGATGGGGGAAACATGGATGGTCGACGGAGAAGCGATGGTCATGATGATGGCGATGATCTCCTCCAATTTCCTGTCTCGACAGGGTGCCAAAACGGAGTTTCTGGTGTTGTTTCGTGGAATCTGGTGGTGGCAGCGAAGAGGAACTCCTTCTGGAAAAACATCAAACCCCCCTGAGTTTTTAGGTCAGAAGGCATCTTATAGGTGAAGAGGGAGACCGAGGGGGTGTCTGGGGCGGCCAGACCACCCCTTGGCGCGGCCTGGGCTAGCCTGCGTGGCCAGGTGTTGTGGACTGGGCCCAACCCTCCTCCGTCTCGTATTCTGGCTCCGGGAGTCTTCTGGTGAAATAGGATTTGTGGCATATTTTCCGGGATTTTTCCTGATAGTTGATTTTCTGCACAAAAACTAGACACCAAGGCAATTCTGCTGAAAATAGCGTCAGTCTATGTTAGTTGCATCCAAATCACACAAGTTTAGAGGAAAACAATAGCAAAAGTGTTTGGGAAAGTAGATACGTTTTGGACGTATCACAGCCCGCCTCCCCTGAGCCGCTGACAACCCTAACCCACCGTCATCCCCTTCCCCGCGCTGGAGACCCGCACGAACATGCTGACCCGATCCGAACCGATTTACCGCAAATTTCGTCGAATCTATTCGCGGATTTTGCCCTCCCGCATGCAAACATGCCTATATATATTCCCCCGTATCTCCTCGACGCAATTTTTCGCAATTTCCCGAAACCTAGCCGCCTCCCTCGAACTCGCCAGAGCCGCCACCGGAGGAGCTCCTCCGACCGATTTCAATCTCGAGGTCTCGCCACCCTGCTGTAACATCCCAAAAACTTTAATCCAAGGTTATTAAGATCCAAATGACCAAAATTGGGGTCAACAAAAACTTTTCCAAATAAAATTATTAAAGCATTCATGTGTATGTGCATTTAAATAGGAGTTGATTTGAATTGCCATGGTTCTGTGATGCATTGCTTGTAAAATGATTCTTAGGTGAAATAAACATCATCTAAATCATCCCCAAACTTTTCCCAAAGAAAAACAAATCAAAATGAAGAAAAGAAGTGAATGGTCAATTTTTGCCAAATTAACTACCATGCCTACTTTGGCTATTCCTAGTACTCAAAACCTAACAGAAACAATTGTGGATCTTTGCACCCCTTGCTAGTACACATAATGATGTACCAAGGCCCACTTTGTGATATGCTAAAAACATTCAAACACTAATTTTAAATGGCAGTTTAAAATTGAATCTATTTCATATGGGAAGATCCCACTATTTCAAAAACCACTCAAACAAGCTCAATTTTCAAAACCCAAGCACCCACAGAGTCTCAAGTTTAGTACTAGCACACCCACCAAAAATCTTTTCAAAATTCAAAAGTAAAGTTCTTGCGGCCATTTCATCAAACACTTGGCAGGCAGGTTTAGCACCTAATATCTAGCTCACTGTTTTGTATAGGGTTTTGCACCCAATTGTCCTCAAAACACTCCCATTGTCTCCCCTTGATCAAACCATGCCATTATCACCCCATCCCCTACCCCAAGCAGCATGGCCAAGCCATGCCGAGCACCAACTTGCCGGCTAACTTGTTCACCGCCGCAGCAGACCGTCCCCCTCTCTCTCGCCATGTCTATAAGCTAGCTCTCACCTCACCGCCACTCTCTGTCCCCTCCCCGAGCCAAGCCAGAGCGTGGACCACCGAGGAACCGCCGTGCCCAGTGCGACTGTGCCATGCCGAGCAGGCGCCAGAGCACCACGCCTGACACGCGTGCACAAGCCGCCGCTCGACCGTAACCCGCGTCCACCGCTCCGCCACGACCCCAGGAACACCGCAGACATGCCCATTCGCCGCCTAACACACCACAACCACCTCTCGCCGTGGAAGCCGCCATCTCTGCCGTTCAGAGTGCGCGCACCGCCCGACCGCATACCTCCGCCCCTAAGCCCGCATTAAAGTCCTAGAGCACCGCCAGGAGACCGTGCGTCGATCGCCGCCCGCAGCCACACCGCTAGCAGCCCATAGCCATGTCGCCACCGTCGCCTCCCCATCCCTCTCAGTCTCGTCGTCGAGCCTATAAAAGGAGGGCACCCCCAGCCATTTGCAGCACACCACTCCACTCCCCTCACCTCACTAATCGTCGCACACCTCTAGCCGGAGCACGGGGAGCAGCAGCTCGCCGGAATTGCACCGGAGCAGGCCGCCTCTGGAGGAGAAGGGCCCCGCTGATTGCGACCACCCCCGGAGCTGCCTCGACCATCCCTGAGCTCGCCATCAACCACCAGTCTATTTGCCCACCTCGCCATCGTCGCTGGAGCCCTGGTATGCCCCCTATGCACCCCCACCAAGCTGCTAGGGTTAGAGTTCACCGGCGACCAGTTCGTCGTCGACGACGATCCACAGCCGTTGATCCCCATTCTAATCCAACGACCCATATCGCCCCGTACCGCTTCGCGTGTTATGAGCCGCTGACCGGTGGACCCCCTGTCAGCTGAGCCCCGCGCTGCAGAGTGACACTGGGCCGGCCCGTTAGTGTTTCCCGCGCGACCCAGTTAGTTTGAATTAGGGTTTTTCTTTTTAGTTTAAACCTAGTTCTGTCTCTGTGTTTGAAATTCAGTTCAGACAGATTTACAAATCCAAAGTGCATGAAACTAATTTTGCCTGAAAGGTATTGAAATGATCTATCCAAGCCCATTGGATTCAATTCAATTAGAGTTAGAGATCTCTCCTAGTAAAAATAATAAGATAGAGGCATTTGCACCTTGCAACATTTTAATAAAATCAACCAAGATAGCTTTTGAGTTGATTCAAACTCTCAAAAATCACATTTCACCATACCTATCTGAATATGTAATAATATTAAGGTTTACATGCAGTGACTTTGGACTAGTACCAAAATAATGCTATATAGGCATTTCTAGTCACTTTAAATCATTAAATAATGAGCTTAAACCAAAGTAACTATGATCCAACCCTTAAATCCCATTCCCACATGTTAGAATATGTGGTGATGACATGTGTCCACATGATCCCATATTTTAAGTGGTGAATATTAAATCTTAGTTAAATTTTCAATGAGTAGAAATTACTTTTCTAAAATAAAATGAAGGAAACTAGTTGATAAAACTTTTGATGCTTGTGATGATAATAGATCATCAACTATATGCCTTAGAGTGCTAATTAGACTAGTTAAGTATTGTTTGGTGATTGTGTACTCCGTATGTATTTATAGACGATAGTACCGACCAAGTCTACGAGGAGGGGGAGTTCTACTAAGAAGAAGAAGAAAACTTCAACCACTGCACTAACCAAGGAAAGCCACCATTAACAATGCAAGCTAACCCTTGCAAGCTAGATAATCTAAGCAAATGCATTAGGCATGCTTTTGTTATGCCACTTTGACTATTTACTTACCCAAGTATTATTTTCCAAGTTTTACTTCCTTTACTTTACCCAAAGTTCTTCACTTGTTTAGAAGGTAGCATAAAGAGTATAAAACTTGGCCTATATAGAATCCTTTAGATGTCATTCTATGGCATGAGATTGATCCCATCTTTTCCACCTTAGTGAACACTCTTACCTTAGTAGAATAAAGCTAGATCAAAACTTGAGTCACTTTAGATGGGAACACTTGGTGAAAATGAATTATGAAAACCTTAGAATGATGAATCATTCTATTGAGATGTTTTGACATGTGTTGAGAAACACAAATGGTTTATGATGATGAAAATGTTGAGGCATGAGCCTTAACCCTTTTATAAAACTGATGGTTGGTTCGGATGCGATACCATTCCAAATTTACCATACAACCACAATACCTGAATTGGGTAAGGCTTACCGGAAGTATATATGCATTAGTATTAGTTCCCTCGCGGGAGAGGTTTGAGCTAAGGCTACCTCTCAATGTTGTCCACCTATACAGTGCCCAAGATGACAGATGGTCATGGTTGGGAGGCCATGCTCATAGGAGAGGTTCTTATACTAGGGTGTGTAAAGGAAATGTTATGTTTGATTATCTGCATACTAAGTATGATGATTCAAGGTTACTCCTGACAGATGTATCGAATCTTGTGGTGAAAGTGTACCACCTCTGCAGAGAGTCAAACTATTCGAATAGCTGCATCCACTGTTATGGACGGTTGGATTGGCCATACTGTTTCGTTGTCAGATGTTTTCCAAAATGACTTATGAAATGATGAATCTTGACTTGACCACAATAGGGTTGTGTTTATGACAATAGCTTCCTAACTTAAGTGATTCTAGAACTTTAATTTATCTTTCTTTGCTTCAGAAATCAACTTAGGTTTCAAACTTAACCTTATAGTTAAGCATAGAGTTAGCACTTTAACTTAGTACTATACTAATTATTAGTGGTAGTTTGCGAGTACTTAAAGAGTACTCATGGCTTTTGTCCCTGGCTATTCTCATGGCCAAACTATGAAGGAGAATACCAAGATGATGGCCAACTGGACGGCTATGATAACTAGGACTATCTGCCTTCGCCAGCATTGTCTGTGCCCCTGAAGATGGACCCCACCGCTACGCTTATCTTTTATTTCCGTTGCTTGTTGTATTAAGACTGGATCATGAGATCCTTATTTGTGTAAGACCTATGTATGGTTTGTAATGGATGATGTACTATGATATCCAATCCGTTATGTCTCGCAAAAATGGTAATCCTGGGATTGCGAGGTATGGCATAATAGGCATCTAGGATTAAAAATCCAGGTGTTGACAAGTTGGTATCAGAGCCATCCTGACCATAGGAGACCCTAGTTAGAATGGACGTCCAAACAAAAACTTAGTTTCAAAACCAAAGTGAGTATTTATGAAAAACTATTTCCTCTCTTGTCCCTTGGAATTCATTCTTTCTCAAAAATTCATATGCCTCAAAATTCTTACATTACTACTTAAAAATTTGACACACTTGATCACTTCACTAACTTCCGCATCCTAAATTCTTGTAGATGGAGTCTCAGTTCAGCAAGTTCTACCAGTTGGGAAACGGAGGTCAACTGATCTTCGAAAGGGATCTAGATTCACTGTCGGAGTTACTGGGACGCTCACATCCAGAGTTCTTGGAGCTCAACTTCCAGGACCCCCAGGAGGAGATTTACAATGGCTAGTCACCGCTGATCTTAGAGGAAGCATCAAAGCACCAACGTCCAGGAGAATCCAGTTCTCAGTGAGAGAGAAAACCTGGCTAGATGGATTAGCCAGGGCAATGCATGAAGCTCTCGCACGTCTATGTGCCCTCAGCATCAACCAGATACAAGGAACCCGTTTTGCTCACTATGGAAGACGTGACTTCATGGGAATGCCGATGGAGATGCCAAGTCATCCAGCACTGAAGCGCCAAGTGGAGAACCTCGACTTCCTATTGTATGACCGTCAGAAGGAGCTGGACAATGCTAGAGAGTTAGCTAACCAGAACCGTGCCATTGCCGACCAGAAGGCCCAGACTTTCGCACTGCTCGTCCAGGATCGCAAGTCTCTTCGCTGCCAGCATGCAAAGAAGGATCGTACCATCACCCGTCTTTGCAAGAAGGTGGCCAACCTCGAGAAGACCGTCAAGGAGCAGGAAGCTCAGCTTGCCACAAAGGAGGAAGAAGAGGAGGGTGAAGATATCCAGGGAGACATGGATTCTTACCTCAGCAATGATGATGACTTTCTGGAAGAGGATGCTGTAGACTTCTACACTGACGATGATGACTCTAACTTCATCGACGATGAGTAGATGCACTAGAACACTATCGTAGTCTGAGATGTATCGGTCCCACTGTATCGTAGCTTGCAGAATGGTTCTTCAAACCATCTGTTTTCCCTTTAATTGTAGTGGTGTGTGTTGTATCGTGTGCTTGTTTGCGTGCATGAAATGAAGTTAGTTGAAAAACCTGAGTTAAACTCAAAGTTTTAGCCTTGAAACCAAAACCCTGAACCTTAGAATTTTCCCTCTTACCCCCGTATCTATCTCAATCTTCAGATGACTCGTGGAAACCAAGGAGGGAGCAGCTCGTCGCAAGACCCAATGCTGCAGATCTTGCAGAATCTCATCGCAGACCATGAAGCAAGCAGGGCAGAACGTCAAGCCAACTTAGCAACACTTCAACAGATCGCCCGGATGGCTCTCAACAACCAAGGCCATGGAAACTAGGATCATCAAGGATCCAAGCTGAAGAACTTCCAGAATACCAATCCCCCAATCTTTAGCACATCAGAAAACCCATTAGATGCTGATGACTGGTTGCAGACAATGGAAAACAACTTAGAACTTGCAAGACTTGTTGAAAATGAGAAAGTTCTCTTCGCCACTCACTATCTGACAGGAGATGCAAGAGCATGGTGTAACAGTATCCGCCTGATGAACCATGGTCTAGTTATGACATGGAAAGCCTTCAAAGTCAAGTTTAGCCGCACCCACGTGCCGCAGGGTCTAGTCACCAGAATGAGGGATGAGTTTCGTGAATTGAAGCAAAACAGAATGACTGTGGTGGAATACCGTGACAGATTCTTGTCACTTGCCAGATATGCACCTGATGAGATCAACACGGAGTCCAAGAAGAAGGAGAGATTCCTGAACGGACTGCATGATGAGATGCAGACTGTCCTCGTCAACATCCGCTTCCAGGATCTCGAAGAGCTAGTCGACTCTGCCATTCAGATGGAAGGGAAAATTAATCAGGCAAACGACAACCGCAAACATCGTATGATGCAGCAATCTGGATCCAGTAGTCACCAGAAATACCGTCCCAACCCCTCACCAGGATATGCACCAAGGAACAATCGACCCCCAATGTCTCGCCCAAGCTACCCCAATCGTAGCGGAGGCAATGTGAAGTCCGGAGGAAACAATCACAACTCTGGTAATGCCAACAACTTCAACCGTGCACCTCCCAAGAGCAACAACAACAACAACACTGCACCCAGAACTGGTAGCAATGTTGTACTTGTCACCGTAAAAGACAAGTCCCAGATCACTTGTTTCGAGTGTGGAGTGAAGGGTTACTATTCCAATGAGTGTCCCAAGAAGACTGCTGTCACTGGTAATGTGAATGCCCCAGCTCAACATCAGCGTCGTGTTCAACCAGGGAGAAGATTTGCCCCAGGGAACCCGCACAACCGCAACGACCGTCTCTTCCACATGAACGCCGAAGAAGCCGAAGAAGCGCCAGATGTAGTGCTGGGTATGTTTTGTGTCAACTCAGTTTTAGCAAGAGTATTGTTTGATTCGGGAGCATCGCATTCATTTGTCACCCAAGAATTTGCATGCACTAGTAAGATTCACCCAACCAACGTGAAGCATGGCATGATAGTTCAAATCCCTGGTTCCACAACCAAAGCTAGAAAAATTTGCAAAGTTGTGCCTATCAGAATACATGGGATAGATTTTTATGCCAACCTAATTGTACTCAGAACCAAAGGATTGGAAGTAGTACTAGGTATGGACTGGATGTCAAGGCATCAAGGACTGATAGACTGTGCTAAGAAAGCCATCACCATGGCCAGTAGCTCTGGAGTAACAGTAGAACCTATCTTTGAAACCTTACCTCGTCAATTCAAGTGCAACAAGAGTGTAGCCCTGCCCACCATTGACCAGGTTAGAGTAGTCTGTGAATACCCCGATGTATTCCCAGATGAATTCCCAGGTATGCCCTCGGATAGGGATATTGAGTTCATTATCGAACTAATCGCCGAAATCGGACCCATAGCCCAGAGACCCTATAGCATGAACCCCTCAGAGTTAGTGGAACTGAAGAAGCAGTTGGATGCCATGTTAGAGAAAGGCTTGATTCAACCAAGCGCTTTGCCATGGAGATCACCAGTGTTATTCGTCGACAAGAAAGATGGAGGCAACCGTCTGTGCACAGATTACAGAAAGTTGAATGATGTCACCATCAAGAACAAGTACCCTTTGCCAAAGATCGAGGATCTATTTGATCAGTTGACTGGAGCCTAGGTATTCTCAAAGATTGATCTTAGGACTGGTTATCACCAACTTAAGATTCGTGCAACGGATATTCCAAAGACCGCCTTTACTACTCGCTATGGTCTATACGAGTATACGGTTATGTCTTTTGGATTAACCAATGCCCCTGCTTATTTCATGAATCTCATGAATACGATCTTTATGAGTTTCCTAGATAAGTTTGTAGTTGTGTTTATCGACGACATCCTTATCTACTCCAAGTCAGAAGAAGAGCATGAGCAACATCTGAGAATCATCCTAGAAACCTTGAGAGAACATCAGTTATATGCCAAGTTTAGCAAGTGTGAGTTTTGGCTGAAAGAAGTAGGATTCCTAGGACATATTGTGTTTGCCTCAGGAGTCTCTGTTGATCCCGCCAAGATCAAAGATGTCAAAGAATGGGAAGCCCCGACCACTCAAACCCAAGTCCGTGCATTTCTCGGATTAGCGGAATATTACTGCAAGTTCGTAGAAAGATTCTCGAGCATCGCCAGACCCATGACCCAATTGTTGAAGAAGGATAAGAAGTTTGAATGGACAGACAAATGTGAAGCCAGTTTCTAGGAGCTGAAGAAGAGGTTGATATCAGCCCCAATATTGATCATGCCAGACATCAAGAAGCCGTTTGATGTGTACTGTGATGCATCCAAGATTGGTCTCGGATGTGTATTGATGCAAGAAGGCAAAGTCATCGCGTATCTGTCTCGACAACTGAAGCAGCATGAGCAGAACTATCCGACCCATGATCTTGAACTAGCAGCTATAGTTTTGGCATTGAAGACATGGCGTCATTATCTGATGGGTAATCGCTGTGAAATTTACACAGATCACAAAAGCTTGAAGTATATTTTTACTCAGAAGGAGATGAATATGAGGCAAATGAGATGGATAGAGTTAATCAAGGATTATGATCTTGACATTCACTATCACCCCGACAAAGCCAATGTGGTAGCGGATGCTCTGAGCAGATTGCCGTAGGTTAAACACCATGATCAAAGAAAAGCAGCCAAGCTTGTATGAGGAGTTGGAGCAGTTCAGGACTGAATTAGTTAGCAAAGGATTCTTAGCTAGCATTGAACTTCATCCCACTTTGATTAGCCAAATCAAGGAAGCCCAGAAGGGGAATGAAAGTATTGACAGAATCAAATGTCGTATTGGTACAGGAAAGGTACCTGGATTCACTGAAGATGAAGAAGGAGTTCTGTGGTACAAAGGACGTATCTGTGTGCCTGCAGATTCAGATCTAAAGCAAGTTATCATGCAGGAAGCTCATGATACTCTTTATTCTATCCACCCCGTAGGAACGAAGATGTATCAGGATTTGAAAGAGTAATTTTGGTGGCACAAGATGAAGAGAGAAATCGGCAGCAACACCGCCAAGTGTGTCATCTGTCAAAGAGTGAAAGCAGAGCATTAGAGACCTGCAGGACTATTGCAACCATTGTAGATTCTGGAATGGAAATGGGATTCTGTCGGAATGGACTTTATCACCGGTTTGCCTACTTCTAGTAGGGGAAATGACTCAATCTGTGTCATAGTTGATAGACTGTCCAAGGTAGCTCACTTTATCCCAGTCAAGACAACCTACCAAAGTTCGAAGCTAGCAGAGCTATATATAGGTAGGATTGTTAGTCTGCATGGAACCCCCAAAACCATAGTATCAGATCGAGGAACCCATTTTACCTCGAGATTTTGGCAGAAAGTCCAGGAAGGATTGGGAACCAAGTTGAACTTCCGCACCGCTTATCACCCGCAAACTGATGGACAGACTGAGAGAGTCAATCAGATCCTAGAGGATATGTTAAGATCTTGTGTGTTAGAATACGGATCAAAATGGGAAGACTTCCTGCCTTTCGCAGAATTCTCATATAACAACAATTATCAAGCTAGTTTGCAAATGGCACCATTTGAGTTCCTATATGGAAGAAAGTGCCGTACCCCTTTGAATTGGTCGCAAGTAGGAGAGAGTCAGATCTTTGGACCCGACATTCTCCGAGAAGCAGAAGAGAAGGTTCACAAAGTTAGTGAGCACCTCAAGACCGCCCAATCCAGACAGAAGAGTTACGCTGACAAAAGAAGGAGAGACATGACTTTCAATATCGGAGATTTTGTCTATCTCAAGGTTTCACTATTAAAAGGAACCCAACGCTTTAGTCTGAAAGGAAAGTTAGCCCCCAGATATATCGGGCCCTTCAAGATTCTGAATCATCGAGGAGAAGTATCATATCAGCTGGAACTGCCTGAAGAGATGTCAACCATCCACAATGGGTTCCATATCTTGTTGCTTCGCAAATGCTTAGAAGTGCCAGAGAAGACTGAAGTTTTCAAGAACATCGATCACAGAGCTGTTGAGATCAACAATGACCTGACATATCGTGAAGTGCCCATTCGTATCCTAGAGGAAGCTTACAGAACCACTAGAACCAGGAGTATCAAATTTCTCAAGATTCAGTGGAGCAACCATACCGAGGAGGAAGCCACTTGGGAGCGTGAAGATTACATTAGGACATAGTTCCCAGATCTCTTTAGTTCCTAGTTTTCTTTGTAAATCTCGGGACGAGATTTTGTTTAAGGGGGGAAGGTTTCTAACATCCCAAAAACTTTAATCCAAGGTTATTAAGATCCAAATCACCAAAATTGGGGTCAACAAAAACTTTTCCAAATAAAATTATTAAAGCATTCATGTGTATGTGCATTTAAATAGGAGTTGATTTGAATTGCCATGGTTCTGTGATCCATTGCTTGTAAAATGATTCTTAGGTGAAATAAACATCATCTAAATCATCCCCAAACTTTTTCCAAAGAAAAACAAATCAAAATGAAGAAAAGAAGTGAATGGTCATTTTTGCCAAATTAACTACCATGCCTACTTTGGCTATTCCTAGTACTCAAAACCTAACAGAAACAATTGTGGATCTTTGCACCCCTTGCTAGTACACATAATGATGTACCAAGGCCCACTTTGTGATCTGCTAAAAACATTCAAACACTAATTTTAAATGGCAGTTTAAAATTGAATCTATTTCATATGGGAAGATCCCACTATTTCAAAAACCACTCAAACAAACTCAATTTTCAAAGCCCAAGCACCCACAGAGTCTCAAGTTTAGTACTAGCACACCCACCAAAAATCTTTTCAAAATTCAAAAGTAAAGTTCTTGCGGCCATTTCATCAAACACTTGGCAGGCAGGTTTAGCACCTAATATCTAACTCACTGTTTTGTACAGGGTTTTGCACCCAATTGTCCTCAAAACACTCCCATTGTCTCCCCTTGATCAAACCATGCCATTATCACCCCATCCCCTACCCCCTAGAAGCATGGCCAAGCCATGCCGAGCACCAACTCGCCGACCAACTTGGTCACCGCCGCAGCAGACCGTCCCCCTCTCTCTCGCCATGTCTACAAGCTAGCTCTCACCTCACCGCCACTCTCTGTCCCCTCCCCGAGCCAAGCCAGAGCGTGGATCACCGAGGAACTTCCGCGCCCAGTGCGACTGCGCCATGCCGAGCACGCGCCAGAGCGCCACGCCCGACACGCGTGCACAAGCCGTCGCTCGACCGTAGCCCGCGTCCACCGTAGACATGGCCATTCGCCGCCCAACGCACCATAGCCACCGCTCGCCGTGGAAGCCGCCGCCTCGGCCGTTCAGAGCGCGCGCACCACCCGACCGCATACCACCGCCCCTAAGCCCGCATTAAAGTCCTAGAGCACCGCCAGGAGACCGTGCATTGATCGCTGCTCGCATCCACGCTGCTAGCAGCCCGTAGCCATGTCACCACCGTCGCCTGCCCATCCCTCTCAGTCTCGCTGTCGAGCCTATAAAAGGAGGGCACCCCCAGCCATTTGCAGCACACCACTCCACTCCCCTCACCTCACTAATCGTCCCACACCTCTAGCCGGAGCATGGGGAGCAGCAGCTCGCCGGAATTGCACCACAGCAGGCCGCCTCTAGAGGAGAAGGGCCCCGCTGATTGCGACCACCCCCGGAGCTGCCTCAGCCGTCCTTGAGCTCGCCGTCGACCACCAGTCCGTTTGCCCACCTCGCCATCATTGCTGGAGCCCTGGTACGCCCCCTATGCACCCCCACCGAGCCGCTAGGGTTAGAGTTCACCAGCGACCAGTTCGTCGTTGACAATGATCCACAACCTTTGATCCCCGTTCTAATCCAACGACCCATATAGCCTCGTACCACTTCACGCGTTATGAGCCGCTGACCGGTGGACCCCCTGTCAGTTGAGCCCCACGATGCGGAGTGACACTAGGCCGGCCCGTTAGCGTTTCTCGCGTGACCCAGTTAGTTTGAATTAGGATTTTTCTTTTTAGTTTAAACCTAGTTCTGTCTCTGTGTTTGAAATTTAGTTTAGACATATTTACAAATCCAAAGTGCATGAAACCACTTTTGCCTGAAAGGTATTGAAATGATCTATCCAAGTCCATTGGATTTAATTCAATTAGAGTTAGAGATCTCTCCTAGTAAAAATAATAAGACAGAAGCATTTGCAACTTGCAACATTTTTATAAAATCAACCAAGATAGCTTTTGAGTTGATTCCAACTCTCAAAAATCACATTTCACCATACCTATCTAAATATGTAATAATATTAAGGTTTACATGCAGTGACTTTGGACTAGTACCAAAATAATGCTATATAGGCATTTCTAGTCACTTTAAATCATTAAATAATGAGCTTAAACCAAAGTAATTATGATCCAACCCTTAAATCCCATTCCCACATGTTAGAATATGTGGTGATGACATGTGTCCACATGATCCCATATTTTAAGTGGTGAATATTAAATCTTAGTTAAATTTTCAATGAGTAGAAATTACTTTTCTAAAATAAAAAGAAGGAAACTAGTTGATAAAACTTGTGATGCTTGTGATGATAACAGATCATCAACTATATGCCTTAGAGTGCTAATTAGACTAGTTAAGTATTGTTTGGTGATTGTGTACTCCGTATGTATTTATAGACGATAGTACCGACCAAGTCTACGAGGAGGAGGAGTTCTACAAAGAAGAAGAAGAAAACTTCAACCACTACACTAACCAAGGCAAGCCACCATTAACAATTCAAGCTAACCCTTGCAAGCTAGATAATCTAAGCAAATGCATTAGGCATGCTTTTGTTATGCCACTTTGACTATTTACTTACCCAAGTATTATTTTCCAAGTTTTACTTCCTTTACTTTACCCAAAGTTCTTCACTTCTTTAGAAGGTAGCATAAAGAGTATAAAACTTGGCCCATATAGAATCCTTTAGATGTCATTCTATGGCATGAGATTGATCCCATCTTTTCAACCTTAGTGACACTCTTAACTTAGTAGAATAAAGCTAGATCAAAACTTGAGTCAATTTAGATGGGAACACTTGGTGAAAATGAATTATGAAAACCTTAGAATGATGAGTCATTCTATTGAGATGTTTTGACATGTGTTGAGAAACACAAATGGTTTATGATGATGAAAATTTTGAGGCATGAGCCTTAACCCTTTTATAAAACTGATGGTTGGATTCGAATGCGATACCATTCCAAATTTACCGTACAACCACAATACCTGAATTGGGTAAGGCTTAGCCGGAAGTTTATATGCATTAGTATTAGTGCCCTCGCGGGAGATGTTTGAGCTAAGGCCACCTCTCAATGTTGTCCACCTATGCAGTGCCCAAGATGACAGATGGTCATGGTTGAGATGCCATGCTCATAGGAGAGGTGCTTATACTAGGGTGTGTAAAGGAAAGGTTATGTTTGATTATCTGCATACTAAGTATGATGATTCAGGGTTACTCCTGACAGATGTATCGAATCTTGTGGTGAAAGTGTACCACCTCTGCAGAGTGTCAAACTATTCGAATAGCCACGTCCGCGGTTATGGACAGTTGGAATGGCCATACTGTTTCGTTGTCAAATGTTTTCCAAAATGACTTATGAAATGATGAATCTTGACTTGACCACAATAGGGTTGTGTTTATGACAATAGCTTCACAACTTAAGTGATTCTAGAACTTTAATTTATCTTTCTTTGCTTCAGAAATCAGCTTAGGTTTCAAACTTAACCTTATAGTTAAGCATAGAGTTAGCACTTTAACTTAGTACTATACTAATTATTAGTGGTAGTTTGCGAGTACTTAAAGAGTACTCATGGCTTTTGTCCCTGGCTATTCTCATGGCCAGACTATGAAGGAGACTACCAAGATGATGGCTAGCAGGACGGCTATGATAAATAGGACTATCTGCCTTCGTCCGCATTGCCTGTGCCCCTGAAGATGGACCCCACCGCTACGCTTATCTTTTATTTCCGCTGCTTGTTGTATTAAGACTGGATCATGAGATCCTTATTTGTGTAAGACCTTATGTATGGTTTGTAATGGATGATGTACTATGATATCCAATCCATTATGTCTCGCAAAAATGGTAATCCTGGGATTGCAACGTATGGCATAACGGGCATCTAGGATTAAAAATCCGGGTGTTGACACCCGCGCTCCTCTTCTCCCCTCCGTTCTCTTCCTATTGATCCTCCCCTCCACCTCACCTCATTCTCTATCTCGCAGGAGCACCGGAGCGCCCAAGATTGCTCGCCGGACCTACCCACCGCCGCCCGCCTCCAGCTGTCCGCCGTCGTCGCCCTAGGAAGCAACACAGAACTCCGACGCCACCAAACCCCTCGAAGCCGTATTCCGCTTCACATGGACCCCTCTTCCCTCGACGGAGACCAACAGAGCGCCGCTGTTAGCCACCGCCTGAGCCGCCCCGCCGCCTCCACCTCGCCACCAACAAGAGGTGAGGAAGAACATGTCCCCGGCCGTCCGATCCAGGATGGACGGCCCATATTCCGTGTTGTTAGATGCAGTGGACCGCTGACCGGTCAAAGGTCCGGTCAGCCCACGTCACCCGTGACCCCAGTCAGCGGGAATATTCCCTAGGAATATTCCCCGCAGTTTTCTGAAAATTGATTAAAAAGACAGAAAACTATTACAACTTCAAAACTTCATAGGAAAAGATTTACTAGTCCAAAAATAGCAAATAATATGTCGTTGGGAAGCTCTTTTCTTGTAGTTTACTAATATATAATTGGTTTAGAAAATTACTATAAGGTTTTGCTGTAGTTATTTAAATAGTTTAATACCCTTTTTGGACTATTAAATTCATAAGAAAATAACTACTAATAAGAAAATTGCAAATAAGGTGTCTACGGAATCACAAGAAAGTGTAGAACCTGTTTCTGAATTAAAATTGCAATTTTACTGTACTAATATGTTTGAGATTAATTAAAGGCTTATTGTACTATAAAAATTGCAGAAAAAGATCCGTAACACCTTTTTGCGTGATTCTAGTTGCCCCTGGCTCTAAATCACGTTACCTACACAGTAGTATTTTTGTCCAGTTTTTACAGCACTGTTTAGTGCAGAGGCTTAGTATTTTGCCTAAAGGCCTATTAATTGGAATAACAAATTGCATAATTTGTTTTCATTGCATTAAAGGTTTTTCCATGCATCATTCAACAGTAATAAACATCAGAGAACATAGAAGGGTTATTGAAACCTTTATTAAACTATCATGCATGCATTTGTGCACTTGTCTATGATTGTGTATGTTTGTTTATGTGTTGAAATTGTATCGTGTAGATTGTGACGAGTGCAACGCTTGTTTCTGCGAGGATTGTACTCTCGACTCCTACCGCCAAGGAAAGTAGATGCTATTTTGTTCATACCTTGTCCTACTATTTTATCTTATGCATGTGTAGTGTATTTCTGTAGATGTTGTGTAGGAATTACTATGCTATGCTATGTCCTATGTGTATTGTGGTAGGAATCCCTTATAGTTGAGCCTACGTAAGGTAGAAGTTCTTAGACCTGTTATATAGATGGGGGAAGGGATGACATTATGGTTACGTATGTGTTTGTTCAAACTAAAAACAATATAATGTTAATGAACTACCTAGGCGGAGTGGTTGGATTGTCAACGGAGTGTGGATAATGGTGGGGAATGCCGCCCAGGGTACTGAGAAGGATTTTCTCTCTTTGTTATAGTAGCTTACATGTGCAACCATGTGCCAATAAGAAATGGGTGGCTGGTTGGACTTAGTAGGTCGTGGTGATCCGAACCCAGCGTAGCCAGAGATATAGTGAATGGTAGGTTGGGACCGGTGCGTAGTGGGGTTTGGAGATCTACTTCCTGAAAGGTCTCATCTTGGAATTCTCCCTATCATCACACAATATGAGTGTGGTGGTACGAGATGGGTTGGCCAGGTCATATGGGTAAAGTGTACGAACCCCTGTAGGGTGTAAAACTAAGTACTTAGTCATGTCCCCGGTTACTGACGATTGAGTTGTTTGATATCGAGGCTATGACATATTCTCACTCATCCTTATTTCTTAATTACTAAAACTTGATGGGTGAACCTAATTGGTTGATGTGAATCAAATTGTTTACGAAAGTAGGATAAATGTGTTTGAAAAGTGCAAGCTAGCCAAAGCTTCACTAGCCAAATAAGCATGTAGATGCTAGGTGCATTGTCTCTTTTACTTAGCCCTACTTGCCATACATTTCATGTATTGACCCTTTGGGGCTGCTACGTTTTATGTTGCAGGTTATATCGATTATGAGTGATCAAATAGGTCGCGGTACTCCACTCAACAGTTGTTCTCCTGTGGCACAATTGAAGATGGAGCCTACTATATGTTTATGCTTCCGTATTGTACTTTGATATTTGAGCTAGCCTTTGAGCTAAGCACTATGTAATAATTGCAATTCTAGATCATTCGATGTAATAATGATGCACTGTTATATTCTTTGGTATTCATCTGTATTGTGTGTGCCAGTGAACCGATCCAGGGATTGGCACTATACACAGGAACTCGGCCTTATCAGGCGAGGGTGTTAAAGGATGGTATCAGAGCAGTGTGTTGACTATAGGATCGTGACCTAGGATTGGAATAGCAAACCCATATGAATTATAAGGACTATTTCATTCTATCTATTCTCATCTTACAATTCTGTCTAGTATCTTCTTATCACTTCAATTCTCATACTCTTCTCCTTTAAAACATAGAAGGAAGACTATTATTATGGATGAATTCATAATTTTGTATTTATTAGATTCTTGTAATTCTTGATCTTTTCTTTTCTTATCTCATCCTATTCAAAACTTGTAGATGAACACTCGTTCGAGAAAGCGCAAGATAAACAATAGTTAGATGATGTCCACCATATAGTTTTGATAGGGTTTCTCTTATATGTAGAAATCGATTGATGCAAGAACTTGTTTGATAGTTGTTTTATTATGTTTAGGTTGTGCTATTTGATATCTCAAAGTTACAGAATGTTTTTGATGGATTTCATACTGCATTAATGAAGGTTTTGATTAAAAATTCGTGATAATTTCGCTGCAGTTTTCTGCCTGACCTGTTATACCACACGATGTTTCATTTCTTACTGGTAGCTTGGATTAAGCTTATATTTTAGGATCTGGTTCGTAATTTGCTGTAGTATAAGCACAAAAATCAGAAAAAATTCCTGATGAGTAGAAGGTACCCACCAAAATTCGTGAACACTGCTGTAGTTTCAGGACAAATTCTGTCCATTGCTTTTGAGATTGTAGGTTCACCCCAAACAAATTTTAATAAAATGAAAACTATTCTGCGGATGGTATGCCACTAAAACAAAACTTCTGGAACATAAACAAAACTATTTTGACTTGAGTGTTGTTTGCGATGATTGTTTGCTTGTGTGCCTATTGTTTGCTTCATATAGTTATGGGTAGTAATACTTCTCTAGTCTTTCTATCTATAACTCATCTATGCTGTCCCAACAGATGCCTCCCCGTCGCCAGCCTGATGAGATCGCTCAGTTTATTGCAGTACATGCACAGTTGACCCAGGTGATGACATAATTCATGGCAAGTCAGAACAATAACAACAACAACAAAAATGGGAACAGCCAGCCCTAGGGAGATGCTCTCACCAGGTTTCTGAGGCTGAGGCCAGCTAAGTTTTCCTCTGCACCTGAACCTATGGTTGCTCTTGACTAGCTACGTTCTGTGAACAAAGGCTTGGTGACTGTTGAATGCACTGATGCTGAAAATGTGAGATTTGCTGCTCACTTATTGGAGGGACCAGCTGCTTCATGGTGGGATGCTTTCCAGATCACCCACCCCATTGACACTGTTACTTGGGCCATGTTTGTGGAAGGGTTCAGAACCAACCATTTCTCTGTAGGGACCATGAGCTTGAAGAGGATGGAGTTCTGCAATCTGCGCCAAACCAACCGTATTGTGGCGGACTACATAGAGGAGTTCAACAATCTATCTCGCTATGCACCTGAGGATGTTGACACTGACGCCAAGAGGAGAGAGAGGTTCCTGGATGGTCTCAGTGATGAGCTCTCACTTTAGTTGTCTATGGTTTTATTGCCCTACTTTCTAGGAGCTGATGGACAAGGCTAGAATTCTGGAAGGGAAACACCAGTAGGTGGAAAACCGCAAGAGGAAGCAGAACAATAACCACTCTGGCTCACACCACAAAGCTCGCACTTCTTATGATGGAGATTCTGGACACCACAAGAATGGAGGCAATGGACACAACCACAATGGAGGCAATGGCCACCACCGCAATGGGAATCGAGATCTCAGCAATGTGGAATGCTTCATGTGCAAGAAGATGGGACATTATGCTAATAACTGTCCAGAGGCAAATGATGGAACCAAGCCCAACTCAACTAAGAAGGCAACTATGAACCATGTGGATGTCAAGGAAGTTTTCAACAACCCAGTCTTCGTGACTAGTAAGTTCCTGGCCAATTCATACATTGTACTCATAATTTTTCAATGCTGGTGCATCGTGTTCATTCATATCGAGGCATTCATTGATAAGAATAGTTATCTATGGAGTTACTTAGAGGAACTATTAAAGTGAACTCTCTGGGAAGGATCGATAGCTAGAACATGATGCCACAATTAAATCCTGGAGATTGGTAGCACACAAATTTCCTACCAGCTAGATTATATTGGATTCACCTGACTTAGATGCAACTCTAGCATGGATTGGAAGGTTAAGAATCAAGTTTTAATAGACTGGTATGCCAAAAGGAAAGAAGAATCAGATGTACTCCAACAATTAGATTTGAAGATGCCAAGTTTACTTCTCTTAAGGGGGTTAGCCTCGAATATACCACCTAAACCCTGCTCGCCATTTCGAATCTCGGGACGAGATTCATCTTAAGGGGGTTAGTCTGTCACATCCCAAGATTTTAGGAATTGGGACTAGAAAAAAATCTGCATTTGCAATGCATTGGTATGACATCAATTGCATTCATGAAATATTTGGATTAAAACACTAGTTTTAAACCCTAATTTGGATTACTAAATGCATCTACAAAAGAAATACACATGGATTTGTGAAATCACTATTTTAACTAGGCAAATTATTGCCAAAAAGGATACCAGTTTGAACCCCTGATTTTAGAAAATTTTAGAGACAAATTTCAGCTCATTTGGAATTAATATGCAAAAGATATTAAAGAAATAAGAAATGAAAAGAATAAAAACAAAAGGAAAGAAACCTAAACTACTCGGAGCCGGCCAGTCCCAGCCAGCCAGCCCAGCCCACCTAACCCCTGCCCTATCTACCGCCCCCACTCCCTGCGCAGCAGCCGTGCACAGCAGCCAGCCCAACAGGCCCAGCAACAGCCCGGCCGTGCAGCCCGCCTCCCCTGAGCCGTTGAACACCCTGGCCCACCGTCATCACCTTCCTCGCACTGGAGACCCGCACAAACACGCTGCCCCGATCCGAACCGATTTACCACAAATTTCATCGAATCTATTCGCGGATTTTGCCCTCCCGCACACAAACATGCCTATATAAATTCCCTCGTATCTCCTCGGCATGATTTTTCACAATTTCCCAAAACCTAGCCGCCTCCCTCGAACTCGCCAGAGCCGCCGCTGGAGGAGCTCCTCAGACCGAGTTCAATCTCGAGGTCTCGCCACCCCGTGCTCCTCGTCTCCCCTCTGTTCTCTTCATATTGATCCTCCACTCTGCCTCACCTCATTCTCCATCTCGTAGGAGAACCGGAGCGCCCAAGATTGCTCGCCGGAGGTACCCACCACCGCCCACCTCTAGCCGTCCGTCGACGTCGCCCTGGGAAGCAACGCAGAACTACGATGCCACCAAACCCCTCGAAGCTGTCTTCCGCTTCACGTGGACCCCTCTTCCCTCGATGGAGACCACCGGAGCACCGCCGTTAGCCACCGCCTGAGCCACCCTGCCGCCTCCACCTTGCCGCCGACAAGATGTGAGGAAGAACACGTCCCCGGCCGTCCGATCCAGGATGGACGGCCCAGATACCGCATTGTCAGACGTAGTGGACCGCTGACCGGTCAAAGGTCCGGTCAGCGCCACGTTACCCGTGACCCCAATCAGCGGGACTATTCCCCAGGAATATTCCCCGCAGTTTTCTGAAAATTGATTAAAAAGACAGAAAACTATTACAACTTCAAAAATTCATAGGAAAAGATTTACTAGTCCAAAAATAGCAAATAATATATCGTTGGAAAGCCCTTTTCTTATAGTTTAATAATATACAATTGGTTTAGAAAATTACTCTAAAGTTTTGCTGTAGTTATTTGAATAGTTTAATACCCTTTTTGGAGTATTAAATTCATAAGAAAATAACTACTAATCGAAAAATTGCAAATAAGGTGTCTACAGAATCCCAAGAAAGTGTAGAACCTGTTTCTGAATTAAAATTGCAATTTTACTGTACTAATATGTTTGAGATTAATTAAAGTCTTATTGTACTATAAAAATTGCAGAAAAAGATCCGTAACACCTTTTTGCGTGATTCCAGTTGCCCCTGGCTCTAAATACCATTACCTACACAATAGTATTTTTGTCCAGTTTTTACAACACAGTTTACTACAGAGGCTTAGTCTGTTGCCTAAAGGCCTATTAATTAGAATAATAAATTGCATAATTTGTTTTCATTGCATTAAAGGTTTTTCCATGCATCATTCAACAGTAATAAACATCAGAGAACATAGAAGGGTTACTGAAACCTTTATTAAACTATCATGCATGCATTTGTGCACTTGTCTATGATTGTGTATGTTTGTTTATGTGTTGAAATTGTATCGTGTAGATTGTGACGAGTGCAACGCTTGTTTCTGCGAGGATTGTACTCTCGACTCCTACCGCCAAGGCAAGTAGATGCTATTTTCTTCATACCTTGTCCTATTATTTTATCTTATGCATGTGTAGTGTATTTCTATAGATATTGTGTAGGAATTACTATGCTATGCTATGTCCTATGTGTATTGTGGTAGGAATCCCTTGTAGTTGAGCCTCCGTAAGGTAGAAGTGCTTAGACCTGGTGTATAGACGGGGGAAGGGATCACATTATGGTGAAGTATGTGTTTGTTCAAACTAAAAACAATATAATGTTAATGAACTACCTGGGTAGAGTGGTTGGATTTTCAACGGAGTGTAGATAATGGTGGGGAATGCCGCCCAGGGTACTGAGAAGGATTGACTCTCTTTGTTATATTAGCTTACGTGTGCAACCATGTGCCAGTAAGAAATGGGTGGCTGGTTGGACTTAGTAGGTCATGGTGATCCGAACCCAGCGTAGCCAGAGATGTAGTGAATGGTAGGTTGGGACCGGTGCGCAGTGGGGTTTGGAGATATACTTCCCGAAAGGTCTCATCTTGGACTTCTCCCTATCATCACACAATATGAGTGTGGTGGTACGAGCTGGGTTGGCCAGGTCATATGGGTAAAGTGTACAAACCCCTACAGGGTGTAAAACTAAGTACTTAGCCGTGTCCCGGGTTACGGACGATTGAGTTGCTTGATATCGAGGCTATGACATATTCTCACTCATCCTTATTTCTTAATTACTAAAACTTGATGGGTGAACCTAATGGGTTGCTGTGAATCAAATGGTTTAAGAAAGTAGGATAAATGTGTTTGAAAAGTGCAAGCTAGCCAAAGCTCCACTAGCCAAATAAGCATGTAGATGCTAGGTGCATTGTCTCTTTTACTTAGCCCTACTGGCCATACATTTCATGTATTGACCCTTCGGGGCTGCTACGTTTTATGTTGCAGGTTATATCGATTATGAGTGATCGAATAGGTCATGGTACTCCACTCAACAGTTGTTCGCCCGTGGCACAATTGAAGATGGAGCCTACTATATGTTTATGCTTCCGTATGCTACTTTGATATTTGAGCTAGCCTTTGAGCTAAGCACTATGTAATAATTGCAATTCTGGATCATTCGATGTAATAATGATGCACTGTTATATTCTTTGGTATTCATCTGTACTGTGTCTGCTAGTGAACCGATCCAGGGATTGGCACTATACACAGGAACATAGCCTTATCAGGCGAGGGTGTTACATGCATATTTTACGTGGCTTTGGGCTTTCGAAGATAGAATTGATCTTACCTACAAACAAGGAACCACAATGATGATAATCAAATTATTAGCAATGCATTGTAAATCAGATATCAACTATAGTGGGAGAGACAGACACCCGCTAGCCACTTATGCAAAACTAGTTGCATGTCAAGCGTGGAACATGTCTCACGTGAGAGGACATGTAAAGTTTGTCTGAGCCGCTTCATCCCACTATGCCGCTAATATCGAAAATACATGAAGGATGCAATAATATGATCATCAGCGCCCATATATTCATATGTGTTATAACCGTACAAAGCATATATGCATAGACATAGCTATGATATCATTTATGGGGTCCGTTGCATGGAAGACAACAAATTCCTACGATTGCAATCACCAAGATCATATCTACGAGATACATGTATTCAGATGGACTCACCCTCGAAGACCGTAATGTAGGATAACATTCCCGACAAACAAACGTGGCTGTTGTAGAGTGTACACAACCGTCCTCAAGGACGCGATGACGATGCCACACGTGTAGTGCCTCCGTAATCGGTCACACATACGGTGTGCTGACAACTTCCATCCCTCGCTCCAGCGCGGCAGCGGAAGTAGTGGATCCTTCGGAACTCCACCAACACTAAGACATGGTGGTGACGGTGGTGGAGAAGATCTTGAGAATGGATTCTCCTAAGCACCTCTCTCGTGCCAATGGACAAGGCGAGAAGGGGAGGAAGATGTCAACCAAAGGACATATGAGAGGAGGGGATGAGTGAGTGTGACGAGAAGAGGAGGAGGGGGCCTTTTATAGGTGAGGGGGCAGCCCAAGGGGGCAAGGCGCATAGCCATGGTGGTGCCCTCACCTCTCCCCCAATTATGTGGGTGGACACTCCACTCACATCAATTGAGCTTCACACATCTTCCATTTAATTTCCACTCAGAAATCAAAGGTATTTCCATTAAAGCACTTTAATTCACTTATTTTAATGCAAAATAATTTAATGAACACGTCATTTAATGAGTAATTCATTTAATCAACACTTCATTTAATGAACACATTGATAATCCAATCCGTGATAATATTCCGATACACCGAAACTATTCTGGCAGATTTTTCAGAACAATTCTTGCACTATCGAGTATTTTCTTAGGTGTTCCCTATCCACTCAAATATGTCGACTACCCTTAAATGTGTTCCCTACGGGCTCACGAGCTGAGTGTACATGATCTAGACACTCTCCGATCAATAATCATTAGCGGTTCCTAGAGATCCATAGCGACTCCCACCAGCTCAAAGGATAAACTAGTGATCGCGTGAACCTTTATTCGTAACCAATTCCTTTTGTCTCGCGATATATTACTTGTCCGGGATCTGATCATTTGGTATCATCTATTCCTTTTGTCTCGCGATATATCCCGTTACTAACAAGTACTTTTTTCTCGTTCCCGTGATATAACATTCTTAGTGATCGTTATTACTTGCTTGTAAGCTATGTGAATTTGATATCACCGAGAGGGCCCTGAGTATAT
The DNA here is from genome assembly GCA_910589775.1 of Avena eriantha. NCBI lineage: Eukaryota > Viridiplantae > Streptophyta > Magnoliopsida > Poales > Poaceae > Avena > Avena eriantha. Next base: position 489,497,021 of record OU342742.1, read on the forward strand.
CTCTCCGTGATCAGGATGGACAAATACCAATCTTGATCCACGATCCTCAACTAACACTATCCAAGTACCCAATGACACCTTTAGAATCATCCAGTTACGAAGTGACGTTTGATGTAATCAAAGTACTCTTCTTGAGTCTGCAATTGACGTGATCTCATGGTCTAAGGATTATGGTTACTTTGAGTGACGTTATAGTAGTGTAAGCATAATGGCATGATCGTATTACTATACTTTGGGAGAATGTTCATAACATCATTCCACGAATTTTGTGACCTCGTTATTAACATCATCCAATGTCATTATTAGGAAACCTTGATCATCTGTTAATCAACAAGCTAGTGTAATGAGAGGCATTACTAGGAACCTTTTATTTGGTTTATTAAACACACATGTATTAACGTTTCCTGTGAACACAATTATAGCATGAGAAATAAACATTTATCATAAACATGGAATATAATATAGTAACTACTTTATTATTGCCTCTCAGGCATATTCCCTTCATTTTCACTGGAGTTTTTTTCCATTGGTTTTCATCGGGTTTCATTGGATTTTCACGTTTCAGCTAACGCTAATATCACAATTTAGCGAAACATTGTTCTATAATGTCTGTTTCAGGTACTGTACACTTATGGAATGATCCCAGGACATGTATGAGCTATTTAGAGCAAAATAAGCAAATTTCCAATTGAAGACTTTTTGATTCGAACTGTACAGGGGCGTTAACGACCGTTAGTATGGGTGGGTCTCATCCGCACCGGTCGCCCGTACCATGTGCCATTTGTTTCTACTTATCAAACCAAGAACTTTTCATGGAGGAGGAGAGGGCGAATTATAGACACAACTGCCATGAAACACCCAGAACAGAGGAAATAAGGTCTAAAGGAGAATAAGAATTCCATCAACTTTTTCCTAAGATCTCCAACCTCTAGATCATCCATTCCTCCACAATTCTCCACTTGTACTGAGAGAGAGATTCACATTTTTAAGATTAGGGATTTTAACCTTTATTCCTACTTTGGTTTGTATTTGATTCAATCTTCAACTTTATTGTGGCTTGCTATGGTAATATCGAGATGAACTTCTTTTATATTGTTATAATCTCATTGTGTTATTATCCTTGTTGGAGATATGCCCAAGAGGCAATAATAAAGTGATTATTATTATATCTTTGTGTTTATGATAAATGTTTGCATCCCATGCTAGAATTGTATTAAGAGGAAACATTAATACTTGTTTGTTTTGTAAACATAAAAGAGTCCCTAGTAAGCCTGTTGTTGAACTAGCTTGTTGATTAATAGATGATCATGTTTTCCTAATCATGGACATAGGATGTTATTAATAACAAGATCATATCATTAGGAGAATGATGTGATGGACAGACACCCATAATAAGCATAGCATAAGATCAAGTCATTAAGTTTGTTTTGCTATAAGCTTTCAAATACATAGTAACATAATCCTTCGACCATGAGATCATGTTAATCACTGTCACCGGATCAATGCTTTGCTGACATCAAATGCCACTTCATAACTAGGTGGTTATAAAGGTGGCATTAGGTATTCTGAAAGTATGTGTTGAAGCGCATGGATCAAGAATGAGATTTGTCCATCCTAATGACGGATATATATACTCTGGTCCCTCTCGGTGGAATTTCATCCAATTGCTTGCAAGCATGTGACTAGGTCACAAGGGATGTCATATCACGGTACAAGTAAAGATTACTTATTGGTAACGAGGTTTAACTAGGTATGGAGATACCGATGATCGAACCTCGGATAAGTAGAGTATCACGTGGCAAAGGGAATCGGTATCATATGTTAACGGTTCTTTCGATCACGAAGTCATTGTTGAATATGTGGGAGACATTATGGATCTCCAGGTCCTGCTATTGGTTATTGATGGAGAGGTGTCTCGATCATGTCTGCATAGTTCGCAAACCGTGGGATGACACACTTAAGGTTCAATGTTGTTTAAGTAGATATGGAATATGAGTTGGACACCGAATGTTGTTCGGGGTCTCGTATTGGATCTAGGACATCACGAGGTGACATGGAATTGTCCAGAGAATAAGATTCATATAACGGAAGTCATCTTCCAGGGTTTGGATTTTTTTTGGTATTTTAATTGGAACTTCTAGAAGGTTCTAGAGGTCCACCAGTAGGCCCACCACCCCAAGAGGGGCCACAAGGACTGAGGGAATGTTTTGGGGGCCCATGGGCTAGCCGCACCAGGCCCAAGAAGCCCAACCTGCCACCCCCAAAGGGTTAAGATTAAATCCCTAGAAAATAGGGGATAAGACTTGGAGGGGAAGAAAACTTCCCCCCTCCCCATGCGCCGGCCCTAGGAGGTGGAGGGCAAAGGGGGGAGCTCTAGACGCACCCTCCCTCTATAAATAGAGGTGAGGGGGTGGTCGGAACGCGGCACCAAAAGGATCGTCAACGCGATCATGAGATCGTCAAGTGATCGACTACATCAACAACGAGATCCGATCTCGTTAACGCTTTGGATCTTCGAGGGTTAGTTCTCATATATCTCGTTGCACCTATCTCGTAGATTAGATCTTGGCTTTTCCATAGATTGGATCTTGGTTTTGTGCGTTCTCACGGTAGATTTTTTTTCTATGCAACGAACCCTATAATGGTATCAGAGCCGTGTCTATGCATAGATTTGTTGCACGAGTAGAACACAATGGTTTTGTGGGTGTTGATGCTCTTGTTGTCGCTTGCTTTTTGTGTACTTTGCATCTTGTGGGATGGTGGGATGAAGCGGCCCGAGCTAACCTTACATATTGTCGAACATGAGACTTGCTCCACGCTCGACGTGCAACTTGCATTACACAAGTGGCTTTGCGGGTGTCTGTCTCTCCCACCATAGTTAAGATCCAACTTACAATCTGCACTTGACAACACGTGTATCAGTGTTGTGGTTCTTGTTCAGAGGTAAGAACGGTTCTTATTCGAAATCCCCAAGCCACGTAAAACATGCAAAGAAAATTAGAGGCGTCTAACTTGTTTTTGCAGGGGCATGTGATGTGATATGGCCGTGATGAGATTGTGATTGTATTTGATGTATGAGATGATATTTATTGTAATATGGAAACCGGCAGGAGCCTAATGGTTGTCTATAAATTTGTTAAGACCTGCGTGTCTATTCATCATGTAATAGCTTTCTTCCAAGTAGTTATAATAGTTGATGTTAGTGATGGACAACCATGAAGCGGCACCACTGACCTTGGCGACACGCTAGTGATGATGGAGATCATGTCCATGCTTTGGAGATGGAGATCAAAGGCACAAGAATAAAGGCCATATCATGTCACATATTATGAATTGCATGTGATGTTAATCCTTTTTGCATCTTGTATATCTTAGATTGCTATGGTAGCATTATAAGATGACCCCTCTCACTAAATATCAAGTAATAAAGTGTCCGTCCTTAGTAGGCACCGTTGCTAAGACTCGTCATTTCGAAGCATCTCGTGATGACCGGGTTTTATAGATTTTACGTGTGCATACAACAGGTGCAAGCCAGATTTGCACATGCGGATACTAAGGTTAACCTTCATGAGCCTAGCATGCACAGAAATGGTCTCGGAACACAGAATACCGAAAGGTAAAGCATGAGTCATATTAATGATATGATGAACGTGTTGATTGTTCGCCTTTGATACTACATCTTCTCTCGTGAAGATCGGACTTGGTGTAGTGGATTTGGTTCGTGTAATCACAAAGGCAACATGAGGGATGTTGTTTTGAGTGGGAGTTCACCTAGTTAATTTAAGAATTAAATTTGAACTCAATTTATCATAAACTTAGTCTAAACTTTTTGCAAATATGTTGTAGATCATGGAGACCCCCTCCATCAACTTTAATGCGTTCCTAGAGCAACAAAAGCTAAAAAACAATGGAAGCAACTTCATGGATTGGTTCCGTAGCACGAGGATTATTCTCAGTGCTAGCCAGTTGACCTATGTGCTCGATGCACCACTAGGTGACCCACCTGCAGAGGATGCTACCGATGAGGTTAAAAATGTTTACCTCACTCGGAAGAATCACTACTCCAAAGTTTAGTGTGCCATCCTGTATGGTTTAGAATTAGAGCTTCAGAAGCGCTTTGAGCGCCGCGACCCTTTTGATATTATCAATGAGCTCAAAATGATATTTGAAACTCATGCGGCCGTGGAAAGCTATGAAGCTTCTGATAAGTTCTTTTACTGTAAGATGGAAGATGGCAGCTCCGTTAGAGAGAATGTGCTCAAAATATCTGGGCATGCGAACAAACTCCAAGATTTGGGAATAACGATTCCTATTTTACCTTCATCTATTTGTGATTATCATTGTAATTATTCTATGTGTGAGTGACCATCTATGTATGGCTAATTCTTGTTATCTAATTTAAGGGCCCAGATAACATGATATTGAGAACTCATAGATAGGAACTATTTTGCTAGTGAATCGTGATCCCCCGAGTGACACAGTCGATATCAAAGAGGAGCTAGTTTAACTCGAGGACAACATGGAACCACCAAGTTGTAATACTTGATCTGGTCTCACGACCATAATTGATGCGTTGACCATGGTTTTGGTAGCAGGCAAATGGATCATTGGAGTCAGACAAAATCTACCAAGAGGATTCTTGACTATCACACGGTTTGCTTGCCTACTCACATATTCAAAGAAGTATTATAATCACTTACTCCGCTTATTCCATTTGTCACATTCACTATCACCATGAACCATATCTCTCCGCACCTAATCTTTCATCTACAGGAAACTCCAAACAATCTTCATACTGTTTACTTTTATGTTCTTTAATTTAAGCACCATTTAATATATAAAACTCCTTCATTCACACTCACCATTTCTCCACATCAACTCTTGCATTCAATTCACTCAAGACTACAGACACCTTGAGTGTGATAGTAACACCACAGGTAAACACTTTCCTAAGATCCTTGTTAGGATTTGATATTAAAACTCGAAACAATACTTTCATGAAAACGTACTTTGACAAACATGTGCTCTTGCATGCCATCGAGCTATTTTCTGGCGCCTTTTCCGAGGAGCTAAGTGCCAACTGTTTTTTCTTGAGAATTGCATGTGTTGAAACCATAGATGATCTCTGTTGAAGACAGAGGATCTACGCGTACAAGAAGAACTTTTCTACCTCCTTATATTGAACGTGTACCAAGCGAAAGATACTTGGAAATTTAAAAAAAAAATTTAACTCATGTGTTGTTTGCGTCAGCACTTTAATTCCTTTGATGGCAGATTTATCTATTGTTACCAGGGTATAAAATCCAAATAACACATTGAAAGAATTCGGATCTCCTTCTGTACTTTATAAAAGAAAACCTATACTTTATCTTGATATAAAAGGCATTGAATTTTAGTTAGGCCATGAATTAATCTGTATGATGCAAGAAGATGCTTTTGCAAGAAGGGACGATGAAGATCCAAGTCATCATTAAACAAATGTGCATGATATATGTTATGTTCTCGGACCAACAGGACTACCTAAAGATTTTGCCCTTCTTAATATTTTCCGTTGGTCCTTGAAAGATAATGCTTTTAAATGGCTACAAACCTTACCCGATAGAACTATTACTAGTTGGAATGATTGCATTAGCTAATTTATGGAAAGATTCACTTCATTTAATAAGATGATGCAGGTCAAGCGTGATATAGTCAACATATTTTAGAATATTGGAGATAATTTCACACAAGCTTGGACCAGGTTCTTTGGACTACTTATGAGGGCCCCTATCATGGTTTTCAAGAAGAATTAATTGGGAAATAATTTTATAATGGGCTTACTAATGATTGACTCAACCACGGGAGGATCTTTGAATGAGCTAACGAAGAAAGAAGCAATGAATATTTCCTTACTAAGATCTATTAATGATGAAAAATATAATTCCAATGTAGAGGTCGAACCAAAGAAAGGTATGCTCTTTTTAATACTTGAACTCATTCCTAGGGTTAAGAAGTCAATGAAGGAAAAATGTATACTAGTTTAACTAGTTAAAGAGAACAAAGTTGATGTTCTCCAGACCTTTTATAACTGAAGATAAATGATCTTAGCCTTGCAATAGTTCAAGCATACAAAAATCCAATTTTGTCATCATTTTAATAAACATCAGATGTTTCATGAAAGAAATATTAATGAGTTAATACCACCTTTTGATGATCTAGGACATGCTACTAGGCACCTAGACAAACACATTAGGATGGATCAAGTCCAGTGTGATCAGATATATGATACTGAAGCTTTGATTTTAAGTCAAAATAATTTTAGGAAATCCATATCTACTAACACCGATACTAGATGAGGTATAGAAACGCAGAGCTCATAGGGCCACCTTGGTATCAAGAAGAGCAGACGCGTAAAGAGAAAGCAACCCAATAGATGACCCATGAATAAGAAAACTGATGTCTATGCACTTATATTCTTGTAGACAGTTGTTGGGCCTCCAAGTGCAGAGGTTTGTAGAACAGCAGCAAGTTTTCCCTTAAGTGGATCACCCAAGGTTTATCGAACTCAGGGAGGAAGTGGTCAAAGGTATCCCCTCTCAAGCAACCCTGCAATCAAGATACAAGAAGTCTCTTGTGTCCCCAACACACCCAATACACTTGTCAGGTGTATAGGTGCACTAGTTCGGCGAAGAGATAGTAAAATACAAGTGGTATGGATATAAGACAATGGTGCGAGAAAATAGTTGATGGTGTGGAAGAGACTAAAGGCAAACTAGAAAAAAGATGGAAGCAAGCAAACATGTAACAGATCTAATAGCAAACGGTGTTTCATTGCTAAGAAACAAGGCCTAGGGATCATACTTTCACTAGTGAACACTCTCATATAAATATCTTCTCTTCATGATACTACTCTTAACTACTCTCCGGTTGGACACTCTAATCAATGGTAGGGCTATAACAGCACACCTCAAAGTAAGCCTTTCCCATCTAGAAAACCCCACACTATCACCTTGAGCACTAGATGAGTCCAACAAACACCACAATTTCATAGAAACATCCAACCCAAATATAACTCATAACAAGTATTTGTAATCTCTAGCCTAAGTGCCACCATGGTGTGCACGCTGTCACTTTCACACACGTGGGGAGAGCAGAGATCTATTAAAGCACGTGAGCTGCAACGGTGATGGATATGGTTGTGGAGATCGATGGAGATGGCTCCGGGGGCACTTCCCCGTCCCGGCAGGGTGCCGGAACAGAGAATTTCTGTCCCCCGAATCTCCCCTTCGGTGCTGGCGGCACTGCGGAACTTTTCGTGGCTGGAGGCTTGACTGTTTAGGGTTTATGCCTTGGGAGGCTTCTTATAGGCCAGTGGGCAAGGTCGGTGGGCGGCCAGGGGGCCCACACCACCTGGTGGCGTGACCAGGGCTAGCCCGCGCCACCACATGGTGTGGCCGCCCTGTGGCCCCTCTCCATCTCGTCTTCTAGCTCTGTGAGTCTTCCGGTAAAATATCAACTTTGGATTTTGTCCCGTCCAATTCCGAGAATATTCGTTTTCTGACTTTCTGGAACCAAAAAACAGCAGAAAACAGGCAACTGGCACTGTGGCTCTTGTTAATAGGTTAGTCCAAGAAATCATATGAAAAGTACTCCAAAGTGTGGACAAAACATAAGAAAGTAGATAAAACCAAGCATTGAACATCAAAAATTATAGATACATTTGCAATGTATCAAAAACCGCGTCGATCCTCAAGATGATATTGACCTTGAAGCACAAAGGAACCAACAAGAGGCTTCAAAGGACAATGAAGAAAACAACGTAGGGGATCAAAATGACTCTTATGATTCAAATGCTGAAATAGGTGATCCAAGAGAGGAGTCGAAACTTAGCCATGAACAAGAAGAGGAAGTAATAATATCAAAAGATAAACAACTTGATAAGCAAAAGTCCAAGAAGAATAAAAAGGCAAAGGATCCTGAGCCGACTCCGAAGGTAAAATAAAAGGTAATAGTAAAGAAAGTTCCTTATCCTAATCGAATCCATCATGAGCCTAATAAGAACATATATGATTATTTTATTGAAGATCTTAGTAAACTTCATCTAAAACACTTCCTCTAACTAATGTTATTCAAGTACCCACCTACACAAAGTTCATGCGAGACATTCTCTATAGGAAGAAAAAAGTAACTAAGACCATTGAAGTAATGAGCAACTATGGTGATAAACTTCCCGTTAAGCTTGGTGATCCTGGTATACCAACTATCACTTGTGCAATAGAAAAAACTAGCATACATAATGCTTTTTGTGATTTAGGTGTATGTTTTAGTGTAATGACTTATTCACTTTATAAAAAGCTAGATCTTGGTGAGTATTCTCCTACCTCCATTACTTTGCAAATGGCTAATAAAACCACTAAAAGACATGGTGGGATGATTGAAGATGTTCTTCTCAAAATTGATCAACATGTTATACCCTGATTTCATCATACTTGATATGCCCGAAGATGACAAAATTTATACATCATTCTTGCGTGAAATTTTCTTAACACTGTAGGAGAAAACGTTGACTGCAGTAGTGGGAAAATTATCCTCAATATTTATGGTGATCAGATAGTTCGTCATTTACCAAAGAAACTGGAAGATGGTGAAAAATATATACCATCTGCTAAGCACTCCCAATAAGTAAGTATTATTAATATTAAGCAGCCGAAGGTGAGTATTCTCGACCCAAAATTTGGTTAAGCAAATCGGCCGTCTCTAAATAAAATGCTCGGTCGGAGTTAACCCATCCTTGTTAAATTAGAGGGTTTTTTAGAAGTTTTAATTTTTAGATTCCTAATAAAGTTTTCTAAGTTTAGTATTTGTAGAAAAATTTTGTTCTTAAAATCCAGAGCTAAAAGTTTGAAGGAAAGAAAGAAAAAAATATGAAAAAGAGAAACAACTAGATGCATCACGAGCAATAGTACGACCGGGTATACCCATACCACGCGCCTATACGGTTACCCGAGAGAAATATTAAAATATGCGATGAAGTACAAGAACCAAAATGAGCATCAGTACAATCGCGTACCCCCATACCACGCGCTCGTACTAAGCCTCGACAAAACTTGCAAATTTCTCCAGAAGTTACTACGCTCTTAACGCGCATCGGTACGACCGGACTCCACCATACAATCTGCTTGTACCAGATCCAGGTTTTATCTCCTAACCTTAATAGATGTATCCTACGGTGACAGGTCATCCCACCCGTATCGACTGCTTGACATCATGAAAATGACGGTGGCTGTCTAAGAAGCCCCAAACCAGCCTTATTTTTCTCCATTTCTCTCTCTTTCTCTTTCAAATTCCAACCCTAATCACCTAGAATCTTTGATTCTTTATCGATTTCATTTGTTTGAGTTGGGGAATCTGCACAATGGTATGTTTCTCACGCTATCCATGCTTTATTTTTTGAGTTCCATGGTTAAAATTCTCACATTGTGTGTCTAGTTGATGTTATATTATTTTGAGATCTTGTTGATTCTACATGTTAGGATTCAAATTTTTTACCTAGAATTTTTGTTGACATCATAGGAATATTATGCTTATACTTCTGTTGTGAAATTTTTCAGTACAATGATGTTGGGAAAACTCATGCGTCGAGGAAGCCACTCGAGCACCTTGGGCTCCTCCACCTTGCCAAATAACAAGAAGGGAAGTGCCGAGGTTGAAGCCCTGAAGGCCGAGTTCAATAAAGAGTATGCGAGAGTGAGTGCTTGCACCGTGCTACCCACAAAGTGGGTTGACAAAGATTTCCTCTCGCACAATAGCTTGTTGAGCGATTTTAGGATGATGGTTAGCAACTCTAGCATGCAAGTCTTTGCTAATCTCAACACTAACACATTTAAGCATTACACTCTAGAGTTCCTCTCGAGTTTCTCTGATGACCTTGCTACCCATGTTCATAATAGCACTGTGAGTTTCCAAATCAATGGACACCCTTGAAATATTACTTTCAATGAATTTTTCGCTTGCTTCGGGTTCTCCACTGAAGGAGAGCTTGCTATTACTGAGGATGTGCTTCAAGAGGCAATGCATGGGAGCAAATTTCTGTTTACAAAGATTACAACTACACGCGTAAGAAGTTTGCCAAAATCTAGAAGCCCACCATCTGCTACTTCACCACCTTTCTGTTGAATTCAATATTCACAAAGGGGGACACCGGGGCAACGTCTAGCCCTAAGATCAATGTCATCTACATGGTCTCCATCATGATATGGTTAACAAGGTCAACCTTGGAGAGCTACTCACACGATAGACAAGCAATTGATAAACCCGCACGAATCCAAGGCATGAGAGGCTTTGAGGTGGTCTGAGGCCTAGGCCTCCGATCATCATCGGTGCCACTCTAGCATCGGTGCACACCCTCCTCCCCTTTCCTTTCCTCTCCTTACCTCCCCATGGAGCCACCGATGTGTAGTTGGAAGGGTTCTTTCACTGGTGTTCGCAATGGTGGTAAGTTTCTCGAAGGCTCTTTGCCTCTTTCGTCTGATTATTGGTTGGTTCCTCTAAGCGCAAAGGGATCTCCTCTAGAGGGCAGAAATCTTGAAACTAGGGAGAAAGTTGCTATTGGAGCTATGGTGAGGTTCCCCTCTCACCTTGCCAAAGTAAATGGACTTCTAGAGTCCTCTGATGCTTTTCTTGGTAGATCTCCTTCCTCCAATGGATTTGATGAGGATCTTTGCCTAAAATAGCATGCCTTGTGCTCTTCTTCGATTATTGCACTAGATAAGAAGCTACCAGCCTTTTTGATTATATACTCTCGAGCTAAAAGGTTGGTCCTCCTTAATCAAAATGAGGTGGTTATTGATGCTCCTTATTTGCTTCAAGATGAGAAGATTGATACAGGGGTTTCCCTAGAAGTGCCTGTTCAAAAGGTGGTAGTAGGTAAACAAATCTCTTTCAAAGAACCAAATGATAATCTTGAGGGCAACAAAAGCATTTTCTTGGCTAAAACTTTCAACAAGGCTACTCTCTGGATTTCTTGGTGGGCAGGAAATTTGAATTGGATTTAAGAAAAAAAATCGGTCACTCTATAAACTTTCAAGCTGGCTTGAGAGCTTTTTCCTTGTTTGTTCCTTAGGGAGAGCTAATTTTAAATTGGATATTCAGTGAGTACTGCTCTTCAATCTTGTTCTGGTGGTTCAGCCTCACTCTTTCATGTTTGACACCTTCAAGATAGAACTTTCAGGTTTTCAGCTGCCTCAACAGTTATTGGTTTTGAAATTTACAACATTGCTAGATTCTCAAATAAACACTTCATCATGTTCATCAATCTGTGGGGAGATGGTGGCCCCAATTGGAAGTCTGAAGAAAAAAATATTATCATGAACAAGATATGGATTGGAAGTTTGTTACTTACAATAAAAGGTCTCCTAGCAAAATTTGGAAGGATGCTAACAGTTTTATTTCAACTAAAATAAATATTTAGTCATTAATTCAATCTTAAATTGTTTGAAGTTTCATGTGCAAGCAAAGGATTAATTTCCATGAATGGATAGATAGCTTAATGGGGGCAATAATGGTGTTACTAATGGCACCTCATATGCCGAGGTGTTAGTCAATGGAGAAATAAACTAGGTCAAAACACCTTTACCGCGTGCCACATCCACATCTAATAATTTGCTTGGGCTCCTTCCTTATCTGAGGTTTCCTTCTTTCCGTAAACGGGAAAGGCCTGATGATTCTTACCTTAATTGGTTTGCGGCCCAACAGGCCATTACCAAATCAAGCCTGTGGTTTTTTCTAGTCTTAAGGAATTTTCTCTTTTTCACGAAAGGGGAGAGAGAACCCCGTCTCATGAACTCCCTCGCCTGTGCAAACCCCAACTTCCCATTCCTCCAACCTTGGCCCATCGTTGTCAGCGGTCGCTACTACAATGGCCAACATCCCCATCGATCCAGAGACGTTTCTTCCGCATGGCTTTGAGATTATGCAGGTGGAAGGGCGAGTCATCATCAAGCGAGTCGTGGTTCCTCGTTGCCAGCATCTCCATAAATAGTACGCCTTCACCACGATTAACCTTATCCCTCCTGGGAAGGTTTTTTAGAAAGTGAGGGAGGTATTGCTCGATTTCCTTCACAATGTGGCAAGGGTTGGCTCTAGAGAAATTCAAGATTGCCCTTTTCGTGTTGCATATGTTCAGTCTAACCATGTGAGAGACAAAGAAAGGCTAATTAGGGATAGTCCCATTCCTTTCCAAGATGTCCATATTCCTTTTACTAAGCATAATGAGGGAGAGAATTAGCACAAGGTGCAATTTAACAATGAATGCTGGGTCATGTTGGTGGGTCCACCTTTGTATCATTGGAACACCGAGGACCTAAATGTTTTCTTCAGTGACACTGAAAAAATGTTTATGTGGGAAAGAGACCCTGAGCATAAAGTAAGAATTATTGCAAAAGTTAGAGTCACTGATTTGGCTAAATTTCCAAAGAGTGTTAGACTCACACTAGGGGACAGTGATGAATCTAAGTCTTGGACTTTCTACGCCGAACTTCTCTTCAGCAACCTGCTTGGTGGTGGCCCCCCTAATGAAGATCCTGCACCTAAGGATGTAGTGGACCCACATCCTGTACCTAGGAATGATGATGGACATTTTGTGCCTCCTCCTCCCCCTCCTCCACCTGTCAATGAAGAGGATGTTGGTGGATTAGACCATTGGGCTATGGGAAATGAGCCCCAAACAAGCATGGTGCCCCTATGCATGCACCTGGATAAGAAATGCCTCCTGACAATCAAAATTCCCCTCCCCATGTTGCCCATAGCAGGATCACTACTTCTATCTATGAACCTGCACTTGTCAATAACAATGAAGTTCTGATTGATAAAGGGCAGCAACATGTTTAGATGGATTAGGAGGTTAATCAGCTAGTGGATGTTAATTGATGTCTACGCACTTCTATTCTTGTAGAGAGTTGTTGGGCCTCCACGTGCAGAGGTTTGTAGAACATCAACAAGTTTTCCTTAAGTGGATCACCCAAGGTTTATCAAACTCAGGGAGGAAGAGGTCAAAGGTATTCCCTCTCAAGCAATCCTGCAATCAAGATACAAGAAGTCTCTTGTGTCCCCAACACACCCAATACACTTGTCAGGTGTATAGGTGCACTAGTTCGGTGAAGAGATAGTGAAATACAAGTGGTATAGATAATTATAAGTGGTAACGGTGCTAGAGAATAGCTTGGTGGCGTGGAAAAGACTAAAGTAAAACTGAAATAAAGATGGAAGCAAGAAAACATGTAACAGATCTAATTGCAAACGGTGTATCAATGCTTAGAAACAAGGCCTAGGGATCATACTTTCACTAGTGAACACTCTCATATAAATATCTTCTCTTTATGATACTACTCTTAACTACTCTCCGGTTCGACACTCTAATCGATGGTAGGGCTATAACAGCACACCTCAAAGTTTGCTCTCCACATCTAGATAACCCCACACTGTCACCTTGAGATCTAGATGGTTCCAACACACACCACAATTTGATAGAAACATCCAAATCCAAATATAACTCATACCAAGTATTTGTAATCTCTAGCCTAAGTGCCACCATGGTGTGCATGTTGTCACTTTCACACACATGGGGAGAGCAGAGATCTATTAAAGCACTCGAGTAGCAATGTAGATCTATAGATTACAAGCTCATGATCTCAATAAGATCATGCATAGAGAGAGAGAGATGAACACATAGCTACCAGTAGAACCTTTAGCCTCGAGGAAGAACTACTCCCTCATCATCATGGGAATCAGCAACGGTGATGGAGATGGTAGTGGAGATCGATGGAGATGGCTCCGGGGGCACTTCCCCATCCCGGTAGGGTGCCGGAACAGAGACTTTCTGTCCCCCGAATCTCCCCTTCGGTGGCACTGGCGGTGCGGAACTTTTCATGGATTTCTGATTGACGATCTAGGGTTTTTGCATCGGGAGGCATCTTATAGGCGAAGAGGCAAGGTCGGTGGGCGGCCAGGGGGCCCACACCACCTGGTGGCGCGGCCAGGGCTAGCCTGTGCCACCATATGGTGTGGCCAGGCCTTGGCCCTCCTCCGTCTCGTCTTTTGGCTCCGTGTCCCCGTCGGTAAAATATTGACTTTGGCTTTTGTCCGTCCAATTCCGAGAATATTCATTTTCTGACTTTCCTGGAACCAAAAACATTAAAAAATAGGCAACTAGCACTGTGGCTCTTGTTAATAGGTTAGTCCAAGAAAGTGTATAGAAAGTACTCCAAAGTGTGGACAAAACGTAAGAAAGTAGATAAAACCAAGCATTGAACATCAAAAATTATGGATACATTAGCAACGTATCAACATCCCCAAGCTTAACTCCTGCTCGTCCTCGAGTAGGTAAGTGATAAAAAGAAAGAATAATTTTTGAGGTGACATGCACCATCATAAACTTGATCAAAGTATTTGTAAAACATTGATAGCTGGGATCATAGTACTTCAATCATAACAGGAAAGACAAAGTTCTAGCAATAAGACAAAGCAACTAAGTTGCATCATGAAAAGGCATAAACAAAAGATTCATGAATAAAAATGCTTTGCAAGACTTTTGTTTGTTTCACATAAAAAAACATAGAATAGTGGCATTTAGCTTGTCCCTCATAGAGTAGCAAACATGAATGCATAGGACACCTTCAAAGTTCATAAGAGTGACTAGATACAAATAGTTTAAAACAAGCAATATTGAAGTTATGCATCAATCAACAAGTCTCGGGACAATGCACATAGAACTAAGAATGGCCACTATGCTCTCAAAGTAGGTGCATAAAGGTGGAGACTCAATATAATGGTGGAAGAAAGGCCTTCATAGAAGGAAGAAGGGAATCAAGTCTCATAAAGAGCTTCCAAAAATTATGGTACTTATTAGCTTTCAGCTCTCATTTCCCCTATCATAAGCATCTTGAAGTGATTAAGGTTAAAGTGAACAAACTATGGAGTATATGCTTGACAAAGTATAAGTTGGAAATCTCCTGTCCCTTGAATACGAGGGTCACTCCTCATGCTACTCAAGTTTTGTCACTGGTAAGTTCTTATCATCGTAAGTACATGTGTATCATAGAGAACCACCAATGGGGTATCCCTTGCCCGATGATACCGAAGAATCCCCATATCAAAATGACAAGGCAAGTAGACAACGAGCATCTCAGCAATCTTCTTATTTACCATGGGAAAATAGTGCATTTTTTCTATTTCCTCTTTTCTCATATCTCTTTTTTCTTTTTCTCTTTTTTCTCAATATCTGACTCTTTTTTTATGAGAATAATGCTTCATAGACAGCTCATTATGGTTATGTTGCAGGTTTCCACCATGACAACATGGATTAGACCGGCGGCCAGGCGTTTCTCTATAACATATACATAACTCCATGGACTTACAAGCTCCCCTTTCATTTCACACCGACGACATCCATAGACAAAAGAGCATGATATCAACTAGGTAGAAAGTACAAGTGCAATGTTGAAAGCGTTCCCCATGATAGCCTGGTTCTGCTAAGCCCCAACAAATAAGTGCAAGCATATACAACATAGACGACACAATGGTTCAAGTTTATTAAGGGAAAGACAAGTAAAGTGTGCCATCAAGTTCGTGAGAGCTTTAATCACTAATTTTCACATAACAAGTTTAATTCAGAAGGTAAACAAAAGCATGAATATACTTGGAATAGCAAATGCTAATAGGTAGGTATGGTGGACTCTTTGGAATAACTTGGTTTTAGGAGTTAGATGCCTGAGTGGAACTCATACTTTGTTTTGGAGGCTAGTAAAAGACTGAGAGCGACCAACCAAGAGAACAATAATGGCCCTAATCATGCAGAGCAACAAAACATCATTAATCAAAGCATAAAGTGATATCACAAGTCGAAAACTAAAGGATCATAAAGCCTATGGTGACTTGGGATAGTCATACATGGTGTGAGCATGTGCCAAGTCAACCCAAATAAAGCATCAAAGGAGAATACCAAAATACTATGCTTTAATATGCTAAAACAACGCATGATCCTTCCAAGGCACATTAAGCAATCTCAATTGTTTATAACAAGTCATGCTACATCAAAGAATACTAAGCCTAAAACCAAAACAATATCAAGCATGGCATGACAAAGCATAGGCCACAGTCAAAAACAAGCTCTCTTTACCACTTAAGCATGAACTTTCCTACTCTTTTCCAATCTAAACCAAACTATTTGAAAACCAATGTATGAAAGAGGGGGTCCAACCAATTTATTCAGCAAACTAAGAAAACCCAGCAAATGAAAAACCAAAACGAAAATGAAAAAGAAGACGCTCCAAGAACAACACAACTGTGCATGAAACAATAATAATGAAGTGTTTAGAAGAAACCTAGGATTTTTATTGATGAAGAGGGGGATGGCCAAGCTTTGACGCTTGTACTTCTTAGATATTTCTTGGGGTGACACGTGTGGAATCCCCAATCTTGAGCTTTAGTCCATCCTTCCTCTCATTACTCATTCCTTCCATACACCTGAAATTTTTCCTTCATACAAAACTTCACACAATCTTTATTAGCAACATTAGTGCACTCAAGATAATAAGTCTTTGGGTTAAGTTTCAACACAATTAAAACTTTCATTAAAACAAAATCTACTGTAGCACTTCCCTCAAAATCTCAATTCCCCAAAAAGAACTCAAAAAGGAATCAACAAGAAGCAAATGCAAATAATGGCTGAAATCTGTCAAAACAGACCAGCAGGTAAAAACCAATTTTTTAGAAGCCCTTATGTTGCTCAAATCTAAAAGTGTTGAACTAATGAAAGTTAGATAACAACTTGGGGCAGAAGCAAAAAAATTCACGCCCCAAAAGGACGTACAGAGATTTTACACGAATTTTTACGATGAAGAACAGAAATCTGTTTCGGGACAATAACTTTTCCAAGCATTACTTCTCTCTCATTATAGGTTACTCTTGGCACAAAAAGCAAATAAAAATGATATGGAGCAGTTATTACAGAAGTAATAACTTCCAAGACTAATCTAAAACTTTTGGGTTATCTCCCAATAAGTACTTTTCTTTAACACATTTAAGTTAGGCATGATAATTTCAATGATGCTCACATAAGAAATATGAATTTAGAGTAAAAGAGAGCATCAAGAAGCAAATATAAAACATATTTGAGTCTAACCCATTTCCTATGCATAGGAATCTTGTAAAGAAAAAGGTCATAAAACCACAAAGCAACAAGCATAGGAGAGCAAAACAAGTGCAAGTTCAAGACTTTCAACATAAAGAGGGGAAACTTAATATTATTGAGATGCATAAAACCATGTTTCCCTCTCTCATAATAACTTTCAGCAGCATCATGAATAAAATTAACAATATAAATATCACATGAAACATTCTTATCATGAGCCACATGCATAAAAGAATTAATACTCCCCACATAAACATAGTCATTCTTATTAATTGTAGTGGGAACAAATTCAACAAAATAGCTATCATTATTATTCTCATCACCATAATCATCAAATATAGGAGGCATATTGTAATCATAATTAATTTTCTCCTCGATAGTAGGTGGACTGCAAATACCATATTCATCATTGTAATCATCATATATTGGAGGTTTGGTATCATCATAAGCAATAGAATAGCTATCTTCCAAAGCAGGGGAACTAAAAAGATCATTTTCATAAAAAATAGCTTCCCCAAGCTTAGACTTTTCCATAGCATTAGCAATAATGGTGTCCAAAGAATTGATACTAACAACATTGCTATTAGCATGCAAATAAAGTTCCATGGGTTTTTTAATTTTCTTTTCAGACAATTCATGTTCTATATTAGGAAAAATACTAAAAAACTCTCTAATTTTTTGTTGTTTTCCATTAAGCCTAACTAGTGAAAGCAAGAAACAAAAAGACAAAATTGCAGAATCTAAAGGAAATAACTTCGAGCACTCACACCAGAGGATGTGAGTACCTTTTACCTTACCTCCCCGGCAACGGCGCCAAAAAATAGCTTGATGTCTACGCACTTCTATTCTTGCAGATAGTTATTGGGCCTCCAAGTGCAGAGGTTTGTAGAATAGCAAGAAGTTTTACCTTAAGTAGATCACCCAAGGTTTATCGAACTCAGGGAGGAAGAGGTCAAAGGTATTCCCTCTCAAGCAATCCTGCAATCAAGATACAAGAAGTCTCTTGTGTCCCCAACACACCCAATACACTTGTCAGGTGTATAGGTGCACTAGTTCGGAGAAGAGATAGTGAAATACAAGTGGTATAGATAATTATAAGTGGTAACGGTGCTAGAGAATAGCTTGGTGGCGTGGAAAAGACTAAAGTAAAACTGAAATAAATATGGAAGCAAGCAAACATGTAATAGATCTAATTGCAAACGGTGTATCAATGCTTAGAAACAAGGCCTAGGGATCATACTTTCACTAGTGAACACTCTCACATAAATATCTTCTCTTTATGATACTACTCTTAACTACTCTCCGGTTGGGCACTCTAATCGATGATAGGGCTATAACAACACACCTCAGAGTTTGCTTTCCACATCTAGATAACCCCACACTGTCACCTTGAGCTCTAGATGGTTCCAACAAACACCACAATTTTATAGAAACATCCAATTCCAAATATAACTCATAACAAGTATTTGTAATCCCTAGCCTAAGTGCCACCATGGTGTGCACGCTGTCACTTTCACACACGTGGGGAGAGCAGAGATCTATTAAAGCACGTGAGTAGCAATGTACATCTATAGACTACAAGCTCATGATCTCGATAAGATCATGCATAGAGAGAGAGATGAACACATAGCTACCGGTAGAACCCTTAGCCTCGAGGAAGTACTACTCCCTCATCATCATGGGAATCAGAAACGGTGATGGAGGGTGGTGGAGATCGATGGAGATGGCTTCGGGGGCACTTCCCCGTCCCAGCAGGGTGCGGGAACAAAGACTTTCTATCCCCCGAATCTCCCCTTCGGTGGCGGCGGCGGTGCGGAACTTTTCGTGGATTTTTGATTGACGATCTAGGGTTTTTGCATCGGGAGGCATCTTATAGGCGAAGAGGCAAGGTCGGTGGGCGGCCAGGCGGGACACACCACCTGGTGGCGTGGCCAGGTCTAGCCCGTGCCAACATATGGTGTGGCCAGGCCTTGGCCCTCCTCCGTCTCGTCTTCTGGCTCCGTGTCCCCCTCGGTAAAATATTGACTTTGGCTTTTGTCCCGTCCAATTCCGAGAATATTCATTTTCTGACTTTCCTGGAACCAAAAACAGTAGAAAACAGGCAACTGGCACTGTGGCTCTTGTTAATAGGTCAGTCCAAGAAAGTTTATAGAAAGTACTCCAAGGTGTGGAGAAAACATAAGAAAGTAGATAAAACCAAGCATGGAACATCAAAAATTATGGATACGTTAGCAACGTATCATTAATCTGCAAGGTGTTGGTATTGGTGATGGTTTATTTCACATCCTCCAAGCTTATCAAGAGAATGATGAGGAGTAATTAGTTAATGTTGTGGATGGACAACCTGAGAACAATGATGATAATTTGATGGAAGATGTCAACATGTTGTCCCCTGATGAACCTCATCTACAGATTGTCATGTCACTAACACTCTTTATGCCAATTCCTGATCTTCTTGAGGCTAAGCAAACTTTTCCAAACAAGGGCTTGGCATTTGGGACAGATTCTTTGCTCCTCACATTGTGGACCAATCTTCCTCCAAGGGACTGACAAAGCGTGAGATCCCTGTAAGTTGGTTCAACTTTATCTCTCTAATGCTTGTTACTCCTGAAAAATTGATTGGTAAAGGAACTTTCTCTCTTCTGCACTCTGGATATTATCAAAGAACCAGTTGCAAATGAAAACACAATCTCTTTTATTATCCATAATAAGTTTTTTGCACAGTTAGCTCCAACATGTACTCATGCTTCAAAAGATGGCTCTAATATTGTTGGAAACACTTCTACTCCACCTTCTACTCCAGCAAAAAGAGAACATGAAATCTCCCACTTGTAGAATGTAAGTTGAGAAGAATCCCAAGAATTGTTGAGATAAATAGAGGATTCAAGAATCACTCTAACTGCTCTAATTGTAATTTTCTATCTTGTCATTCTTCTCCTCCAAGCCTTAACACCAAATTTTTAAAAATCTTCATGTTACCTTTTGCAAGGTGGATTAAGATGACATTGAGAAGAAACTACAGAAAAGGAGCAGGACTGCAGACAAACTGGTGAACCTCCTAGTGATGGCATAGCTGAAAAGAAAATTGGGAATGCATCAAGCTCCACCTAAGGTGACAAGAAAAAAAGGATATTGCTGGGACCTGTGGACAACAAAGACCCAATAAATAAGTTTCCCAACGTGTCAAAACATGAATCATTTTGTTTTTCCAATGAGATATTGAAGTTGTCTCATCTAGGTTTGTAATATGGTTCTGAATCTCTGTCCCATGGATGCTATATTTCCCCTATGTGTGAACTTCTATTTATATGACCTTGATCTTTCACTGGATCTCTGTCCTGATATTGTCTCTACTAGTTTTCTTGGGGGTGAGGCACTGCTTGTTCCACCCACTATTTTTTGTCATACAGTTTATCATGGATAGTAAAATATTTTGGAAAATATTAAATGATGGGGATATGCCAAAGGGGGTATGCCCAGCAGAACGTTCCGAGTGGGCCGAAAGGCCTGCGAGTGCGTCTGGAGGACAGCGACTGGACCGTGAAGGAAGGAAAGGCCCATCGACTGGCGAGTGGAAGCCCAGAAGCGTAGCAGAAGCCCAGTCGGATTAGGTTAAAAGCCCTCGGATCCTTATCTTGTTCGGGGACAGCTTGTAAACCCTAGCGAGGTGCATCATATATAAACCTCCCTAGGGTATCCTGGGACCTTGCGTTCCATCATACACCCCCTCAAGCGACTCGCTGCCTAGCCACCGAGCTCGCCACCCCTGTAACTCGCTCTCTCGTAATCTAATCTAGCAGGAGTAGGTCTTTACCCTCCAGGGGCCGAACCTGGATAAACCCATGTGCATCCGCCCCATCTCGCACCGCAGATGGCCGCCAACTCTTCCTCACGAAACAATCAATCACTGCCTATGGCAGCGACTGCCGTGGCCATTTCCACGACATTAAACTAGAACCTAAGAGGAATTAATTCTAAGAAGGAATGGTTAGCTCTCTCACAGAAGATTGAGGAGTCAGGCTATGACATTATTTGTCTATAAGAAACAAAAACATCAAATTTTGACCTAGAGTGTATTCAAAAAATGCCCCTAGAAATTTAATAAATTTGAATTCCTACCCTCAGTGGGTGCCTCTGGTGGTGCCATCATAATTTGGAATGGAAACCTTTTCAATGGTGTAGTTTACTTTCAAAATGAATTCTCCATCTCTATGAAGTTCACTCCAAATTTGTCCAATGAGTCATGGATAGTGACCAACATTTATGGACCTTGTCAATCTGAGAGGAAAGCTTTGTTCATTGATTGGTTATCCAATATTGATATGCCTGATAACATGGACTAGATAATAATGGGAAATTTTAACTTCATCATAAAACCAACAGATAGGAATAAAGATGGTGGGGTTTTCAACAATATGCTCTTGTTTAATGAAGCCATTAGTAATCTTGGCTTAGTTAAACTTCCTTTAAAGGGAATAAAGTATACCTAGAGCAATATGCAAAAGGACCCTTTACTTGAAAGGTTGTATTGGTTATTTACATCAAGATCCTGGACATCTTCTTACCCATCAAACTTTGTGTATCCTCTGTCCAAACCTACTTTTGATCATCTTCCCACTGTCATTTCAATTGGCAAAAAAATCCCAAAAGCTCAGATTTTTAGATTCAAGAATTTCTAGCTACAGCATAGTGATTTCAATCAGATTGTGCAAAATGCTTGGAATATTCCTATTGGACACAATGGCAGTGAAAAAAGGATCAATGCAAAGCTAAAAAATGTGAGAAGAGGAATCAATTATTGGGCTAAAGTCTCCCTTGCCTCAAGAAGATGATTGCCAAAGTCAATGAAACAATTGATTTTCTTGATGTTGTGGAAGAAATGAGATCTCTTAGCATCTATGAATGGAACTTGAGTGCTATACTGAAATATCGTATCATCACCTTACTCTAAAATTAGAAAGCTTATTGGAAGCAAAGAGGAAAGATTAAATGGGTGAAGTTCGGTGATGAAAACACTAAAGTTTTCCATGCCAAGGCAACTATCAGTTACAAACACAATTACATTTCAATGCTAAAAGATAATTCTATCTCTAAGATTCATGATCATGAGGGGAAAGCAAATATTCTTTGGGAAGAATTCAAGGAAAGATTAGGTACATCTGACAAACCTTCAATGCACTTAAGTCTAACTGATTTCTATGGGGAATACATGGACAAAGAAACCACTGTATCTCTGGAGGTACCTTTTAGTGACAAGGAAATTGAGGATGTAATAAATGATCTTCCTAATAATAAGTCACCTGGCCCTGATGGTTTAAATAATGAATTCATCAAATCATGTTGGTCAATAATTGGTCAGGATATAAAGCAGCCATTTCAGGATTTTTATGATGAGAAAATCTCCCTGGAAAAGTATAAACTCTTCTTTTACTACTTTGATACCAAAAGTTGATTCGCCCTCGTCTCCTATAGACTTCAGGACCATTTCTCTATTGGATAGTGTTCTTAAGATTCTCACAAAAAATTTGTCCAACAGACTATAGAGGATTATTCTAAAGCTGGTGCTGAAAAATCAATATGGATTTCTCAAAAATAGATCCATTCAAGATTGTCTTGGCTGGGCCTTTGAGTATATGTTTCAATGTTGAAAGAGCATGTGGGCCCCCATGTGTGGTTTTGGTAATTAATGACAATCTTTATGGACTAATGTGTGTATTAAGGTGTACTTGTAGGATTTGTCCATTGACATCGCTTGGAGCATGTGTTGGTTTCAAGGTCGATGAAATGAAGAAGAAGATGCATTGTGGAAGCTCAATATGCGCCATCCCTAGAAGATCTCATGTTTGGTGCTTGGCATCCTCGGTGTTTATGGATCGATGAAGACAAGGCCAAAGGATGCTCAAGGCAAAGGTATTCTTGATAGGTTTTCCCTTGTGCCGGTCTCGTGTTGATCGGATTTAGGATAGATAGCCGTACTATCAAGAGAGGCTCTCAAGTGAGTATCTCGATCATATCGTTCGGAGAGAGCCCAAACCTTTGCATACTTGAATCATCATATTTGGTTGTTATTTGGTCTTATCCATGTGAGGATATAGAGAATGTGGTAATATTCATAACAAGCTCTTGTTCATCAAAATTGGCTCTTCCTTGTATATCTTGTTGCGATTTTGTTGTTGGAGGTTTTCTAGATTCTCACCGAGTGAGGTATCTCACATTATACTACTTGATACATTCTCACTTGGTGATATCCAATATTTCCACTTCTTGTTGGGTAGCTATTGTCGTCCTCTTTCCAACGCAATTGGAATCGGGTCAATCGAGTTACCAATCAAAAGTTATCGCCATTAGAATATTTGCCTTATTTGCTTTTTAAAATAAAAGGAAAAATATATTTTCTGAGTCGTCCGGTACTATCGGGCCCAGTACCGGACGCGTCTGCACCGGCCCGCTCTCCCTCTGCCTTGCTCGGTGGCCGCATTCGGTGCTACCGGCCTGGCCCGGTAGTACTGCCCGGGTGGGCCGGTACTACCGGCCGGCCTAGGTCTACCTACCCAGCTCTCAGTCGCTAGCCAGCCCAACTCCCAGCTGCTTCCCCTGCCTCCTCCGCTCACTTCCTGCCGCGCGCGCTGCCTCGCTTCCACGCGCCCAGGCCCCGCTCCCTCGATCCCTTTCTCGCCTCGCTCGCCTGAGCCGCTCACGTCCTTCGCTCGCTCGCGCGCATCGCTGCCGCGATCCCCTACGCTGCTTTGCTGCCTCGCGTGCATTGCTTGCTAGGCCGGCCCAGCTCCTTCGCTCCCTGCCGGCCTGGCTCCCTCACTTCCCGCGCTGGCTCGTTCCCCATCGCTTGCCCAGGTCACCAGTTGCTCACTCGCTGGGCGCCAGTGGCCGCGTTGGCCAGCACCAGGTCGGGTGCGGTAGTACCGGGCCTATCCGGTACTACCGGCCCTGGCAGGTGTTTTGCCCGAACGGGCTGATTCGGTGCGGCCCCATATAAATAGCCCCTTTTCCCCTTTTGTCTAGTTGCTTCTCCTCTCTTTCTTGCTCAAGCTTTAGCCATTATTCTTTCTACTCTCTTGCTTGATTAATCTCTTTCCCTCCAATGATTCTTGCCCATATTTGAGGAAGATAGAGGGGATCTAGATCTACATTTTGACCAAATCAAATCACCCCTTTGTGGAGTGAATCTTTGGGATCTAGATCTTTGGGTCTTTTTGTGATCCCCTTTTGTGTTCTTCCTCTCTTGCTCCACTAATTGCTTTAGTAGCCTTGTTGGAACTTGAGAGTGGATATTTGGGGCATCTTTGTGGTGTTCTTGCCTTTTGCATTTGGTGCATCGGTGTGTGTTCTCTCCGGAGGATTTGTTCGGTGATATTCATTGGAGCTAGTCCCTCTTGGGTTCTTGGAACCCTAGACGGTTGTGTAGCCTTTGTGGCGTGTGCTTGGTGTCTTCAATTAAGTTGTGAAGCTCCCCCAAATTTGAGGCCTTGGTGGCAATTATTGGGAGCCTCCAATTAAGTTGTGGAGATAGCCCCAATCTTGTACGGGTTCGGTGACCACCCTTAAGTGTCCCATAGTGGAACGGGTGCCTGCCCTCGTGGTGGGTGCTCGGGAGAATAGGGTGAGTCCTTGGTGGCATTGGTGGTCTTAGTACCACCCACCCCGAGACGTACTCCCTTGTTGGGAGGAACTCGGTAAAATATCGTTGGCCCCGCGTGCCTCGGTTATCTCTATACCCGAGCTATTTACTTATGCAATTTACATTGTGATAGCCTTCGTGCTTGAAGTAATCTATATTGCTATCATAGTGTTGCTTGTCTTTCTTAGCATAAATTGTTGGTGCACATAGGTGAACCTTAGTATATCTAGGCTTTGTGCTTAGCAAAAGAAAATGCTAGTTTTATTCCGCCATTGTTAAGACCATCTCGTGAAGTTTTAAATCGCCATTGTTAGAATCTCTTTTGGAGCATCAATCTTAATTCTTATATTTTGTTATATGCTTCTTTGTGTGAATATGATCTTGGATTTCCGTGTGAACTACCTCAGGAAGATTATTCCCATTACTTATTGTCCTTGTACAATTGGTACTCTATATATGGTAGAATCTTTTGTGATCTTATTCACTTTGGCCTTGGTTATTTTTTTCCTATTTTTGTCCAAGAAAATGTTTTGTGTTTCTCCCAAGATTTCCTTGCCTCTTATGGATCTTCTTAGTTTATTGGTATCCTCGAGTGTTTTATTTAATGTAGGTTGTAGTGATGATCTCATTTGTATGCATTTTGCATTCAAAAGCAAAATTCTATATAATGTACTACTTATGGGTGAGCTCTCCTATATTATTTAGAACACTCTTATTTATGCTTCTTGCTTTGATCCATATCTTGTTTTATGTTCTTGGAAGTTCGATCTTTTCGTTTTGGTATTTTGTGCCATCATGAAAAGTGTGGGAGTTTGGTTTATGTGTTGGAACCTTGCTCTTTTGGGAGTTGGTTTTGTCTCATTCCTTGTTTCATGTTTTGACCTTTTAGAATGAGATAAATTCTCGAGCATGTGTGTTTTATCTATCTTTTGATCTTTGGCTTTTGTATAGTTCATTTGTTGAACTTATGTTCTTTCATGTGTTGATTTGGTTCTTTGATACAATTTGGACACCGTTTTTCATGTCACACTCTTGTGTGTGCCATCTCGGTTTACTTGGTGTTTTTGTGCAAATTGTATCTCCTTTTGTCTCTTGGAAGTCTTGCATGCACAGTTACTATATGTATATATTATGGAATGCTTGCTTTCTTAGATCCAATATATAGGGGAAACTCCACCAAATCCTAAGTGGCTAAGATGTGCATGAAATTCAATTTCATATCAATATGCACATATTTATGTGGAGTCTCTCCTATGTATTGTAGTGTCACTAACTACTTTGGACCCAATATGTTTGTGGACCATTTTTGTACTTAATGTGTTTTAGGTACATTGGAGATATATTGGATGCTTGTCTCTCAAAGTTTGAAGAAGTGGTGCATTCATGGAAATTGGAAACAAGCTATAGGATGATCAACGAATTCATATCCCCTTCATCCTAACATTTATATCTCGGTAACAAGTATCCCCTTCTCATGCTCATATTTCTTGATTCCAACCATTTGTGGGTTGCCCTCTAGCATGAGTTATTATTTTTGTATTTGTTGTGTTTCTAGCCTTGGTTTTAAGAGTTCCTCCTATTGCAAATGTGTGTAAATTGAGATGAGTACATATTAGTGGGACTATACAAAATCATGCATTTGATTCACACATCCCAAATATGTCGATCTAGAAATTTTATTACCTATCATTTCCTCAACTTCTCTCATGTGCAATAGTGAGTTTTTGTTAGTTGATCTTTCTTTGTGATACTTGTTGGCTTTCTCCATATATTCCAACCATCTCATTTTCCCTTGGTGATTGTTGTAATATATGTAGTGTGTTGGTGTTTGAAGTTCATCCATTAACAATAAGATAAAATTATGCCTTTGGCCATGCTTACAAGCAAAAATCTTAATGGTATATATTATGACTTCATTTTGCTTTTCATGTGCTTTCTTGAGTATCTTGTTTATGTGTGCATGTTTCTTTATGGGCATATGCCTTTGTGATGCATTCCATTTAGAAACTTATACACATAAGAGAAGATTATTTTAGTTGAGATTTTTATTCCTTGGATACCACCTTTTATTCCTTTTGATTCTTCAGTGGCTTCCAAATTTATTTGCCTATGAATGCTTGTTCCTCTTGTTTGCATCTTCGGGCACTCATATTTGTTCTCTCATGTCTTGTATTGTTAAATGAATATGGATGACTGAGGATTCCATGATTATGCACTTTGTTCCCAAATATAACTATTATAATTGGTGCATAATCTTTGGGGAGCTCCTCTAATTCATTTAATAATGCTCATTTGTCTTCTTTCTCTTTAGTTGTGTTTTAAATGCTTATGGGGGAGCAAGGATACCATATTTGTGCATGATGTATTCAAATGAAACTATTCTATTTGTGCACAAATCTTGGGGAGCTTCTCCATTTTCATTTAAAACACACTTTTGATCTTATCATAATATCTTGTTTTGTTCTTTTGGTATCATTTGTTGTTTCCATTTGGTTCTTTTGGATCTTATGGTTGCTTGCGTCATTTGTTGATGCTTATTTTTTTATTTCTTTGGCAATTTTTGGGTCCTCAATATAGTTTTACTTCCTCCCAAGTATTCATCATTGGATTTGTGCGAATGTACACCTTAGGAGGAACTATCACTATATTGGCCTTCTAGAACTTGTCACCCATTTCGGCAATCGATGCCAATGGGGGAGAAGTTTTAGAGGGTTTAAGGAAAGTTGGTTTATGCTTTGAGTTGACTTTGAGTTGGTTCTTAAGCATTTTCCTTTCATGCTCTTGCATCTTTGTGTTGCTTAGCATGTGATATATAGAGGAAACTCCACCAATAATAATGATTGGCAATATATGCAATGAAATTCAAGTTCATCACACTTGCATAGATTGTGGGGGAGTTTGCTCTATATATTGTGGTGGTACCAATATCACATACTTGTGTTGTATTTGATATTTGGACTACCATTTTATTTTTTAAATTCATTATATAAACCCTCTCAAAGGGATTGTCATCAATTACCCAAATGGGGGAGATTAAAAGAGCATGTGGGCCCCCATGTGTGGTTTTGGTAATTAATGACAATCTTTATGGACTAATGTGTTTATTAAGGTGTACTTGTAGGATTTGTCCATTGGCATCGCTTGGAGCATGTGTTGGCTTCAAGGTCGATGAAATGAAGAAGAAGATGCATTGTGGAAGCTCAATATGCGCCATCCCTAGAAGATCTCATGTTTGGAGCTTGCCATCCTCGATGTTTATGGATCGATGAAGACAAGGCCAAAGGATGCTCAAGGCAAAGGTATTCTTGATAGGTTTTCCCTTGTGTCGGTCTCGTGTTGATCGGATTTAGGATAGATAGCCGTACTATCAAGAGAGGCTCTCGAGTGAGTATCTCGATCATATCGTTCGGAGAGAGCCCAAACCTTTGCATACTTGCATCATCGTATTTGGTTGTTATTTGGTCTTATCCGTGTGAGGATATAGAGCTTGTGGTAATATTCATAACAAGCTCTTGTTCATCAAAATCGGATCTTCCTTGTATATCTTGTTGCGATTTTGTTGTTGGAGGTTTTCTAGATTCTCACCGAGTGAGGTATCTCACATTATACTACTTGATACATTATCACTTGGTGATATCCAATATTTCCACTTCTTGTTGGGTAGCTATTGTCGTCCTCTTTCCAACGCAATTGGAATCGGGTCAATCGGACTTACCAATCAAAAGTTATCGCCATTAGAATATTTGCCTTATTTGCTTTTTAAAAGAAAAGGAAAAATATATTTTCTGAGCCGTCTGGTACTACCGGGCCTAGTACCGGACGCGTCTGAACCGGCCCGCTCTCCCTCTGCCTTGCCCGGTGGCCGCATCCGGTGCTATCGTCCTGGCCCAGTAGTACCGCCCGGGTGGGCCGGTACTACCGGCCGGCCCAGGTCTACCTGCCCAGCTCCCAGTCGCTAGCCAGCCTAACTCCCAGCTGCTTCCCCTGCCTCCTCCGCCCGCTTCCTGCCGCGCGCGCTGCCTTCATTCCCCGCGCCCAGGCCCCGCTCCCTCGATCATTTCCCGCTTCGCTTGCCTGAGCCGCTCCCGCCCTTCACTCGCTCGCGTGCGTCGCTGCCCTGATCCCCTGCGTTGCTTTGCTGCCTCGCGTGCGCTGCTTGCTGGGCCGGCCCAGCTCCTTCGCTCCCTGCCGGCCTAGCTCCCTCGCTTCCCGCGCTCGCCCGTTCCCCATCGCTCTCCCAGGTCCCCAGTTGCTCGCTCGCTGGGCGCCAGTGGCTGCGTTGTCCAGCACCAGGTCGGGTGCGGTAGTACCGAGCCCAGCCGGTACTACCGGCCCTGACAGGTGTTTTGCCCCAACGGGCTGATTCGGTGCGGCCCCATATAAATAGCCCCTTTTCCCCTTTTGTCTAGTTGCTTCTCCTCTCTTTCTTGCTCAAGCTTTGGCCATTATTATTTCTACTCTCTTGCTTGATTAATCTCTCTCCCTCCAATGATTCTTGCCCATATTTGAGGAAGATAGAGGGGATCTAGATCTACATTTTGACCAAATCAAATCACCCCTTTGTGGAGTGAATCTTTGGGATCTAGATCTTTGGTGCTTTTTTATCCCCTTTTGTGTTCTTCCTCTCTTGCTCCACTAATTGCTTTAGTAGCCTTGTTGGAACTTGAGAGTGGAGATTTGGGGCATCTTTGTGGTGTTCTTGCCTTTTGCATTTGGTGCATCGGTGTGTGTTCTCTCTGGAGGATTTGTTCGGTGATATTCATTGGAGCTAGTCCCTCTTGGGTTCTTGGAACCCTAGACGGTTGTGTGGCCTTTGTGGCGTGTGCTTGGGGTCTTCAATTAAGTTGTGAAGCTACCCCAAGATTGAGACCTTGTTGGCGATTATTGGGAGCCTTCAATTAAGTTGTGGAGATAGCCCCAATCTTGTACGGGTTCGGTGACCACCCTTAAGTGTCCCATAGTGGAACGGGTGCTTGCCCGCGTGGTGGGTGCTTGGGAGAATAGGATGAGGCCTTTGTGGCATTGGTGGTCTTAGTACCGCCCACCCCTCCAACGAGACGTACTCCCTTGTTGGGAGGAACTCGGTAAAATATCGTCGTCCCTGCGTGCCTCGGTTATCTCTATACCCGAGCTATTTACTTATGCAATTTACATTGTGATAGCCTTCGTGCTTGAAGTAATCTATATTGCTATCATAGTGTTGCTTGTCTTGCTTAGCATAAGTTGTTGGTGCACATAGGTGAACCTTAGTATATCTAGGCTTTGTGCTTAACAAAAGAAAATGCTAATTTTATTCCGCCTTTGTTAAGCCCATCTCGTAGAAGTTTTAAATTGCCTATTCACCCCCCCCCCCCCCCGCCCTCTAGGCGACATCCTTGATCTTTCAAATGTCATAAATCAATGGAAGAAATTGTGATTCTCAATCTATAATTTTAAAAAACTTTTGACATGATTGAGCACTCTACAAACCTAGATATTCTCAAAGCTAGAGGATTTGGAAATAAATGGATCACAAAGATTTTAGACTTGGGTACATAAGCTATTTTTCTAAATGGGGACACTGGAATTTTTTTACTATGGAAGAGGGGTAAGGAAAAGTGACCCCTCTCGCCTCTTTGTTCTAATAGGTGACCTTCTACATTCCATTTTAAACAAGGCCATGCACCAGGGACTAGTGACCCCTCCAATCCCCTGCCCTGCTTGCCTTGATTTCCCTTTCATGATAGCAGACTCAAAATCTGGTAGTCATGATAGCA
Organism: Avena eriantha; assembly: GCA_910589775.1. Taxonomy (NCBI): domain Eukaryota; kingdom Viridiplantae; phylum Streptophyta; class Magnoliopsida; order Poales; family Poaceae; genus Avena; species Avena eriantha. The sequence continues at coordinate 489,527,580 of OU342742.1, forward strand.
GACTCAAAATCTCTGCTTCACACTTTTGCTCTCTCAGCTAGGCTCAGTAAATCTGGATTCATGCAGATTAACCCACTTCTCCAATACAATTTGCTGCAAGCAGGGTAGCTTTCCCTTCACCTGTCTTGGTATGACTCTAAGCTCGACAAAGCCTTCTTTGGAGTACTTCCTGCCAATTGTTCAGAGAGTGCAAGGCAGACTTGGGGGAATTGCTGATTTCCTAAATTATGGAGGCAAACAATAGCTGGTCAAATCTGTACTGGCTTCACTCCCACTTTTCTTCATGAGCTGCCTGGATGTACCAATTTCAATTAAGGAGAAGTTGATAAAATATATGAGACATTGTATCTAGAGGAAAAAACCCGCTGATGTGCAAGCTAAAGGGTTAGCTCTTATAGCCTGGACCAAGATTTGTAGACCAAAATACCAAGGTGGATTGGGTGTCTTAAATGTAAATATTCAGAATAATGCAATGCTATTAGAGAACCTTGATAAATTCTATAATCACCATGACATTCCTTGGGTGCGACTAATTTGAATACATACTACACTGAAGGGTAATTACTAGGAAGACACCTTGAAGGATCATTCTAGTGGAAGGAACACGTAAAGCTAATTGATGCATATAAGGCCATGACAAGATGTCACATTGGGGGTGGGAAAACACCAATTTTCTGGACTAAGCTTTGGCATGATGAATGCTTGCAATTTAAAATGCCTCATCTTCTCTCTTATGCCAAAAGAACTAACATCAATGTGTAAGAAGTTATCTGGACTAAATTCCTTAAGGATCTTTTTCACCTCCCTCTTTCCTAGCAAGCTTTCTATGAGTTTGATCAAGTTGAGGACATTTGACAACAAACATTACTCAGCACTCAGGATGGAAACTCTGATAAATGGAGTTATATTTGGGGGTCTGACAACTTCATAGTACAAAAAGCTTATAAAGTTCTGGATGGAAGGCAGCCTACTCCCCCAGATTTTACTTGGATTGGAATTCATCTTGTCAGGCCAAACACAAGTTCTTCTTATGGTTGATACTTTAGGACAGATTAAATACAAGGAATATTCTTAGAATAAAGCAATTCTCCCTACCTTCTTACAACTGTGCAACTTTAAGTTGCAGTACCGAGGAGACATTGATACATGTTTTCTGGAACTGTCCCTTTGCGTCTGACTATTGGGATCATATATGTCCACACAGAACTAGGAATTTATCAGTATTTGAAGGTTTTGAGGACATTAAAACAAAGCTAAAACTGACTTTTGCAATGGAAATCATGATTATGGTCTCATGGAGTATTTGGATCTGTAGAAACAATAAGATCTTTGATGACCAAAGGCTAGGTTTTGCAGTCTGGAAAGCCATCTATCACCAGGAACTAAGATGGATTATCTACAGAATGAAAAAGAAATACTCACAAGCTTTCAAAGATTGGCTGCAACTTCAATTTCAATCCACATAAGAACCCTTTTGTAACAGTATGTAATCTTTGTACTTTCTGATATAAAAAATTAATAAAAAATGCAGTGGGGGTTCCCTCACTATTTAACCCTAAAAAAACCTTGGAGCCCTACTCATCCAACACTTCCGCTGACAGAGGTCGGCACATGTAGGTGATATTCGCTGCACTGGGCTAGTAACCCAAATCACTTACGCACACGAGATTCTTATGCCCGCGGGACGACCGATCCTGGGAAGAAAATATCTAGATGCTAACCATATGTCTAGTGCAAAAATTATGGGTATTTTTAGCACAGTGAGCGGATCCGTCCTTATGAGTTTTATGTTGAGCCTAACGGTGCTATGCACCAAGAACTTCTTCGTTTTGCACAAGCTTTTGGTTTGCCAGGGAGACATGACTAGGTTCTTACCTAGGTGGAGCTCACACAAGTAAGGATCGCATCCGTATGGATGGAGAACCACCAAGAAACCTAGCTTGGGAAGGAGAAGAACTTGACCTAGTACAGCATTAGCAACATGAGCATGCCCAAGTATGGAGCTACCAAGGCTGGGATGACTATGGCTAGCAACACCAGTTCCAACAACCACAGTTCCACAAGCAACACTACCAGTAGTAGTATCCCAACATGCCACCACCTCATTCGGGATATGACTATGTCCCAAGAATGGAATTAAACACTTTGGTGACTTGTGTCGGCAATGTGGAAAATGCGTTGCACAACGTGAACACCAATGTGATCACTCTCACCCAGGACTTCACTCATTTCATGCCAGAGCTCTCGAGCTACTACCCACACCAAAACTAGCTGCCAAATGATGGAAATGACGGGCAGTGAGCCAAGCTAGGCCAAAAGCCTAAGCTTGGGGAGGTCACAATCCTCCACCTTTGCATTCATGTTTTGATTTATTCTTTTGATTTATTTACTTTTCTTTTAGTTGCATGTTTACTGTTTTTGAATTGGTAAAATAAAAGACAAAAATTAGAGAGTATCTTCTGATTTTATTTCTTATAAAATTCTCTTGGTTCTCTCTTTGGATTTTTGCAGGTTGTTCACTCCTAGTGACATAGTGATGGGAAGAAAAGCACAAAATACTTGAGTACAAGACGAGAAAGCGAGAGGAGGTATCACATTCTCATTTTCACTCCTCTTGTAAGTTCATTCATGATCATACTGTCGTTTGTTCGGTTGCAAGCTAGTCCCGCTTTCCATTTAAGTTACTATCACCTAAAACATACTCCCATACTAGGGTCACTACTTTAGTTGCGACTTACAATCATTAATTGAGTTTTTAAAAACAACTCATTTGGACTCGATTACAATCATTTTATAACCCGAACAAGCATCCTTATGATGACTTTGGTGTCATGTATTAGTCTTAAGCTTCAAATCTTAGCATTGCTCAACCCCATATATTGATGAATTGACTAGATAACACTTTTCGAAAAAGATTTGCTTGAAGGAACGAATAATTCACGGTGGTTGAGTTGAATTCCAAACATACCCCTACAAATTAGAATGAGAAATTTTATGTATGCAAGTGGAGCAATAATATCCCACTCCATGAGACTAACAACACCGCTGTCCTTTGAACGATCTACGTTATAAATCCTGATTTTGGCTATGAGTTGATGGCATGGGTAGCCAGCTACCGATGGGAAAATGTTTTAGTCTCATGGACGATCTATTACAGCAAAACTAAAAGTTATTGTTGAGCAAAGTTTGTGCAAATATTGTTTGAAACTAATGAAATTTTTGGCATCATCTTACCACTAGAGAATTGAACTTCTAGAAAAACAATGAAAATATTGGGTGCTAGAAAGTCAAGATATTTGAAGTGGATGTCAATGTTCCACTATAAGTTTATTTCTCTTTCGACTTTACTTAAGCCCCCTTATTTTGGACCAAGCTTCTCATGCTTAAAATATTTTTTCTCTCACCTAAAGAGAGGCACTAAAACATTCGATTCACGAGCCTAACCAAATTATTGACACTCTTTGGCATTAAGATTTATTTGCTAGTAAGTCTAGTATGGTTAGGACGTGAGATTAGGTGCAACTATTCAAATATATTATGACCATGTTTCAGGTTGCAAGATTTTTGAAGATGGAATACGATATCAACTCAGACTTGTGAGTTTTCTATCCAAGTTTATTTGTCACTATGATTCTTTATCACTTTGTTATTTGAGGGTGAGTAACAGCTAAGCTTGGGGATGTTGATAGCTCCAAATAATAATACTTTTCACCATGGTTTTTCCATTATTTTTTGTCGGGTTTCGTTGGATTTTCACCTTTCAACTAACGCTGATATCGCAATTTAACAAAACCTTGTGTTTCAATATTGGATACTTACCCAGGACATTTATGAGCTATGTAGATCAAAACAAGAAAATATCCAATTGAAGACTTTTTGATTGGAAGTGTACATGGGCGTTAACGACCGTCAGTACGGGCGAGTCTCGTCCGTATCGTTCGCCCGTACCATGTGACATGGTCTTATACTTATCAAACCAAGCACTTTTCATGAATGAGGAAAGGGTGAATTGCAGACATAGCCGCCACGAAACACTCCACAATAGAGGAAATCAGATCCGAAGGAGAAAAAGAATTCCATCAACTTTCCCAAGATCTACAACCTCTAGTTCATCCATTCCTCCACAATTCCCCACTTGTAATGAGAGAGAGATTCACATTTGTAAGATTAGGTATTATAACCTCTATTCCTACTTTTTTGTATTTGATTCAATCTTCAACACTATTGTGGCTTGCTACAGTAATATCGAGATGAACTCCATTTATATTAGGAGTAAATAATAACGCTAGATTGTTTTGGCTCAAACATCTATCTATGCCATCCTGATTCTTTTTGACCATGGGATGGACACCGAGAAGGGCACGTGGCGGCGTTGCAATGGAGCCCTATTATCCCATGAGGCAAGACCCGCTGCAGGCCAAGGCGAAAGATTCTCTAGAGCGAATGGGTGTCGCGCGTGCCGTTGTACCCCGTGTCGCTGGATGGTGGACCGCGGGTTCTATGGCCCCGCCGTCAGCGTACGTGGGCCGGACCAGGCTCTATGAGAGGCGTTCCTGGCGCAACATGTTTTCGCACCCGCCAGGTGGCGGGGCTCCCTAGAGCTGACGTGGCACCGTGAACCCATGCCGGTTGCAGAGTCTCATGGACATAGGGCCCGCCACAAGATGGCGTGGCGCCATAAGACCATATCGACCGCGTATTCTCGTGTACATGGGGCCCGCCCATTGCAGACATGGCGCCATAAGCCCATGTCAGCCGTGGTTTCTCACGTACACGGGCCACGTCCAGAGATGACATGGCGTCGTAAGCCCATGCCAGACGTAGTTTCTCGTATACACGGGGCCCGTCCAGACATAACATGGCGCCATAGACTATAGACGGTCATGGTTTGTCATGGCGGAGGGGCTTGCGGATATCTAATGTGCCATCGTAGGTCCTAGAAGGATGTGATTCCTCGTGGTCGAGGGCCGAGCTAGCAGCATAGGCTGTAGGCGTCAGCGGTTTATCGTGAATGGTAGCACAACTGGTAGCCTAGACTATGCCGTGAAAATCCGCTTCGGTCTATGATAGCCTGATAGCTTAAACCTTACACTTCCCTCTTCTATATAAATGTCTTGATGTGTCTCTTCTTTGGCATTCTGTTAAATATTTATTTTTCATACCATGCTTCTAAAGGCTCGGCTTCTTGCGCCTTTCTTCTTTCGTAGAGCTAACCAGTCACTCCGGTTGAGCTTCGAGCGGACCAGGGTGTGGCTACTCGACCTTGTGATGCATCCCACCTCCCCAACCTCTCTTTAGCTCTTCGGAGTTAGACACCCTTATGACACTGCTCAACATAGTCTTTCCTACGATTTCGTTGGCCCTTCATGGCCAATAGGTTCCAGTTGCCTCCGGTTCCTTCATCTCGTTGATGAGGAGGCACTTTTCTAGTTGATGCCTGAAGACTGCAAGTGCACAGATCAATTGTAGCTAGTTTCGAAGTAAAGATATCGAACCCACAAAGAGTTGTTGGTAAAGGTCTTTATGTCGCTTGTTACTATTTACCAAAGAATACTTGTAAGTTGTCTTTAATTCCAAGTAAAGGGTGTTTGAATTGTTTATGGTTGTTTGCAGAAAAGTAACTAAAACAAATAAAAGAAAACAGGTAACGAGATTGCATGAAAGCATGGTTGAACTCAATAGGGCTAAAATATTCTCAGAGATATAGGATACACCACTAGCATAGTACTATTATTATATGTAATCAAGATAACATACTTCTTATGTCTTTGGAAGTCATGTTGCGTTATGCAAACTAAAGTGTTTGCCTGGCTATTATTATCGGGTCGACTTAATACCAGAGACCTACTTCAGAGAAGGAAATGGACTATTACTACTGATACACATTGTGAACTATGTCCTATATAGGCACATGAGGATCGTAACCATCTTTTCTTTGAATGTAATTTCAACATGCGAATCTGGAACTACCTACAGATATCTTGGCAATCAAATGATAATATTCAGGCTGTGGTTCTGGCTGCTAAAAAGAGTTTTTGTCATCCATTCTACATGGAAGTTGTGATTATTGCATGTTACAATATTTGGCTGCTACGCAATGGTAAAATATTCAGGAATAAGAAGCCTTATTTTGCTAGATGGAAAGGGAAATTTATTCATGATATGACCATGCTCCAATATAGGATCAAAGTTTAAACATAAGGCTAAATTGCTGTCCTTGATCAGTAGTCTGCCATGAGGATTTAGTTTATTGTGACTATTAGTTGGTTTGATGTTTTGTATATTTTTAAATATGTTGTAACTTTTTCTACTTCCTTTTAATAAATTTTTACTGTGGGGCTTTGCCTCACAGTCCTGGGTAAAAAAACATACTCTTATGTCATGATATGTGTGGAGAGAGCCCCATATTAAGATGTTTACGACAAGGCTCGTAGGAAACCACTTTGTTGAGCCAAGTGACGTCACCTCTAAATAACCACTACAATGCCTGAGAGCAATCACCTATACAGGCCACCACAATTAAGGTTTTCCCCATGGATATCATAATTAGCTTAGGGAGTCCCTCTTAATCCCCGTTTGACCGTGTTGGTTATGAGTCGGCGCTAATCTGTCACGGGGCACTCCAGGTACGCTTTCAAAACACGTCCAAAGGGTTTCTTCCTCCCTTTAGTCCCGAAGGAAAATGATATGTCGTTGACTTCACATATCATCTAAAGAGTGAAATCAAACACAAGTCATAATTATATCATAGACAAGCAAGTCATATGGATACAAGAATAGATCATCTTTATTACAAGTTCATAGTGGTGCTAGGGTTTCTCCATCTCCCCAAGAACAAAGGAACTACTCACTCATGGAAGCAATCAACAACATCATCATAATCAAATGGATGGATTAAAGTATGGGTGTAGATCTAATGCAAACCACAATTGGATCTGGAATTACAAAGAGATCTATTAGATGAAAGATGGAGTAATGGTGGTGATGAAAATGCAGCGGTTGATGGTGAAGGGGATGATGCGTTGTCCTCCAAGGATCCACGAAGTAGCTGGGATTTTTCCCCAACCAAGTTCCTCCTTCAGATCCCTTTCAGATGTGGTGTTTCATGGTTTCTAGTGGATATGAATGTCTAATATCTCTCTCGTCTTCACTAGGAGAAACTATTTGACGAGGCGGGCCCAATGACACATGGTACGGGCGGACGGTATGGGCAGGCTCCGCTCGTACCGGTGGTCGTTATCGATGCTTATGCCTCCTCCTTGTTTGTTATTCTTCCAGGTACGAAGGTAAATTCATAAAATGACTTTTATCACTTAGAAATATCATATAATTACACAATAGGACAACTCTAATTGATATGTTCATCTATGAATCCATGATTTGGGATCCTATTTAAACAAGAACGAAATAGCACATGTAGGCGTAGTGAAATACAAAAATCCCTACTCTATTTATGCAAAAACAAGAGGTAAATATGCTTCAATTTTGGACGCATCAACTCCCCCAAGCTAGGTTCTGCTCGTCCTCGAGCAAGATGGTAGCTTATGGACAAGATCATCATGTTCATGAGGCACGAGACGTTACAATAAATGAGGCAAAAATTGAAACAAGAATACAACATTGGATGTAAAGATACATCGGGGGTATTACCATACCCTTACACATTACATAACTTAGAGGCTTCCACACCCTTTTTCTAGTATTAATGAAATTATAAGAAGCTACTAGTGATTCAAATATCATATAATCACAGAGTTTAGAGATTTGTAGTTCTAAGTTTAATAGTGAAGATTCATGATCATTTTCTTTTTCTTCTTCCTCTCTTTTTATATGCTTGATTCTTTTTGATAGCTGCTTTCTTTTTCTTTTTCTATACTTGCATGTCTATATTTTTCCTTGATCTCTTTTTCTCTTCTTCTTTTCAGCAAGCTATTTGATCATGCTCACTACTTCAATGGCTTTTGAAAACCCTTAATCGTAATATTCTACCAGAATTCTTCTTCTCATAACTTAACCAATACTTATATAGGTGTGGAAGTCCCTAAAATTATGATAGCTATACAAGTATCATAACACTCAACCTAGTTCAATCATCTAATATAATAATCATGAATCAAACACAACTGCAATTATCATAAAGTCTCATAACTCAATGGATATAATTCTTCTCTTGAAAAAAGGGAACTCGTAGTTGATGCAACTAATGCAAATTTGGAAATTTAAACCTAACCATGCGTGCAGGAAAGGTAAACATGCTAAAACCGTAATCTAGATTACGAGGTTCTCATAGATCCTCGCAAGCTTGGTGTCAAGCCGGGTGGATCAAGTAATTCCTTGTGATTATTTGATACCGTGGCATGCTTCATGGTGGGGAGGTCTTGTTGGAGAGTGCCGCTCGGAGCTTCTTGTTTGTCCTCTTTAGGGAAGATATGCATTGGAGACACTTCTGTAGATCCGAACGCAAGAGAAAACATCCCATCAGTGACTTTGCTCATCATCTCATCGAGTTCCTTCTTGCCTTCAAGATCCAAGAGGCGCTTGCGCATGATCTCTCTGTGAACGAGTTCTTCTTTCTGGTACTTCTCTATCTTGTTGAGGCGGTGTTCATTGTCTGGGAGGTGCATACCAACCGGTACGTCTAGAATTTTGAACTCCCAGTCCTCTTGTGGCTTCACGCTCATGCGTGCGTTCATGGTGATCTTCTTTGTTGTTGATGTGTGTGCCATAGTCTCCTGATAGGTTCCTATAGTGGAGTTGTTAGACTTCTTACGCTTTGGTGATGAGTAGTTGGCGGAGATGAGCTTGAGCGACTCTATGCATCCCTTCCCATGGGGTTTATTGGCTTCTTCCTCATCTTCGGGATTCACCATTGAGAAGTAGTCTGGAACTCCTCATCTTCGGGATTCACCATTGCGAAGTAGTTTGGTTCCATCCCCTCTTTGATTGCTCCATGAAGATCTGGAACTCCTCATCTTCAGAATCATCATCGGAATCATACGTGTACCGCTTGTCCTTCGGGCTTAGGCCTTGAGATTCACGATCATCGGCTTCGATGGAGGAGGTCTAGACACTATCCCACGAACGAGCCATGAGGTTTAGAGGCTTACCCTTGCCTTGAATCGAGTAGCGCATCAAGTAGATTAGATCTATTGATATAAGAGAGAGGTGGATCTCTAAAGAGACCTAAAAAGGGTTAAAGGTAAGGTAAATTTCATGCTATGAGAAAAAGGGTCACCCAAGCAAAGAATCCCAATAAATAAGGAAACAAATAAGTGCAAAAGAAGGAAATTCGGGTTATAACGACCAACGTGGTACGGGCGGCGCCCGTACGGTGCGCCCGTACTAGGTCATTTCCAAAAACAGGACAACACGAAGTCGGTAAAAGGTCAACCGACTAAGTGATATGGGCGGATTTCGCCCGTACTACCCGTCTGTACCGACTTCGCAATCTCAGAGTTTTTTTTGACACAAAGTGTAAACGAGAAAGTAGAAGAAGAAAGTCACCGAGCCAATAAAGACCAGTGGTATAGGGAGGTGCGCCCATACCACGCGGTCGTACCGCTTTTGTGAAAACACCAACGAGGCATCAACAGGCTTAACGACCATCGGTACGGGCAGATCCGGCCATATCATCCGCCCGTACCGATCTCTTAAGACTGGTAGTCGACTTAGAAAAACAAAAGAAGTTCAAATATGCAAAAAGAAATATCATAATATTATCCAGAACGAAAGTGTGTTGAGAATTTCATAAGTCATGTTTCATCGAGGGAATATGGTCTCACTTGAATTTCTTTTCTTCCTCTCTTCGAATAAAACAGGTCGCAGAAAATTGCCAGAACTATTATAAGAGGAAATAGGAAACTTCCTTTTTGGTTGTGTGGTTCCCACATGTATGCACACGGATGAGACCTCCTTAGGATGAAGAACTTCTTGAGTATCCGCGAATGCTTCCTCCACCTCTTCCTTTCTTTGTAGGATATGTAAATCAAATTCTTGCAGAAGTAGAGTCTAATAGATGATTGTTGGCTTAACATCAGTCCGTTCTAGGATTTCTTTCAAGCCAAAACTATGAGTATGTACTCTAACTTTGGAGTCCATGATGTAAAATCTAAATTTATCACAAGAAAAGGCTACAACGAAGAATTTTTTTCAGGCATAGGATAGTTCTTTTGGGCCCGTTTAAGGTGCGACTAGCATGATGAATGATATTGAGATCATCACCATCATACTAGAAAATAATTGCCCCTACAGCTTGATGGCTAGCTTCACAAAATATCTCAAAGGGTTTCTTCCAATTAGGTGGTTTAATAACTAGTGCTTCTAGGAGAGCTTGTTTTAATATGTTGAAAGAGAGAAGACATTTTTCATCAAAGTTAAAACGAACATCCTTTTGAAGAAGGTTAGTTTAATGTCTAGCGGTTTTTGAAAATTTCTTAACGAATCTTCTATAAAACCCTACATGACCCAAAAGCTTCTTATACCTTTTATGTCTCGAGGAGGGGGTAATCTTTCTATTGCTTCAATCTTTGCCTTATCGACTTCTATGCCCTTACCTGAGACTTTGTGGCCGACAACTATGCTTTCCTAGACTATGAAATGACTGTTCTCCCAGTTCAAGACTAAGTTAGTGTCTTCGCATCTCTGCAAAACTTTATGCAGATTATGGAGGCAATGATTAAAGGAGGTTCCATAAACAGATAAATCATCCATGAACACCTCCATAATACTTTCAACATAATCTACAAAAATAGCAGTCATGCACCTTTGAAAAGTGGCAGGAGCATTGCAAAGACCAAAAGGCATACGATGATAAGCATAGAGGCCATAAGGATAAATGAATGTAGTTTTAAGTTGATCATCAGGGTGTACAACAATTTGGGAAAACCGGAATAACTGTCTAAGTAGCAAAAATGAGAATGCATGGCAAGCCTTTCTAAAGTTTGGTCTATAAATGGTAAAGGATAATGATTCTTCATGGTTTCCTTATTAAGCTTTCTATAGCCAATGCACATCCTATGGCCAACAACAATTCTAGTTGGTACCATTTCGTTACGTTCATTTTCTACAACTGTGAACCCACCTTTCTTTGGAACACAATGGACGTGACTTACCCATTAACTCTCCTCCACATGAAAGATAACGCTTGCATCCAACAAACGTATTATTTCTTTTCTTACCTCCTCTTTTATGTGAGGTTTAAGACGTCGCTAAAAGTTTGCCACCGGCTAGGCTCCTTCTTCCATGAATATCCTATGAGTGGCTATCGAAGGACTAATCCCCTTCAAGTCACTCATCGAATACATAAGTGCATTTTTATGCATGCGGAGAACCTTCATCAGATTTTCCTCTTCTTTCTCTATGAGGTTAGCACTTACAATAATAGGGAAATTATTTGTATCATCAAGGCATCTATATTCTAATTCCTTTGGTAGAGATTTAAGGGTTGGAGGGAGAAGAGCCTCATCTCCCTTTCTTATAGGTTCTTCATATTTCTGATTAATCTCGATGTCCACCTCCGGTGTGGTGTCGAGATAGGTGTCTATTTTAGTTTTTTCTATGTCCTCAAGAATGTTATTATTGTTGACTAGACTTCTTGCTAAATCATCATTTGGAGTCTCGATAATTATTGAGGCTAAGTTTATGATATTACCTTCTTCCACACGCTCGTACTCATCATCATCTAATTCTTCAATAGCAGGTTTATGGTCAAATTTGGAGAAATGAAAATCCATCTTCTCTTCACCAAACTTGAGAGACACGGTTTGCTTCCTACAATCTATGTTCGCACCTGCGGTATTTAGAAAAGTCCTTCCAAAGATGATGGGACAATAAACGTCAGTGGGCATATAAATAAGCACAAAATCAACAGGATATTTGTGGGGTCCAATACATATTGGTACATCCCTAATTATTCCCATAGGAACTCATAGAGTTTTATATGCAAGCATTTTCCGTATCTTCCATTTTAGCTAGGGCTAATTCGTTTTGGATTTTTAAATAACAGCTGTACCTATATCGCAAAGAACATAATAGGAAGTTCCACCGAAAGTGCATGGAAGGATAGGCTTAGCCACTTCTTTGGCTTTTACCTTTCCTTCAACAAATTGTGAGGCTTCGAATTCTGGCTCAATCACGTTGCAATGTTCAAACATGGTTAGGATATCTTCTTTTATTGATGCCTCTGCCTCTTGTTAACTTCCTTCCTTGGTTTTCCTTATTAGTGTTTCTTCTTCCAGCTCCTTGAGAAATAATTCTTCCTCTTTGCGTTGATCCTCAAGTTGTTGAGCCATCATGTGTTTTCTCACCATCCTTGGAAAAGGAAGGGGTTCAACATACGAAACCACCTCCCTCATTGGCTCGACAGGGGCCATAATTCTTGGTTCTTGTTCATCAACTGGCTCAGGTGGCGGAGTATAATGAAACCAATCCTTCTTTGGATCTTCAATATGTTCTATAAAAGACTGAAGGATTTGCAAGACAATATCATCATAAAGTTGCATCTCATTAGCAGTTTCTTTTACCTTACCGGAGTCTTTATAAGCATTGAGACAATCATATTCAATTTCTATACCTCCTTCACCTCCTAAATCAAATCACCATGTTTCTCTATTACGGCGAATTTGTTCTAAAAGTTCCCAAGCTTTTATTATAGTTAACTCCATGAAAGAACCGCCTGAATTTGTGTCAAGCTCATGTTCAATTTCTTGATTAAGTCCTCTATAAAAAATATGCAGTACATACCATTCTGGTAAATCATGATGGGGACATTTGTGAAGTAGAGACTTATACCTTTTGTAGACTCTTACCTAACCTTCACCTGGGCAGTTTTTAAAGATTATATTGCCCTTCTTACCTCAACAGTCTTTCCCTTGGGAAAGAATCGAGACACAAATTCTATTTTAAGCTTTTTCCAGGTATCAATTTTCTCTGCGGGGCAAATTCTATGCCAGGCCAAAGAAATGTTGGTTAGAGATTAGCTAAACAGTTTAAGTTTTAATTCATCATCAGAATAGCCTCTCAATTTTAGAGTACATCATAGCTCGGTAAAGTGCATGAAATGATTATAAGGATCCTCATCGGGATCATCTCCTGCAAAAGTTTTTCTTTAATAATAGCGATAAAATAAGGGTTAACCTTGTACTCTGGTTCACTCCCACTCGGGAATTCTTTCACTAATCCTCTATTGAATCTCCTGAGGTATTTAGTAGAATCGATCTGATTAATCAATCCGAATGCAGCCATGGTGTTTACCTGAAACTAGTAAACAACTTTAGTAGAACAATGAGTAAAATAAGTAACTAAGAACAAAGACCAAAAGTGCTTAGCTCCCTGATAACGGTGCTAGAAAATAGCTTGATGACTGCAAGTGCACAGATCAATTGTAGCTAGTTTCGAAGTACCATAGAGAGCTATTGTTAAAGGTATTTATGCCCCTCATTACTATTTACCAAAGTATACTTTTAAGTTGTCTTTGATTCCAAGTAAAGGGTGTTTGAATTTTTATGGTTGTTTGCAAAAAAGTAATTAAAAAAATAAAATAAAACAAGTAACGAGATTGTATGAAAACATGGTTGAACTCAATAGGGCTAAATCGTTCTCGGGGATGTAGGATACGCCACTAGCATAGTACTATTATTATATGTAATCAAGATAACATACTTCTTATGTCTTTGGAAGTCATGTTGCATTATGCAAACTAAAGTGTTTGCCTGGCTATTATTATCGGATCGACTTAATACCAGAAACCTACTTTAGAGAAGGAAATGGACTATTACTACTGATACACATTGTGAACTATGTCCTATATAGGCACATGAGGATCGTAACCATCTTTTCTTCTTATGTCATGCTATGTGTGGAGAGAGCTCCATAATAAGATGTTCACGACAAGGCTCGTAGGAAACCACTTTGTTGAGACAAGTGTGAGGTCACCTTTAAATAACCACTGCAATGCCTAAGAGCAATCACCCATACAAGCCACCACAATTAAGGTTTCCCCATGGATATCGTAATTAGCTTAGGGAGTTCCTTTTAATCCCCCTTTGACTGTGTGGGTTACGAGCCGGCGCCAATCTGTCACGGGGCACTCCGGGTACGCTTCCAAAACACGTCCAAAGGGTTTCTTCATCCCTTTAGTCCTGAAGGCAAATGATATGTGATCGACTTCACATATCTTCTAAAGTGAGAAATCAAACACAAGTCATAATTATATCATAGACAAGAAAGTCATATGGACACAAGAATAGATCATCTTTATTACAAGTTCATAGTGGTGCTAGGGTTTCTCCATCTCTCCAAGAACAAAGGAACTACTCACTCATGGAAGCAATCAACATTATCATCATAATCAAATAAATGGATTAAAGTACGGGTGTAGATATAATGTAAACCACAACTGGATCTAGAATTACAAAGAGATCTATTAGATGAAAGATGGAGTAATGGTGGTGATGAAGATGCACAGTTGATGGTGAAGGGGGTGATGCGTTGTCCTCCAATGATCCGCGAAGCAGCTGGGATTTTGCCCCAGCCAAGTTCATCCTTCAGATCCCTTTCAGATGTGGTGTTTTATGGTTTCTGGTGGCTGTGAATGTTGGATCTCTCTCTCGTCTTACCAAGGGAAACTATTTGACGAGGCGGTCCCGATGGTGCCTGGTACGGGCGGAAGGTACGGGCAGGCTTCGCCCGTACCAGTGGTCGTTATCGGTGTTGATGTCTCCTCCTTGTTTGTCCTTCTTCCAAGTACGAAGGTAAATTTATAAAATAACTTTTATCATAGAAATATCATATAATTATACAATATGATAGCTCTAATTGATATGTTCATCTATGGCTCCATGATTTGGGATCCTGTTGAAACAAAAACGAACTAGCACGTGTAGGCGCAGTGAAATACAAAAATCCCTACTCTATTTATGCAAAAACAAGAGGTAAATATGCTTCAATTTTGGACGCATCAATGCCTCTCATGTAGGACGTCTCTAGAGAAGTGCCTCTCGCCATGTTTTTGGTCTCTACTCCAGCGTCCTGCTAACCAAGCGTAACAGCCTCGCCATGTGACACTGTATTTCAAAGCTCCTACATCCGGCGTCATGCTTATCAAATGTCAACGCTTCACCGTAGGCCTGCGGTAACGTTGTGCCGTAGGCCTGCGGTAACGTTGTGCCTTCAACGCAGATGAGAAGGCGTTCATCTATGGAGGAGGAGGTCTCGCCCCGGACAAAGAAGGAAGGGTATGTAATGTAGTCTCGATTAGTCTGCTCAGGCATGTATGAAAGTCCGCATTTTCGTTTTTTGGATGTTCTGTCATCTTTAGTATTAGGTGTTTTCTTAGTTATGTAACCTCATGTCTAAGTGAGTGTATTTTGTAATGGCTTTTTGTATTGTGTTATATAATATTTTATTTCTGTTGTGTCTTCTATGGTGCGTTCTGTCGTGAAATCGTATCAATTTATGAGGTTATCAAAGTCTACTTCATATTGTATGATACATGCCTATGTCTGTGTATTTTGTCGTAACTCTGCATGTTACATTTTTTACAAGGGAATAACTATGCGGCTTTGGAACCGCCGCTTGCATGTTTTACAAAAAAGGTGTTGGACGCCTACCTTCTTCTCGCCCGTCTTCTCGACAAAATAAAACTCTAGATCAAAAACTATAAGTCATACATGAATCGTGTAGTCATTTTGAACGTGTCGTTGTTTCAGCTTTGTGCATGCTATGAAAATTAGAGTTATTTATTGCCATTAGTACTTAGTATCTAGACGATATCATTAGCCCTTCACGTCTATGCCGCACGTTCACTCTGCCGGTATGTGCTCTCGCTTGGAAAAAAGGATCTTCGTATGCGTTACATGATGTCACGTCGCACCAGATTTTTTGCTGTCACTTCGATGCCGTAGATCTCTCGGCGTACTCTGCATTGTGATGTGTGCTCTGTCAGAGTTAACCGAGTACGCATCTTGTGTCACGTGTATGTATTTCTCTCTTATCTCTTCTTGTTATTTTTGCATGCCTCATGCCTCTCCGTACTTTCCTATTCCCAGTTCTCACGATGGCACCTCCGACAAGCAGCATGAGATGAGCGGGCGTGCGCGTTTCTACCTCATCCGGTGCCGCTGTCTCTAACTGTTCATCGAGGCGTTGCACGCATACAACCCGTACGCCTATCGGGTTCATTTTTCTGATCCATCGTGTCAGACGTCACTGCCAGATGCAGCGCACCGGTACTTCTCTACTACTGCCAGGTCAGGACGGGGACGAAGACCCGTCATGGTTTAAGATTTTCGAGCACGAACGTATTGAGCACGTGTGGGAGGAAAAGAAAGCAAATGAAGAGGAGGAGGCCGTGAAGAATGCTCACATCATGGAATCCTCTAAGGAAGCGGCATGGGAAGCCGTCCACGAACAGCGTATGCGTGTATCTGAGGCCGCGTCATTGCAACGGCGGCCGTCAAAGAAATTTTTAGAGCTACCGATGTAGATATTTTGGCGATGGGCATTGATCTGCCTGCGGCTTAGGCAGTCTCAAAGTCTCCGCCTCTAGACAAGAAGGACGACCCGAATCATGAGTCGTTATGGGAGAATATGATGTTGGACTCCTACAACAAAGATGCTCAGCAAACCAATGTGTCTACATAAAATTTAACGTGGTTCTATATTGTAATAATTTCTATGAATAATGAATAATATTTATTTTCTATCTTTACATATTGTTTCTTTCTTTGGTCTAGCATTTTACTTAGATTGTGTCTACCTAGGAGTCATCCCCCAATATGTTAGCTATCAAAACGTGTACGAACAAATATTAGACAATATTAGCGTGACGGATTCTCCGAGCCGTTGACCGATTTTATCATTAGACAAACTGTTTTTCCGCTGCCCTGTAAGTCGTTCTGCCTACCGTCCACGTCCTGGGGATTACAGAAAGAAGTCTAGTTGTTATAATCTCATTGTATTATTCTCCTCTCATGTGCGAGTAAATCCTCATAGGCATGGGAGATGTAGGGAATTGGTGAGATGTGATGTGCTTATTTTACCTTCATCTATTTGTGATTATCGCTGTAATTATTCTATGTGATATTGACTGTCTATATATGTATAATGCTTGTTATCTAATTTAAGGGCCCATATAACATAATCTTGAGGACTCATAGACATGAACTTGTTTGCTAGTGAATCAGCGACCCGCCGGGTGATACAGCCGATATCAAAGAGGAGCTAGTATAACTTGAGGATAACCATGAACCACCAAGTTTAAATCCTTGATATGGTCTCACGACCGCTGACCATGGTTTTGGTAGCAGGTAGCCAGATCATTAGAGTCAGACGAAAACTACCAAGAGGAGTCTTAACTATCACACAGGTTGCTTGCCTGCTCACATATTTATAAGAAGTATTATTATCACTTACTCTGCTTATTCTATTCGGCACATTCACTATCACCATGAACCGAATCTCGCCGTGCCTAATATTTCATCTATCTTTTATGTTCTTTAATTTAAGCATCATTCAATATATAAAACTCCTTCATTCACAGTCACTCTTTTTCCACCTCAACTTGCAGTCAACTCACTCAAGACTAGTGACACCCTGAGTGCGACAGAAATACCACGGATACTTTGATAAGCTTCTTGTTGGTATTCAACATTAAAACTAAAAACAATACTTCTGTTAAAACGTGCTCTGACAAACCTCTGCTCTTGCAGGCCATCAATCGTTACCCTAGAACACAAGATAGGGATGTCATAGGATCCTACCCGCTAATCTCCACTTTGGATCTCATCCCGACTTAGGATACGAGGACACACGAAAGGAAGAAGGTCTAGCTGACTTGCCCGTCCCATTCCGGGATCTGTGGTTAGCATGGTTTATTGGTGCTTTTAAATCACTGACTACATTGGTTGTTAAGTCCTATGTTTTTCGGTACAATGGAATCTCTACCACATGGCTTCCCAACCATGTATTTCAATCCATGATTCCATTACCCTTCATTTCACATTTCATTTCATTTATAAAATGGTACTTTGCTTTTAATGCAGGTGATAGAGTTTTGGAAAGGTTTTTGTAAAATAATCTAAAGGACATGTAAGACCGCACTTGCAAATGGTATGCAAGACTACTCTCACAAGGGTTGTGCAAGGATGAACTTGTCTCCTGATTGCAGGTTATGCAATCAGCGTCTTCTATCATCATAAGCTCCAAATGGAGGAATTGCATCATCTGTCTGGTAAGGACTAATGTCTTGAGATATCAATATGCTGGGGATGCATAATATATGAAATGCAAGCATTCCAATCCCTTGATGCTAATACTCCGTTGATTTTGTTTATAGGTTGTCCTAGTGTTTGGTTTGTGGTTTCTTAGTGCTTTGATTTAGATTTAAGTTTACTACACCTACTAAATAGAGTTTAGGCATTCACCATTCATAGTGGAAATTCTATATCACATTCATTTGAGATAAGTCATGGCATGTTTATTTTCAATTATCAATCAAACCTTACTTAAGCATTATTCAAGTGGTATAATCATTTAAGGAAATAATTCATTTACTTTTTTTATTTTAGCAAAAAGAATAAATTTTGAAGAAAATTCTCTTATGATATCCTTTCAATATTCATTTTCGTTTACTTTTGGTAAATATAGGTTCAAGGTAAAGTATTTTGGTGGATTTTATTTTATTTTCACCTTTTGTCTTGTTACGATAAATATTAAAGTAAATGGTATTTCATTTTATATAATGAGGACATGACATATATTTCTTTTTGTATTAAACCATATTTTAATAAAGTATTTTAAAGTTGAAAATAAATTATTTATAAAAGGATTTCTAGGAAAAAAATATTATTTTAAGTGTTTAAAGGTTTTATAGAAGTAATTCATTTTGATTTTCTTTATTTTTATTACCCTAAAGCATAATGGCATTTTTAATGGAATTTATGAATCTCAATAATTGAATTGGGAATTTGTTTTCACTCAAGGATGTAAAGCTTTTATATCCCATTTAAAATATTACTTGGTTATTTTTTATTTTCCTTTGATTTCAAATTCAATAAACTGTATGTAAAATTTATATTCTATATTATTTTTTACTCCACAAAAGTTCTCTGCATTATTGCATAAATAGATATATCTTATTTTTCTGAATATTTTGATATATTATTTGTATTTTTCTGAGTTATGATGAATTAGTTGTGATTTTTCTAGTTTTAATGATTTTCTAGAATGTTCTAACTGTGGATAATGTTTTTATACACGTGGATAGTAACAGGTGGGGTCGGTGCTGAGTCAGCGTCCATGTGGGTTAGTGAAATGTTTTCTACTGGGATATATCTAGCCTAATATAATGACATGTGGGTCCAAGGCCAGGTCAGCTACCAAGTGGCAACGACTAGGTCAAAGTCACCCTCTTATCTCCAGCGAGGTTGACCGGTGACAATGAGCGGCGGCACCACCAATTTACTACACGATGGCTTGCGAGGTTAGGTGCGTTCGAAAGAGGATATGATGGAAATCCTAATGCGTTACTCCACAGTCAAGACAAGCATCGCTACAAGAGATGATGGGGTGTTCAGCGACGGTGCACTCCGATGAGCTATCAGGGACGACAGAACAGAGCACTCCAGCAAGCATTCATGGGCATGTTCGAATGACTAGACAAGTGCGAGCCGAACGGTGTACTACACAGACTAGTTAGTCATCATCTCTGGTGACGACAATGACCTACTGAAGTGACGCATGATGGTGCTTAGCCAAAACTACGCTATGGTCTACTCCTGCATGATCTAGTGATGATGGCAGGTGCGCAAGAACATGAGGATGCTAATAGCGTGGCCAATTCTACCTAAGCTCGTCGTGGTCGAGCTCTACTTCGCCGATTTAGGCAACTACTCCTAGTTCTAAAACCTAAGTTGTACTCTACTCGTACATCGCCTAGGCATTTCCTAGGACTAGGTTGCTGCTAGCGTTGTTGCGCTGCTTCGCATCTGCTTCCTAGTGCTGGCAGTGCTTCCTTTGTGGTGGCTCGCCGTGACTGCGAGAGAACTCGAGTGGGGGAAGTGAGGAGTAAGGAGGGTCTGGGGTCACCTCGAGGGTGTTTATAGGCATGGGAAGGTCGATGGTGATGGCGAGGATGTCTTGATGTAGCCCGACCTATGGTCGTTACCACATCAAGGTCTCTAACTTATGCCAAGTCGTCATGGACTCCAAAGGTGAATCTGTTCCTCTATGCGAGCCCACTTCCTACCGTCTTGAATGGTATACTACTTCATACTTCGTCCTATGACCATGATAGGTTCACACTAACAAGCACAGAGGTAAGGGAGGAAGCCCGATGACTCACGCCCGACAAGACAGAGGCTTGGAAGAGGAGACGGAAGCAGCTCTAGACAAACCGGCGCCAGGGCCGGCGAAACCGACACCACCGCCGGAATTACCGGCGACAGCTCCGGCGGACCGAAGGCCCCACCGGAACGTCCGCTGCCCATCCCGGCAAACCGGACCCTGTGCCGAAAGTCCCTTCTGTACGCCATCCCGCTGAACGACCAGAATTATCGGCGCCATATCTGGCACCGCCGGACTTATTGCCGGAATGACCATGTGTGCACGGATCTGGGTTTGATGCCCTGGAATATTCCCTTTACTTACCCATTTGCCTAAAATGCCCCCATTCTAGTGGTTGTCCTATAAATAGAGCCCCCACCCCTCATGTATCCTTAGGCATAGATGATAGACTGAAGATAACCCCCTTTGTGGAATCTCTAGTTTTGCATCATCCCTGTTGGGGATATACTTTCCGGGTATCCTCAACGTTCCTCACTGACCAGGGTGGCCCACTTCGGGTTAGAGCTTTGCTTCACGGGCAGCCCAGTTAGAGAGAGAAGACGGAGTCCAATCGGACTACGGGAAGGCCCAGAAGACTTACGAACTTAGGCCCATAGTGTTACTTGTAGTTCAAGATGTACTCTGTAACCAACTCTTAGTCGTAGCCGGATTGATCTCTCCTGTAAACCCTAGGCCGGATATTTATATAAGCCGTCCTAGGAAGATCCTTTAGGGCAACACAATACTTTAGACCCTCAACTCGCACAGGCGAAACCCTTGTAACCCATATTCCGGCTTTGCCGTATTACTGGATTGCTAGCAGGAGTAGGGTCCATCCAAAGCCGGCGGATTCGAACCTGGGTAAACTTGTGTGCTCACCGTCCCGGAACACCATACGTCTCACACCCCTCTCTCCCACACGCCTCGAGGAACCCCTCATGGCGTACTTGTCCTCAAACCGACGACAGTTGGCGCCCACCGTGGGGCAAGTGAGCTTCGGATCTGTGTTCCGAGCGGAATCTGCAAGAATCGGAATCGGCGAGACCATCGCCGTCGGTCGCATCCTCTATGCCAGCGACGTCCCTCTCATCGTTCTCGACGAGACTTGGATTCCGGCAAGGGAGGCCGTGACTGCCTATACAATCATGTCTTTTGGCGAGATCGATGTTTACATCGGTTTCGCTGAACCTTCCCAACCCACCCCAGCGGTGATGATAGAGGCAGAAGAATCTTCTGGGTCCCCTTTGTCTGCGAAGGCGGCAAAGTTCCGGATCTCAGAAAAGCCTAATCCCACCCAGCCCGCACCAGCCGCGGAGATGGTGGAGAAATCCGAGCCTGAAGAAGACCTCATGGTCCAAGTCGAATCTGGAGTGGATCTCCCAGGAGAACCGGATCCCAGATCGACCCACCCGTGGAAGTCGAAATCCAGGAGGAGCACATCAGCGACACTGATTCCGACTCTAACAATGTCAGGACAGACAGGCCTTTCCTCAGGTGCACACTAAGATGTATGATACTGCAAGGCTCTAGCGCAGAAGCAATCCTCGAAACCATTAAAATTTTCGATATGGCTGATCGCGAAAGCCGCAGGTACCTCAGGAAGCACGCATCGCACTTCGTCGGATATGTTGGATCCGGATCCGGCTCAGCCGATGCTGGAGAAAACACCGACTCGGTGCTGGAGGCAATTGGAACAAACGCCGACGTTCCCGCATCCTCGGATGAATCCATGATGTCGGCAGATTTCCGAAAGTTCTCCGCGGAATATGAAGAGGAGTACAACTCCAAAGCTGCAGAGGAAGGAGAAGCCATGGATGAAGGATCCGGGGAACACTCTCCCAAAGCGCAGGATGACATGGATGTCAGAGACAATCCCGGGGTCCAGATGTCCAAAAGTACCGATCAGAGCTTGACTCCGGGAAACGGACCCAAAGCCGTCTTTGCTACCGGCGCTGCCAAGAAGGCAAAGAAGAAGAACTAGAAGAACAAGACCCCGACAAAAGACCCTCTGATAGAGAAGGTGATTACCGAGGAATACAAGGAAGACTCGGATGGAGCACTTATCCCAGACGAGCCGAAAAAAGAAGCATCGGTGGATGGACACGTGATCACTAAAGGTGCGCGTAAACTCATCGATGCTGCATTAACCACACCTATCCCTACAGCTGCAGAACTTACTGCAGATGAGCTGGACGAGAGGGCCCAAGCCCTAGAAGCGCGTCGTCAACAACTCCTTGATGAAGCCAAAAACATCGAGGTGGAGAAGAAGCGCATGTCAAACAAGGAGTACATGTCCCGTCTACATCAGAAGACACGGAAGCGTCACATGGATGACAACCAATTCCCACGTGTCCATGTCGTCCTTTTTGGAGATGAGATGGGAAAGCCACGGAAGGATAGCAATGGAGATTGGGTTTACCCAACACCGGTGCAAAATACCGTGGCAGCTCGCGAAATTCTATCTGCTAATCCAGGACCAGAGGAGATACGTTTAGGTATCAAGCTACTCAATAAGGTACTGAATAGCAAAAGGTCACCCTGTCGGGAAGCCAAAAGCTGGTCTCGGATTCCGACCAATGTCGCATAGATCCGGCATGGGCTGACGTAAGATCCCACTACGTCCGGGCGCAATATCGTCAGTCCGAACGCAGGGAAGACAATTATTCAAGAACCGGATCATCAGGACAGCATCGCAGAACTACACATAACTGGAGCAACATCGCTCCAGTAGCCGAGAAAGACGCGATCGCTGCTCTGAATCCGAAGAATCCTCCCCGAAAGGGAGAAGATAAAGAGAAACGTCGGGAGGAGGATCGTCAAAGAATGCCACCTCCTAGACATGATAACCGTCCGGCCGAGCCTCACCATGATGGGAACGACGGACGAAGGAACGACGGAAACCATGCTGGCACAAGCCAGCAGGGGGCTCGTCGTAGTCAAGAACCTCCCCGGAACCAGAATAATGATGCTCCGGATGGAGGCCGGCGATCAGCCGGAAACTACCCTGCTGCACCACCCTCTCCACCACACAGTTATCACAACGGCCCCCACGGAGCTCAAGGAGGACGACATGGCGGAGGAGGTGGTGGCAGAAGCCGAAGTCCGGCTCCAAGGCACCGCAGCCACAGCCGGCATTCGGGACGATCTCTATCCCCGAACGATGCAAGGCACAGAATCAACTGCAACATAGAGGCTCGGAGCTACGAAAACGATGACGTGTACGTGGGCCCAAAGTGCTTCGGACCACGCATCAGAGCTACAAAGTTCCCGGAAGGATTTGCTATCTCAAGACATATTCAAGCCTATGACGGCATTGCTCGGCCAGACACCTGGTTATAGGACTTCTTCCAAGCTTGCTGCATCGCCAAAGGCGGAAACAGCCTGGTCGCAACCCGCTATCTCCCACTTATGTTGCGGAAGATGGCACGATCATGGCTCAATGAACTTCCGGTGAACACCATCCGCAACTGGTATGACTTACAAAGTGCGTTCTTTCGGAATTTCGAAGGTACATATCGGAGGCCCTGTACGGTTAGATACCTACAGCGTTGCACCCAGAAAGCCGGAGAAACTTGCCGGGATTACCTCGGACGATGGATTGACACCAAGAACTCCTGAGTAAATGATCAAACGGCGATGGAAGCTTTCATCGCAGGTCTCCCAATTGGTTTACTGCGCCATCGCTTGAAGTGTCACAAGGTTACTAATCTAGGAGAGATGATAGAAACAGCGAGCAAGTATGCAGATGCTGACGACGACACAGAGGGATTACTCGATGTCGTGGTTGTGCCTCAGTCGGCAAAACAACCAAAGCAACAAGCTCAGAAGCGCAAAAACACCTCGGAAGAAAATACCAACGCGGAGACAGCAGTGGTCACTACTGTTTCCGGGTCTGGAGGACGAGGAGGACGTGGCGGAGGCCGCGGGCGTGGCCGTGGGACATCAAGGGTCCAAGGTAGAGGAGAGCAACAACCAGGAAAAACCTACACTTGGGCCGACATCACCAATAACCCATGTGTGCATCACTTGGACACCAATGGGGGATCGTCCACACAAATGCTGAGTGTCGTTTTAACGACGACATCAAGAGAGATGACACCGCGGGCTACAAAGCTAAGCGGAAGAAGGGAAACAAAAATCCCGAAAAAGACAAGGAGACCAAGGAAGATTCCGACATGGAGGAAGCCAACGCTTCAAATCCCAAGTCGGAAGGGAAGAAAACTTTTCCCACCAAGAAGGACACTTACGTCACTTTCCTTGGATCTCAACCAGCAAAGGTCAAGAAAGCAGTTCTCCACGAGCTCAACGCAACAGTTCCGGCTGTCCCCCAATATCTGGACTGGTCGGAAGTGGCAATAACGTTTGACCACGCTGATCATCCGCCTAAGCTACATAGGCGAGGAAAATACGCCTTAATCGTCAATCCACTTATTGACGGTTATGGTTTCTCCAAGACCCTCATGGACGGTGGTAGTAGCATCAATATTCTCTATGTAGAAACGCTACGCCGGATGAAGATCTCGGAAACACAGCTTAACCATAGCTCTGTGATTTTTCCCGGAGTTGTCCTAGGAAGACAAGCTAACTCCCTGGGAGAGATCACTTTGGATGTTACTTTTGGAACACCAAAAAATTATCGAACGGAGGCACTTTCCTTCGAAGTGGTCCCGTTCAAGAGCGCATACCATGCTATATTCGGACGTCCGGCTTACTGGGATTTCATGGCTCGTCCGTGTTACATTTACAATATGATGAAAATTCCAGGTCCCAACGGCGTGATCACCAACAGGGGAGACCCGAAGAAAGCGCGAGAGTGCGAGGATGGAAATGCCGCCTTTGCAGAAGCCGTGCTACACGCCCAGGAGTACCAGGAGATCAAGAAGAGCATAGATCCGTCCGAGATGCCCGCGATGAAGAAGGAGGTGACAAAGCCAAATCCGGAGTTCAAGGCATCAGAAGAGACGAAGACGACGCCATTGAAGGATGATGACCCCTCCAAGGTGACCCAGATAGGCGTAGGCCTAAGTAGCGCATAGGAAAGCGTGCTCGTCAAGTTCCTCCGAGAAAATCAAGATATCTTCGCATGGCATCCATCTAACATGACCAGAGTACCTAGGGAACTTGCCTAGCACTCTCTAAATGTAAACCCGAACGCTAAACCCGTCAAACAGTCCTTACGACGGTTTGGTGATGAAAAGCGTAAGGCAATAGCTAAGGAACTAGCGCGGCTCGAGTTAGCCGGATTCATAGAAGAGGTGATCCATACTGATTGGTCGGCCAACCCTATAATGGTCCCTAAAAAGGACACCACTGATTTAAGGATGTGTGTTGATTATACTGCCTTGAACAAGGCTTGTCCAAAAGATCCGTTCGCTCTGCCTAGAAATGATCAAGTTATCGATTCTACGACAGGCTCGGAACTCCTCTGTTTTCTTGGCGCATATTCCGGTTATCACCAAATCTGGATGAAGGAATCTAACAAAATCAAGACTTCATTCATAACCGCTTTTGGAACCTTCTGTTATGTTACAATGCCCTTTGGGCTGAAGAACGCAGGAGCTACGTACCAGCGCACGATGCAGCGTTGCCTCCATGATCAACTCGGACGCAATGTACATGCATACGTGGATGATATCGCGGTCATGTCCAAAAAGAATGAAACATTGATTTCCGACTTGGAGGAGACGTTCGCCAATTTATGAAAATACAACATCATGCTTAACCCGAAGAAATGCTTCTTCGGAATACCAGCCGGAAAATTGTTAGGTTTTATCGTGTCTCAACGAGGCATAGAGGTGCACCGTGACAAGATCAAGGCTATTCTCAATATTTCCAGGCCAACTCGCCTGAAGGACGTACAAAGATTAACTGGTTGCATTGCTGCGGTCAGTCGATTTGTAAGCCGGCTTGGTGAAAGAGCCGCACCATTATACAAACTCCTGAAGAAGACCAAGGATTTTGTCTGGACTGACGAAGCTGAAGCTGCACTACAAGACCTGAAGAAAGTACTCTCATCCGCTCCTATCCTGGCAGCGCCGGAACCTCAGGAACCGATGTTTCTTTACATTGCTGCGAAAAATAGTGTTGTCAGTATAGTTATGGTGGTGGAGAGACCAGAAGAAAATCAGGAGCACCTGGTGCAGCGTCCGACATACTTTGTCTGCGAGGTCCTGACAGAATCAAAACAGCGATATCCGCACTATCAAAAGTTGGCTTACAGTGTTTTTCTAGCATATCGTAAGTTACGACACTATTTTCGGGAGCATCCAATTACCGTGGTGAGAAAAGCTCCCATGAGAGATATAATCAACAATAGCGATGCCACAGGACGCGTCGCCAAATGGGGTATAGAGCTTGCAGCTTTCGATATTGAGTACAAACCCCGGACAACAATCAAATCCTAGATCCTTGCCGACTTTGTCGCTGATTGGACAGAGACCAAGGAGAACATGGTCCTCCCTGAGTCGGAATATTGGACCCTCTTTTTCGACGGGTCCAAGGCTCGAGGGGGCTCGGGGGCTAGCGTGGTGCTCAAATCACCCCAAGGAGATAAACTTTTATACGTGTTGCAGATCCACTTCACAGCGACAAATAACATTGCCGAGTATGAAGCACTGTTGCATGGAATCCGGATTGCTAAGGATATTGGCATCCGACGTTTGATGTGTTACGGAGATTCTGATCTTCTTGCTCAGCAAATCTCGGATATTTGTAATGCAAATAAGGACATGGCAGCATATAAGGCTGTCGTGGATGATCTATCTAAATCGTTCGAGGGGTTTGAAGTTCAACACATCCCTCGAGCAGAAAACGAGGAAGCAGATGCACTATCTCGAATAGGCTCTGCGCGGAAAGAGGTTCCGGATGGCGCATTTTTAGAGCACCTCAAAGTTCCCTCGATAAAGGGAGTAGATGAGGAATATCCGACCAAATCCGACTCACCTTTAATAGCAGTTCTGGCTGTAATTCCCAGCTGGACTCAACCCTACCTTGATTACTTGGTAGATGGCAAATTACCCGAAGACGAGGTGCTAAGCCGGCAGATTATCCGACGAGCAAAAGCCTATACTATTGTTAAAGGTGAGCTCCATAAACGGAGTGTTTCTGGGGTTTTTCAGCGTTGTGTATCTCCGAAAGAAGGAGTGTAAATCTTAAGAGAAATCCACGAAGGCGAGTGTGGTCACCACGCTGCAGCCAAATCTTTAGTGGCAAAAGCTTTTTGACATGGTTTTTTCTGGCTTCCAGCTCAGGCAGATGCCGAACGATTAGTCAAGACATGTAAAGGCTGCCAAAAGTACGCCAAGCAAGCTCATGTTCCGGCTGATCAGCTACGAACAATACCTATAACATGGCCTTTTGCGGTCTGGGGGCTTGATATGGTAGGACCTTTTAAACGAGCTCCAAGTGGATTTACTCACCTCTTAGTGATGGTGGATAAATTCACGAAGTGGATCGAGGCTAAACCTGTCACTAGTTGTGATGGAGCAACAGCCAAAAGATTTGTCGAGGATGTTATAATCCGGTATGGTTATCCTCATAGCATTATCACGGACAACGGGAGTAACTTTTCCATGGGAGAGTTGGCTGAATTTTGCGACGAGCAAAATATCCGCCTTGACATTGCGTCAGTCGCACATCCGCAGGCTAACGGACAGGTCAAAAGAGCAAATGGTTTAATTCTACAAGGCTTGAAACCAAGACTCGAAGCACCACTTAGACGTGTTGCGGGGGCTTGGGCAGAGGAACTACCCTCTGTAATTTGGAGTTTGCGAACAACTCCGAACAGGTCAACAGGATATACACCTTTCTTCTTGGTCTATGGCGCAAAAGCAGTTCTTCCTAGTGATTTGATTCATACTTCTCCTAGAGTGGCCACGTATATCGAAGAGGATGCCGAGATTTCTCAACAAAATGATCTCGACTTAGTCGAAGAAGTTCGCGTCGTTGCTGAAATGAGATCTACAGCCTATCAGCAGAAGTTACGCAAGTATCATAGCCAGAGAGTCCGAACTAGATCTTTCAATAAAGGTGATTTGGTTCTCCGGCTTGTGCAACAAAGAAAGCACAAACTTTCCCCAATATGGGAAGGGCCCTTTTTAGTTAGTCGAGTATTGCACAATGGGTCGTACTACTTAACTGACATGAGGCCAGTCAAAAAAAGACCTGCTACTAAGAAGAGAAAGAGAGCTGGAGGCAGTGCAAATCCGGATGAATTAGACAGATCATGGAATATTTCTCAGCTACGTCCCTTTTATTCTTAGTTTTATCTTTCTTTGTAATCATACATATGTACATGTTCTGTGAGAAATAAAAGTTTTGGTTACCTCAAAGTTTTCCTGAGAAGTTTTTACCATCTTATTTCTTAATGATCATGTCATAGTCGAAAATCCCAGAATGCTTGAAAGTACTTTATGCTCATGTTCGTTCTGGTTTAGATTTCCGATTCTAAAACTGCTACCTTCGGGTATAACTCTAAAAAAAATTCTAGTGTTTACTTGGGTTATTTGTCTGATTGCTGGATGCGGGTATCTTCCGAGTAGTGAATTGTTGGTACTAGAAGCCGGCTTTGTTTCCGAGTTTAAACTGGTTTAGCAATTGAGCTCCGTTGCTCAGCAAAGTTTCCGGATGAAGGTTTGGCCGGCTCACGAAAGGGACGAAGCGGAAAGCCAGATAAACGATAAGTAGAGACGGAAAATTCTAAGTGCTTATGAAAACATTTCAGGCACACAAAAAAGTTTAAGACAAAAGTGTTGAATAGATATGAAACTTAGCACTAGCAAAAGTCATAGTACTTAATATTTACAAAACGCATCATGTCTTTACAGAATAATACATAGTTTTCTGCTCTATGATGCAGGAGGAGATGAAGGAGCTGCCGGATCGCTGGTTACTCCGCCTTGATATCGTTCCGTAATGTACGGATCCGAGGTGGTCCGTTCATCATCAGAAACTTCTTCGGCTTCTTCTGGAGGAGGTGGCGGAGTAGCTACGCGGGTGAAGAAGGGGACCTCGTAGCTGGTCAGGTGAGCTACGTGGCACCCATATCCGGCGCAGGAGTGCATGATAGCTTGAAGGTCTTGCTCCTAGCCGTCTTTGTCTACTTTGCAGTACCCTCTGGTCACTTGCCATATCTCCATGTTTCCATGGTGGCTCATGACCATGGTGAGAGCGTTTTGCGCAGCAGTCCGCGCGTAGGACATGTTCCAGTCCTGAACAAGCTGCGGCATCTCCTTGGCCTTCTCCCGCACCTGGAAGTCCGACATGCTTGGCATGTCCGGAATCCTGAGAGACTCGCCAATTTCCTCAAGGGACTAGCGGTAGTCATGAAGAAGATCACCGACTTGGGTAAGCCGGTGAGTGCGGGGTTCGGACGAGGAGGAGTTTGTCAAGTTCAGAGGACCTATACACATAACAAGTTAAGAAAAAGCTGACATTGATAAAAGTCGAAGAAAAAGATATGTCAGAAAGATGGAACATACCGAGAATGACGTCGTCAATCTTGGTCTTCTCCTCCCGGAGGCTCTGGAGTTCAGCCCGGAGCGCTGCAGAGAGATCCTTCTCTCTGCCAAGCTTATTCTTGAGGTCCGAGATAACTTTATCTTGAGCGGCAATCTTGCAATCGCGCTCTTCAGTGGCCATGGAGGAGGATTCCAGGACTTGAGCTATGCTCACTTCATGATCCACCTTGAGCTTTTCCAGCTCTTGGCAAAGTCCTTTGTTCTCCACCACCAAGGTCTTGAGGTTCTCGGCCTCTTCAATCATAGCGATGGATTGTTTCACCAACGCTGTAAGTCAAAAAGAACAACAGTTTAGAAAAATTCGACATCGAAAAACGCAAAAGACAAGGTTTGAATCTCGAAATGTTTACCTTCGGCTTCATCCTTGGCTACCTTGAGCTCAGCATTTTTAAGCCGGAGAGCTTTGATCTCTCTCTGCTTATCACAGACATTTTTCAGCAATTCCTGGTTATAGGAACATACTTTCTGTAAGTCAGAATACCCAAAGTCAGAAAGCTACTTAAGACTCGGGCTAATATTTTTTGCTAAATATCAGCACGAGCCTTGGGGGCTACACTAGTTCGTTCTTTGGCATCCTAATGAAAGCATAAACCCGGATTTCTATATCCTACTTCATGCTTGGGGGTTAGAGGATATGATATAACATAATGTAAAAACAAGAGTTGGAATTCCGACTTACATATTGCTCGTGGGTAAGTTTTTCCAACCCCGCGTTCATCTCAGCTGCCACCTTCTCGCCGAGAGTAAGAGGAATTACTGGGGCTGTTGGAAGCTCGCTAGTCCTGATCCTCTCGTCGTGAAGGCGGACCTGAGCGAGAAGGCCAGAGAACTTGACGTCCTCTGCTTCTTGCGCTTCCTCTTCGGGGGATAGATGGCTTTTGTCTAGGACTTGCTTGGCCAACCGCTGGATCTCCTCTGTAGATTTCTGGGATAAGCCTAACTTGGCAAGTCCGGGGTTGCTGAGGAGGTTGTCGGCGAAGACTTCAGCGGATGGATCATTACCCGAAGAGGGTTCACCCTTATCTTGAGCTGACGCACCCACGGTGACGTCAGTGTGCGATCCAAGGATCACAGGCGCTGTTGAAGGAGCCGGATCTTCTGCAACAACCGGAGAAGGAGTAATCGCCGGTGTTGCAGAAGGTTGAGGGGCAGGAGTTGGAGGAGCCGTGGCAGGGGAAGCTATGGTAAGCTTCGTGTCGCAGGGGCTTCGCAGGAATCCCTTTCCCCTTACCCTTGATGAGAGGCTTTGCTCTGAAAATGTAGTGAAGTCGGAAACATTACATCTCGGAAAAAAATTCGGGAAAGATACGAAGGCGAAAATTATGAATGAAAGTTGCCTCTTCACAACAGGCACCTCCTTTGTGCCAACTGCCACTGTCGGACCTTTACGCTTCTTGAGCACAAGATCCGGCAATGGAACCACCTCAGTCTCCTGAGAAAACTCAGGAGGATATCCTTCGAGTGGAGCAAGCTCCAACTCGGGGAGGTCAACAAGCTGAAAGTAAGAACACAAATCAGCATTGCAATATAACTCGAAAAGTGAAACACGCAGAAGACGTTCTGATGGAAGCTTACCGCTACCACGGCGTTTTCCGCCGTGTGCATATCTAGAGAAATCTCGGGAATCTTCCTCTCGATCCGTTCCTTGATCAGCCACTTGATCTGGCTGATGTAGCCTTGAGTGGAGTAGGCTTTGGGGCTGACGCGGAGAGAGTCTTTTTTGGAAGACGTGATGGAGTGCCTCAGTCTATCCCCGTGGTACTAAAGTGGCTGGATCCGACGATAGACCCAGCACTTGACTAAGTCGGATCCCTTCAGACCCTTGTGCTTGATAAGATATTCGATCCGCCTCTTAGCGAGGATCAGATCATCGGTGAGAGCCGGAGCAGCCTCGTCCCAGGAAGGCTGGGCCGTGGCGGCTCCGTCGACAAAAGCCGGCAAAGCAGTAGATTTGTCGGGAGCCGGAATATCCCTATGATAGAAAAAAGTGGCTGGCCATTGTTTGACCGAGTCACTGGCAGAAATTTTGGGATAGGCCCGGTCTCGTCTAACAGAAAAACTAATGGTGCCGGTGATATAAGGAACACCGGCAGTAATGGAATTCCTCCGGACATGGAAATAATACCGGAAGAGAAGCAAACTCGGCCTAATGCCGAGAAAGCCCTCGCAAAGCGCAGCAAATGCGCTCGTCTCTAGAAGAGAATTGGGAGGAAGATTATGGAGATGGACTCCATAGTGGTCAATCACCTCGGAGAAGAACTCCGAGGGAGGAAAGGACAAACCCCGGTCCAGATGGGTGCCGAAGTGGACACGCTCGCCCTCGTGCGGATTGGGGACGGTTTCGCCGGAGCCACTCCGCCAGTCGCCGGCGACGAGAAGCCCCTCCTTCTCCACATTCTTGAGGCCAGCCTCGTCGAGGGCGCAGGGGATCCAGATTCCCCGGAAACTCTCCTTTTCTGCAGCTGCTTCCACCAACGCCGCCGCCGCTGCCGCCGCCAGAGAAGAAGAAGAGGATGAAGCCATTTTCTCTCCGGTGGAAAAGCGAGACCTTAAAGTGGCGGCGATAGGAGCTCTGTGGGAGGAGAACGAAAAGGCTCTGGGCGCGTTGGAGGTTTGGGAAGAAAGGAACGGCGAAGGACTGGTGGAGAGGAGAAGAAGAAATCTAAACCCCTTATATCCTCCTACCTGCGCCAAGATTCGTGCAAACGCTATAGTATAATTGCCACGCGTCGTGGAAAGAACTGGGAAGGGCCCGCGCGATGATTGCGTTGCCTCGATCTCCACGCACGCATTGAAACGGTGCCTCGGTTCCGCGAACCGCGGACCCACCAACGGTCGTGCTGACGGAACGTATGTCAGATGACGTGACTTGACCATGCTTGTGTCAGGTGGCGTTAGAGACCAAGTTCCGGCTTAGTTTAAAAGCGAGCTGGAAAATCCAAGTAACTAATTGAAAGGTCTGACTTATTTTTTAAGACCCGGATCGTATTTTTTGTTATGAAGTTTCAGGAACCCTTCAAGATTCTGCAAGCCTAAGATCAAGCTAGACGATGATAAAATCCGACTTTGGATCTTGGAGGCCTCCGGGGGCTACTTTGGGGATATACTTTCCGGTATCCTCAACGTTCCTCACTGACCAGGGTGGCCCACTTCGGGTTAGAGCTTTGCTTCACGGGCGGCCCAGTTAGAGAGAGAAGACAGAGTCCAATCCGACTACGGGAAGGCCCAGAAGACTTACCGACTTAGGCCCATAGTGTTACTTGTAGTTCAAGATGTACTCTGTAACCAACTCTTAGTCGTAGCCGGATTGATCTCTCCTGTAAACCCTAGGCTGGATATCTATATAAGCCGTCCTAGGAAGAGCCTTTAGGGCAACACAATACTTTAGACCCTCAACTTGCACAGGCGAAACCCTTGTAACCCATATTCCGGGTTTGCCGTATTACTGGATTGCTAGCAGGAGTAGGGTCCATCCAAAGCCGGCGGATTCAAACCTGGGTAAACTTGTGTGCTCACCATCCCGGAACACCGTACGTCTCACACCCCTCTCTCCTGCACGCCTCGAGGATCCCCTCATGGCGTACTTGTCCTCAAACCGACGATAATCCCCTTTACCAAAAGGGGACCGACTATCATTACCACCTCATTGGAGTTTGCACCGTGCCTCCCTTGTTGTACAAGGCCTTGGCATCGGTGTCCCTTTGCCAAGTTGTCAAGACCCTCTCCAAGGTGTTCGTCCTTGTCCACTTGGGATTGACGGGAGTATGTTGACCGATCTTTCCTTGCGAGGATTTTATCAGACTGGTGGCCACCGGCGGGAGCAAGCCTTGTATCGTGTGAGTTTTGCGTGTGTTCATCATGTTCTTCGCGAGGTTGTGCCCACTTCCACTACCTTCTCCCTTCCCCTCGCTTTCCCATCGATTTGTCCATGAGATCCGTGAAGATTGGGCCACCCTTGGGGTCACCCCTTAACATCTGGTATCAGCAGCTTTTAGTTGCCACAGATTCCTCATCGATTTGGTCTTTCCCCCA
The DNA here is from genome assembly GCA_910589775.1 of Avena eriantha. Taxonomy (NCBI): domain Eukaryota; kingdom Viridiplantae; phylum Streptophyta; class Magnoliopsida; order Poales; family Poaceae; genus Avena; species Avena eriantha. The sequence goes on from OU342742.1 coordinate 489,561,452, forward strand.
TAAATTAGAAACTTTCCACCAAAAATAGCCCCAACTCGTGTTTTGTATCAATTTGTGATTTGAGTGTGTTTTGGTAGGCTCTGATCCGTTGAATTTTGCTAAACTAGTTGATCTACCTTCCCCTGCGTTCCCATGGCCTAATTCCTTGATTTCCTCCTCAGATCTGAAGTTTTCCGTCAAGTTTTTCCGCAGAAATCGCAATTTTCACATCCCCAAACTTTTTCCGGCACCAGGCCCAGCGGACCAAGGTTGCCGCCAGAATTTCCGGTCAAATTTCCGGCGTCGCCGTCTCTACCGCCGGTTTGGTTGCCAACTGCTTCAGCTCCGCACTGTTTCGAGCATAACTTTTGCATACGAACTCGGTTTTTTGGTGTTCTTTAGCTTGTTTCGAAGAGGAGAAGTAGCTCTACATCATGATCTAGGTCGGTCATGCTATCTACTCTATCCAAATTCCGTGAGTAAGGCAGAATCTACCAATAAAGGGTGAAGATCGGCGAGAAAGGTAGATAAATTTCGCGACTTCTCCCCACTTGTTTCCCTTTGTGAACTCCACTATCTTTGTGAACAACAAACACCTGTTGAGACTAGTTTCTCCCATGGTTTCTTGGGCTATGCACATTTGATACTTGTAGAATTCCGAGCAAAAGTTGTGAGCGATATCTCATATAGTTACCTTGTATAGTTCTTGGCACCAGAGGCAAGTGAAAAAAGAAAAGGAAAGAAAAAATAGAAAAAAATAGAAAAAGAAAGAAAAAGAGAAACAAACAAACATGTGTATCATAGAATAGGAAGCGCAAGCTTGATGAACATCGTATATGTGGTACTTATTGTGCATATCTGTCGTGGTATTGACCACGACAGATGCTACAGGGTAGCTTACATAGAGGAAAGGGCAAGGCGATGTAGGAGAATCCGAGAGTGAGCTTGGCACACGATGTACACAGGTTCACGTCCCCTCGATGGAGGATTGCTACGTCCTACTGTCAATCCAGTATATGATCATAGATTGGTTTACATGGAGTCGCCAGAGGCGGTGGAGGAGACTAGATCTAATATGACGTGGGAGAGCGTTCCCCAAAGGCGTGCCCCTGGTGGCTTTATATATGCAGCCAATTAGGGTTTACAAATGCTAATGGGCCTTTTATTATAGTCGCTATGTTGGGCCTCCAGCGGCGAGGCGTCTAGGTCCAGTATACGCCAGTCACCATGTTTGGCGAGTCGATCCACCATGGGCGACTCCGCTTCGTGGGTATACCCCGATTGGTATTCCCCCATCAATATCTTGTATCCACTAACTTTATTGTAATCGAACTAGCGTCTCTCCTTGCACTTCTGCGACACGGGCTTATAGTCTTTGCTAGGTAATCTTTTGGTTCTTAGCTCACTTTCTTTGTTGCGCAAGTCCCATTTATCCCACCGTGTGTGTTTCCTTGTACATAATTCCTTCTTGTGGATTGACTTGTTTTGCTTCGTGATCATCGTGGTTCTTTACTTGCCATTACAACAACTTGAGTTTGGATTGTTCTTGGACACACCACCTTCCATATCCATCAACCATCAGCTTTGTGTGTGTGTTTTTAGTGGTTAGTTGGTTTTGGTGTTCCACATGAACTTCACTTTGCTTGGTTTTGATTGCTCTCAAGTGTGACCACTTGCACGATATTATCTTCCAAGGTAAAGTAAGGTTTGACGTTGCATCCCTAACCCTCCTACCACTTCCATATACACCACTTGGTCTTGTGAAGCATGTCTAGGGACTCCGGAACCGAGGATCATATCTATGAAGAATCCACGATGAGCCACCATGCCTATGCCTCCACAAGCATGGATGACATGATGGAGCACTACATCGACAATGGCTCCATATGCTTGGGTGATATGGAGTTCTGCAACAACAATAGCTCCCCAAGCATGGATGACTTCAAGGATGACAACGACAAGCTCTTCAAGTCGCATTGACCAAGACGAAGCCTCCACCTCGAGAGCACCAAGGGGTCCACCATCAAATGGAGAACTTCAAACATGACATGGACAACACTTCGCCAGAACCATGAGCATGATGTCCAAGACTAATGATGCCTTGGGCTCATTACAATGCCTCACCAAGAAGAGTGCCAAGGACAAGGAGAATCCTTGCGAGCGTCATGTGGATGACCAAGTGCGCCATCTACATCAACCTTCGGCAAGGCACTCCAGTGACCTCCATCGACACCATCATAAGGCGCCTTCTACTACTCGTGCCACCACCAAAATGGCACCAAGAGCAAGCTTCATCCATTCCATCAAGCTTCAACACCAAGACTTAACGTCCTAGATGATGCATGCAACTTCACGGAGGAGGAAGATGAAGACTCTACTTTGCCAGGTTGGACGAGTATGTCAAGAGGATGTCTACACAAGCCAAGGTGTAAGATGGCGATGACAAGGTCAAGAATGGTGAGCATGGGATTTACCTTCACCAAAGGAGGCGCATGGAGTTGAGCACACCGAGCCTATCCCTATATGCTTGAGTGATGATATGGTACCAATCCCATGTGAGTATGAGACCCACTTAGCCCACTTGAGTGAGAACAAGAGTGAGATGAGTGACCCCACCATACGTGAGATTGAGTGCTTCCACTTGGAGGGCATGAGTGATACACCGAGTGAGTTGAGAGTGATAGTTGATAGGTCATGTGAGACCACCTTGATTTCTAACAACTTACCCTCTACCTCTAGTGTGTTTTCTCATGATGTGCTACGTTCCATGGATCGAGAAGCGCCAAGCTTGGAGATGATGATGCCTCTGACCAAGAATATGTACATGGTGGATGAAGATGATGCCATCCCTATATTGGATGAAGAAGTCGCCCACATGGAGGCCAATACTACCACAACACCCACTTCATATGAGAGGTATGAACAAGGTAAGAAGAAGGGTCTTGATGATGCCATGATCCCACTAGTCGAAATGATGACTTTTGATAGACTTGCATGCTATGGATGATGTTTGTGATATCACATATGATTCATTAATATTTCCATGTGATACTTTGCCTTCGCATAATGTTGAGCATGTGGAATTATTTGATTGTGATGATGTTACCATAGACATGCCATGTTATACATGCTACGTCAAAGATATCATTCCTTGCACTTTGTTGAACAATTTCTCTTGCCAATGTTTTGCTTACTATGATGTTAATAACAGTACCCCTAGGACAATGCTTTGTCATGGATGTTTTACAATTTCTCCCATTGCTTGCAATAAGATGAACAATTGCTCTTTCACTTGTTTTGCTTGCAACAATAATTATCATATGTTTTCTATTGATATACCCCCCATAGCTTTCTCAAATTTTGGAGATTTTGATGAATCCCATGATAAGCATGTTCCCCACTTGCATAATCACCATGCACATAAATAACACTTAATTGACACTCATGGTGATGTGCACAAGAAGAGATACATCATGATGGATGATGTGTTTCTCTACCATGCACACACGTTCTTCCTTTTATCTATGATGTGTGTAGGTACCAGAAAGATAATGTTAACCTCGGTTGAACACGAGTTGACAAAAAGAGCTCTAGAGAGCATCCCCCAAGTGAGTTCAAGATCGAACCCAGCTCTGATACCTTTTGCATGCTTTGCATCTTTCATGTTGACAAATTGCTCTTTCCTATGGTTTGCTTGCAAGCATGTTGATGGTATTCTTTCCCCTTGTGACAATCATGTTTTGTTGCTATTGGATATTGATGCTTTGTGTGTTGCAACAAAAATGTTGAACAATTTCTCTTTCTGATGTTCTGTGTGCAACCATAATGCCATTATGAGCATGTAATGTCATGAGAGCTTTCAAGTGTCTCGTATAGTTGTTGCAACAAACATAAGGACCATTTGCTCTTTCATATGGTTTGTTTGCAAACATGTTGTTTTTATTTCTTCTTGTGATATTTATACCACCATGATATTTGTTTTTGATGATTTGTGTATTGCACCCAACATATGGAACAATTTCTCTTTCCAATGGTTGGTTTGCACAGATAATGTTGTTGTTTTGGACATTCTTCCTCATGTGTTTTTGCCGAATTCTCATAGCTTTGCATCAAAGATGTTGATCAATACTTTAGTCAATTGCTTTGAGTGCCACACTAAGATGCTTTATGGAGTTTTTGAGTTCCCATATTTGGATGATGTTCAAATGATTTCCATGTACTTTGACCTTGCATATGCATCCCGTTAGCTATACTTGAGTTGTGCTAATAGTGTTGTGAACAAGAATGGACATGCCACAAATGACATGCTCCTCTATCACACACAAACATATGTTTCTTGGTCTTTGTTGTGTGAAGGTATAATTGCATACGCGCCAACCTCTAAGGACCATAAGTTGACAAGACAAACTGAAGAGAGTTACCTATGGTTGCCCTTCATCGAGCTATCATTACACTATAAGTTGACTTCCTTCTACTTGAGGAATCATGCTATAATATTCATGAATTGGCTATGCTTTGAGTGTTTCTTCGCTCTTGTTTTGAGCTTTGTAGGCTTCGTGGAAGGTGAAGGAACATTGAAGTGTTGTCAAGTCAATCTTCTCGAGGAAGACTATATGGTTAATCCCAGGATCAAGAAGGTCTCTCGACATCCTCCATGTTGTGATGAGAATGTAGAGTCGAGGACGACTCTTTTTGAAGCGGGGGGAGATGATGTAGCCTGACCTATGGTCGTTACCACACCAAGGTCTCCAACTTATGCCAAGTCATCATGGACTCCAAAGGTGAATCTGTTCCTCTATGTGATCCCACTTCCTAACGCCTTCAATGGTATACTACTTCATACTCCGTCCTATGACCATGATAGGTTCACATCGAGAAGCACGGAGGCAAGGGAGGAAGCCCGAGGAATCACTCCCGACAAGATGGAGGCTTGGAAGAGGAGACGGAAGAAGCTCCAAACAAACCGGCGCCAGGGCCGGTGAAACCGACACCACCGCTGGAATTACCAGCGACAGCTCTGGTGGACCGAAGCCCCCACCGGAACGTCCGGCGCCCAGCGGACCGGACCCTGCACCGAAAGCACCTTTCGTACACCATCCCCGTGAACGACCGGAATTATCGACAATGACCGGAACTTCTGGCGCCATATCCGGCGCCGTCGGACTTACTTCTGGAATGACCGTTTGTGCATGGATTTGGGTTTGATGCCCTAGAATATTCCCTTTACTTACCCCTTTGCCTCAACTACCCCATTCTAGTGGTTGGCCTATAAATAGAGCATCCACCCCTCATGTATCTGTTAGGCATAGATGATAGACTAAAGACCACTCCCTTTATGGAATCTCTAGTTTTGCCTCATCCCCTTTACCAAAAGGGGACCGACTATCGTCACCACCTCGTTGGAGTTTGCATCGCACCTCCCTCATTGTACAAGGCCTTAGCATTGGTGTCCCTTTGCCAAGTTGTCAATACCCTCTCTAAGGTGTTCTTCCCTCTCCGCTTGGGATTAATTGGAGCACATTGACCGATCTTTCCTTGCGAGGATTCTATCAGAACGGTGGACACCGGCGGGAGCAATCGGCCTTGTATCATGTGATTTTTGCGTGTGTTCATTGTATTCTTCGTGAGGTGTGCATCCGCTTCTGCTACCTTCTCCCTTTCCCCTCACTTTCCCATCAATTTGACGACGAGATCCATGAAGATCGGGCCACCCTTGGGGTCACCCCTTAACATGTTTGCTCCGAGTCGGTTCCCAATGATGGTTAGCTTGGATGCACTACAAAACCAATGCTCGAGCCTTCCTCCGAAAGAATCGGGCATTTGGAGACGTGGGGGCTTCTTGTAGGCGCTATTAGCATCCTCGTGTTCTTATAGGCAAGATGAAGCGACATCGTTCCAATGGCGATTACGTCCACCTTTGATCCATTACCTACACGCATCGTCACTTCATCCCTGGCTAATTGTCGACTATTGCATATACAGGTATGTCATACCCTTTAACAAGATCTTCAGTCATGGCGCTCCCTCTCCACACTCTCCACCCTCTAGCCTTCTAGCCCCTTTTTGCCGGTGATCTCCTTCTCAGATAGCCACACAACCCTCTTTCTCCACAGATCGTTCTCCCCTCCTCCCCCCTCTTCTAGGAGATACCTAGATTGTGTCTCTTCATGGAGGATTTGGTGAGCAACTGGAAGGTTTCTTACACTTGAGCAAACTTGAGTGGTAAGTTTCTTGAGGGATCTCTATCTGTTTCGGCTAAAAGTGATTGGGTTGTTCACCACAATGCCCATGGTTTTCCTTTGGAGGGTAGAAAAGTTGAAAATGGGGAAAAAATACTTGTCGATTATGTGGTGAGGTTCCCTTCTCACCTGGCAACAGTAAATGAGGTCTTGAAAATAACTTCTAGATCCTCTGCTAGATCCTCTGGTTCTGATCTTGGAGATGAAAATTGCCCCTTAAGATGGAAGGTTATTTGCAGCTCAACGGTTATGGGTAATTCAGTGCAAAGAGATGCTTTTTTAATTCTACGACCACAGTCTAAAATATTAGTCCTTCTATCTCTGCAAGATATCCTTATTAATGCTAGATTCTTACTCCTTGATGAAAAAATTATTCTTGGAGTTGTCATTGAAATGCTAGTACACAAGGTTGTCATTAGTGAACATGTGGATGATGTTAATCCTCTTGATCCTTTGGCTCCAACGCCCATTGCGCCAAAGCTAGATTTCTCTCAAGGTCTGATCTTTGAAATGGCATTCAAAAGAAATTTGGATATTCGGTAATTTAGGGGGGGGTAGAAGGAGAGAATTCATCCTTGTGATTTCTTTTGGTAAAACAATGTTCAAAATCGATGTTCACACAGTTGCTTTGGCTATTCAATCATGTTTTGGGGGCAAAGATAATATTTATCGTGTTCTTCATCTCCAAGACCAAACTTTCAAGTTCTCTATTTCCTCTCGTGTTGTGGGCTTCGAAATTTACAATATTGACAGTTTTCCAATGACAACTTTGTTTGCTATATTAATCTTTGGGGGCATGGTGGCCCAAATTGGAGAGCAGAGGAAATCAAATCTTATCAGGAGCAAGATAATGAATGGCATGTGGTCACAAGGAAAAAGAATTTTCAGCACAAAAAATCAGTGTTTGATCGTTTGACTTTTTGGGAAGAATAGAAGCCTATTTTTCTGACTCCAATGGTTGCCTCTCCTTTCCAAACAATATTGAAATTTCTGCCAAAAAAGTGAAAGAGTCTTTAAGAGCTTTGATCAACAATCTAATCCGATTTCTTTTCGGAGACAAGAGTCAAAAGAGGGGGTTAATACTATTTCTCACACTAATACAGTCTTAAATTCGAAGATTTATACACCTAGACCAATTAATGAAGGCGAGAATTGCGTGGATCCAAAATTCCCGGGATTGTCCCTCTCGAGTATCCCCTCCTTCCCAATCAAGGCATGGCCCAATTAAAATTTCCTTAATTGGTTTAAAGCCCATAAGCCCACTGAGCTTTCTCGGTTGGAGACTACAAAAAAAGTAACACTGAATAGTTTCCTACCCCCTCGCATTCTACGCCTGCTCCTGTGCCACCTCGCTTTGACACTTTCTCTGCCCCTTCCTCGCCGGTGACTCCGCCGGTGAATGCTTGGCAGGGCGCACTACCGGCGTCAGTAGTAACATGGAGACCTGCACAAAACAACCACAGAACTTTGCCCCCAACTTGCGATGAGGTTCTCAATCTCACCGGTTTTACTGAAAACAAAGGATTAAACGTATCGAGTGGAAGAAAGTAATAGTTTGCAGAAAGTAAACACAAAGCAATAAACAGTTGATTGTAGATTGAATGTAAAAGAAAGGACCGGGGTCCATAGTTCACTAGTGGTGGCTCTCCTTAAGATAGATGACATGTTGGGTGAACAAATTACAGCGGGGCAATTGAAAAACATCGACAAAGCAATATGCATATACTACTCATCTTGACTCCTTTGAGATTCGATTGGGAATTACAACATTATACATAGACCGTAATCCAACTGCATCTATGACTAATAATCCACCTTCAGGTTATCATCCGAACCCCCTCCAGTATTAAGTTGCAAGCAACGGATAATTGCATTACGCAATGCGTGTAAAGTAAACAGTACGATTGTTCTGTGAACAAAGGATTGTTGTTTTCTCCCTAGTAGCAACATCACATCTAGTACCTTAGAGATTTTTGTCACTTCCCCGGATTACTAGAGGCATGAACCCACTATCGAGCATAAATACTAACTCTTGGAGTTGCTATCATCTACTTGGCCAAGATAGCTACTAACAACAGAAAGCATGCAAGATCACGAATAATAAAGACATGGTAGAATCAATAATCAAACTGAAATAGCATCTCAATATCCATCAGATCCCCGCAAACACAACATGTAGGAATTACAAATAGATGATCTTGATCATGAACGGAGCTCACAAGATCTAAACATGATAGCAAAAAGGAGGAGAACCAGCCATCTAGCTACAACATGGACCCGTAGTCTAGAGATGAACTACTCACGCATCACACCGGAGGCTTGCATGATGATGAAGAAGGCCTCCAGGGTGAATTCTCCTCTCCGGCAGGGTGCCGGGAAGAGCTTCAGATCCCTCCCGATCTAGGGATGGAGATGACGGCGGCTACAGACTCTTTCGTGGAATTTTGATCGGGTACTTAGGGTTTCTGTATCGGAGGCATCTTATACACGAAAGGGGAGGCCGAGGGGGTGCCGGAGGCGGCCAAACCACCCCCTAGCACCGGTCAGGCTGGGCCACACGGCTAGGTGGTGTGGCGGCCCCCTAGCCCCTCTTCGTCTCGTATTCTGGCTCCTTGTGTCCCTCGGTGAAAAACTGACTTTGGCTTTTGTCCCGTACAATTCCGAGAATATTCGTTTTCTGACTTTCCTGGAACCAAAAACAATAGAAAACAGGCAGCTGGCACTTGGCTCTTGTTAATAGGTTAGTCCAAGAAATTGTATAGAAAGTACTCCAAAGTTGGAACAAAATACAAGAAAGTAGATAAAACCAAGCATGGAACATCAAAAATTATGGATACGTTAGCAACGTATCAACATCCCCAAGCTTAACTCCTGCTCGTCCTCGAGTAGGTAAGTGGTAAAAAGAAAGAATAATTTTTGAGGTGACATGCACCATCATAAACTTAATCAAAGTATTTGTAAAACATTGATAGTTGGGATCATAGTACTTCAATCATAACATGGAAGACAAAGTTCTAGCAATAAGACAAAGCAACTATGTTGCAACATGAAAAGGCACAAACAAAAGATTCATGAATAACAATGCTTTGCAAGATGTTTGTTTGTTTCACATAAAGAAAACATAACATAGTGGCATTCAGCTTGTCCCTCATAGAGTAGCAAACATAAATGCATAGGACACCTTCAAATTTCGTAAGAGTGACTAGATACAAATAGTTTAAAACAAGCAATATCAAAGTTATGCATCAATCAACAAGCCTTGGAACAATGCACATAGAACTAAGAGTGGCCACTATGCTCTCAAAATAGGTGCATAAAGATAGAAGATGGGGACTCAACATAAAAGTAAAAGAAAGGCCTTCATAGAAGGAATTAGGGATTCAAGTTTCATAAAGAGCTTCCAAAAATTATGGTACTTATTAGCTTTCAGATCTCATTGCCCTATCATAAGCATCTTGAAGTGAGTAAGGTTGAAGCGAACAAACTATGGTGTATATGCTTGACAAAGTATAAGTTGGAAATCTCATGTCCCTTGAATACGAGGGCCGCTCCTCATGCTACTCAAGTTTAGTTACCGGTAACTTCTTGTAACACCCCAAATCTTTAATCAAGGTTAATCAAGATCAAATCTACCCAATTTAGGGTTAACAAAAACTTTTCCCATTTAAAATATTTAAGCCTTCATATGTGTGTGCATTAAAATGGGAATTGTTTTGAATTGCCATCATTGAGTGATCTATTGGTTGTAAAATGACTCTAAGGTGAATTACACATCATCTAGATCATCCCCAAGAAAATCCCAAAGAAAAAGAAATCAAAAAGAATTAAATAAGGAAATGGTCACTTTTGCCATTTTAATCACCTAGCCCACTTTGGGTGTTACTAGCACTCAATTTACAACATAGACAATTGTGGATCTTTGCACACCTTGATAGTACAAGTAGTCATGTGTCAAGTCCCACTTTATGATCTCCCAAAAACATTCAAACTCTAATTTTAAATGACAATTGAAAATTGAATCTAGTGTATGTTTCTGGATCACACTTTTTCAAAAACCACTCAAATGAATTCCATTTGACAAATCCTAGCAACCATAGATGCTTAAGCATGTTACAAACCACTCCACCAAAAATCTTTCAAAAATTCAAAAGTTTGGTTCATGCGGCCATTGTGTCGAACAGGTGGCATGCACATTTTTCTGCCTAATAAACACTATTGATGGATCAATGCCTTGTCAAGTTTTTGGGCCCATTTTGGTTCCCCTGTCTCCCCCAGCTCTAACCAAACCCTCACCGTCTTACCCTTTAGCTTGGAGCAGCAGTTGCGTGCCGCCCATTTTTGGTCACCGCCGGCCGAGCGTGGGCAACACTCCCAGACCGCGCGGCGCCATTCCAGCACCACCACTAGCTCCGCCCAATCCTACCGCACTCCCCTGTCCACCCCACGGCCAAAGCTAGCCCTTGGACCACCGAGGAAACGCCATGCACTAAGTCTCTGCGTGCAGCCAGAGCACGCCAGAGCTCCCTCGCCACCACCACGCCACAGACCGTGCCTCGACCGCAGACCACGCGTGCCGCTCCGCCTTGACCCCCTCACCCTGCCAGACACGGCCGTGCACCACGGCGCGACCCACGATCGCCGGGAACCGCGTGGAGCACCACCTCTGTTCCCTAGAGAGCACGAAGCTCCCGACCGTTAGCCACCGCTCCTAGCGTCGCCATTAAGCTCTAGATGATCGCCAGGGAACCGCCCACCGTTCGCCTACCTCGCCCATGCCGGTAGCCCCCTATGCCGTTGTCACCGACGAGCTCCGCCCAGACCCTTCAGTCCCCTTCCCGAGCCTACATAAGGAGGCCTTCTCCAGCCTCAATCGCCACACCATTCCACTCCCATCTCTCCACTGATCGTTTCCCCTCTCTCGTCGGAGCCGCTCGAGCAGCCTATCACCGGAATTGCGCCGGAGTTAGCTGCAGCAGAGGAGGAGAAGTCCTCGTCGATTTCGTCCACCTCAGCCCCTGTTGCGACCTCGCCTGAGCCCGCCGTCGTCGTCTCGTTCGATCGCCCCCATCGCTGCACTAGCTGGAGCCCTGGTACGTCCCCACTGCACCCCCACCGACCGCGCTAGGGTTCAGTCTCGACGGCGACGTGTCTGTTGTCGACGACGACCGTGAACCGTTGATCCATGATCTAATCGTGTGGTCCTTATCGCCCCGTACTGCTTCGCGTTTAATGAGTCACTGACAGGAGGGACCCCCTATCAGCAGCCCTCGGCTCCGCGGAGTGAATCTGGGCCAGCCCATTTAGTTTCCCGTGCTGACCCGGTAATTCAAATATATCTTTTTATTTTTAGACTTAGACTTAGTTCTGTCCCTTAGTTCAAAAATCAACTCAGAGAGTTTTACAAATCCAAATTGAGTGATTCCAATTTTGTTGGAAAGGTTATGAAAATCTCTATCCAAGACCGTTGGATTTAAATCATTTAGAGTTAGAGATCTCTCCTAGTAAAAACAACAAGACATAAGCTTTTGCACATTCAAACATTTTTTTTAAATCAACCACAATAGCTTTTGAGTTTATTCCAACTCTCAAAAATCACATCTAACCATGCCTATCTGAATATGTAACAATATTAAGGTTTGCATGCAGTGACTTTGGACTAGTACCAAAATAATGCTATATGTCATTTCTAGTCACTTCAAATCCTTATTTATTAAACTTGAACTTATTAAAATATGATCAAACCTTTAAATCGCATTCCCATATATTATAATATGTGGTGATGACATGTGTCCACATGATCCCATATTTTAATCGGATAATATTAAATCTTAGTTAATTTCAATGAGTAGAAATTATTTTTGTCAAATAAAAAGAATGAAGCTAGTTCATTAAACCTTGTGATGCTTGTGATGATAGTAGATCATCAAATGTGTGCCTTAGTGAGATAAGTAGACTAGTTAAGTATTGTTTGGTGATTGTGTATTCCATATGTATTTATAGACGATAGTAAAGACCAATCTTTCGACGAGGAGGAGTTCTACCAAGCGGAGGAGGAAGAAAACTTCAACCACTGCACTACCCAAGGCAAGCTATTATTGGCAAGCTAATACTTGCAAGCCATCATTAACAATGCAAGCTAACCCTTGCAAGCTAGATAACCTAAGCAAATGCATTAGGCATGCTTTGGTTATAGTCTTTGACTTATACCTACTCCAAGTTTTTATTTACAAGATTTACCTTCTTTACTTTACCAAAGTCTTTTCCCATGTTTATAGGTAGCATAAAGAGTATAAAACTTGACCTATCTAGTTAGACTTAGATGTCATTATATGGCATGAGATTCAGATTAGCATTCCACTTTAGTGAACACTCTTAACTTAGTAGTTTAGACCTAAACCAAAACTTGATTCACTTTAGATGGGAATACTTGGTGAAAATGACTTGTGAAAACCTTGGAATGATGAGTCATCCTATTGAGATGTTTTGACATGTGTTGAGAAAAACAAATGGTTTATGATGATGAAAATGTTGAGGCATGAGCCTTAGCCCTTTTACAAAACTGATGGTTGGGTTCGGATGCGATACCATTCCAATTTTACTATACAACCACAATACCTGAATTGGGTAAGGCTTAGCCGGAAGTTTATATGCATTATTATTAGTTCCCTCGTGGGAGAGGTATGAGCTGAGGCTACCTCTCAATGTTGTCCACCTATGCAGTGCCTAGGATGACAAATGGTCATGGCTAGGAGGCCATACTCATAGGAGAGGTGCTTATACTAGAGTGTGTAAAGGAAAGGTTATGTTTGATTATCTGCATACTAAGTATGATGGTTCAAGGTTATCCCTGACAGATGTATCGAATCTTGTGGTGAAAGTGTACCACCTCTGCAGAGTATCAAACTATTCGAATAGTCGCGTCCGCGGTTATGGACAATTGGAGTGGCCATATTGTTCCATTGTCAGATGTTTTCAAAATGACTTATGAAAATGAATTGTGACATGACTTGACCACAACAGAGTTGTGACTATGACAATTAAGTTCCCACTTAGGTGTTTTCAAACTTTATTTTATCTTTATTTGTTTCTGAACTCAGCTTAGGTTTCAAACTTAACTTTACAAGTAAACCTAGAGTTAGCATTTCCTACTAGAACTATCCTAATTTCTAGTGGTAGTTTGTGAGTACTTAAAGAGTACTCATGGCCTTTGCCCCTGGCTATTTCCGTGGCCAGACTATGAGGAGGAGTACCCCGAAGGAGGACAGCAGGACGGCTACGACAACTAGGATCATCTCCCATCGTCAGCATTGCCTGTGACTCTGAAGATGGACCCCACCGCTACGCTATTTATTCCGCTGCTTGATTGTACTAAGACTGGATCCTAAGATCCTTTATTGTGTAAGACCTTATTATGGTTTGTAATGGATGATGTACTGTGATATCCAATCTGTTATGTCTCGCAAAAATGGTAATCCTGGGAATGGGATGTATGACATAACAGGCATCTGGGATTAAAAATCCGGGTGTTGACAAGTTGGTATCAGAGCCATCCTGACCATAGGAGACCCTAGTTAGAATGGACGTCCGAAACAAAAACTTAGTTTCAAAAACCAAAGTGAGTATTTACGAAAACTATTTCCTCTCTTACCCTTGGGAATTCTTTCTCTCAAAAAATTCATGTTCCTCCAAATTCTTACATTACTACATAAAACTTTAACACACTTTATCACTTCACTAACTTTCTTAGCCTAAATTGTTATAGATGGAAGCCCAATACAGCAAGTTCTACCAGTTGGGCAACGAAGGCCAACTAATATTTAGAGGGATCTGAATTCACTGTCTGAGTTCTTGGAGCGTCAGCATCCGGAATTTCTTGGAGCTCAACTCCCGGGTCCACCAGGAGGAGATTTACAATGGCTAGTGACTACTGATCTTCGAGGCAAGATAGAAGCACCAGTATCTGGGAGGATTCAGTTCTCAGTGAGAGAGAACAACTGGCTAGATGGATTAGCCCGGGCAATGCATGAAGCTCCCGCACGTCTGTGTGCCCTGAGTGTCAACCGAATCCAAGGAACCCGCTTTGTTCACTATGCAAGGCGTGATTCCATGGGAATGCCGCTAGAGATGCTAGGTCACCCAATACTGAAGTGTCAAGTGGAGAACCTCGACTTCCTACTATACGACAGACAGAAGGAGTTGGACAATGCTAGAGAGGTCGCCAACAACAACCTTTCCCTTGCTGCCCAGAAGGCCCAGACTTTCTCACTTCTCGTCAAGGATCGTCAGTCTCTCCGCCATCAATGCACAAAGAAGGATCGCACCATCGACCGTCTTCGCAAGAAGGTGGCCGACCTCGAGAAGACCATCAAGGAGCAAGAAGCTCAGCTTGCAGCAAAAGAAGAAGAAGAGGAAGGTGAAGATATCCAAGGGGATATTGACTCCTACCTCAGCAATGATGATGACTATCGAGAGGAGGATGCCGTGGTCTTCTACACCAACGATGATGACTCTGACTTCATCGATGATGAGTAGATGCACTAGAGCACTATCGTAGAGTGAGGAGTATCGGTCCCATTGTATCGTAGCTTGCAGAATGGTTCTTAAAACCATCTGTTTTCCTTTGATGTTGTGGTGTGTGTGTGTGTTTGTATCGTGTGCTTTGCTTGAATGAATGAAAAGAAGTTAGTTGTAAAACCTGAGTCAAACTCAAAGTTTTAGCTTTGAAATCAAAACCATGAACCTTAGAACTTTCCCTCTTACCCCTTTATCTATCTCAATCTTCAGATGACTCGTGGAAACCAAGGAGGGAGCAGCTCATCCCAAGACCCAATGCTGTAGATTATGTAGACTCTCATTGCAGACCGTGGAGCTAGTAGGGCAGAGCGCCAAGATAATCTAACAACACTGCAGCAGATCGCCCAGATGGCTCACAACAACCAGAACCATGGAAATCGGGACCATCATGGATCCAAACTCAAGAACTTCCAGAATACCAATCCCCCAATCTTTAGCACTTCAGAGAACCCAATGAATGATGATGACTGGTTACATAAAATGGAGAACAACTTAGAAGTAGCAGGAGTGGATGCAACGAGAAAGTTCTTTTTGCCACCCACTATTTGGCAGGAGATGGAAGAGCATGGTGGAACAGCACCCGCACAATGAACCATGGTCAAGTGATGACATGGGAAGCCTTCAAAATCAAGTTCAGCCTCACCCACGTGCCGCAGGGTCTAGTCACCAGAATGAGGGATGAATTCAGAGAATTGAAACAAGGCAGAATGACTGTAGTGGAGTACCATGATAGATTCTTGTCCCTTGCCAGGTATGCACCTGATGAGATCAACATAGAGGCCAAGAAGAAGGAGAGATTCCTGAACGGACTGCATGATGAGATGCAGACTGTCCTCGTCAACATCTGTTTTGAGGATCTCGAAGAGCTAGTCGACTCTGCCATTCAGATGGAAGGGAAGATCAATCAAGCAAACGACAACCGCAAACATCGTATGATGCACCAACCTGGATCCAACAGTCACCAGAAGTACCGTCCCAACCCTTCTGCCGGATATGCACCGCGGAACAATCGACCTCCAATGTCTTGCCCAAGCTACCCCAACCGTAGCGGAGGAAATGTGAAGTCTGGCGGAAACAACAATCACCCTGGCAACTCCAACAATTTCAACCATGCACCTCCCAAGCACAACAACAACAACAACACCGCACCCAGAACTGGAAGCAATGTTGTACCCGTGGTAGCAAAAGACAAGTCTCAGATTACTTGTTTCGAGTGTGGAGTGAAGGGTCACTATTCCAATGAGTGTCCCAAGAAGATTGCCGCCACTACCAATGTGAATGCCCCAGCTCAACAGCAGGGTCGTGTTCAACCAGGAAGACGATTCTCCCTAGGGAACCCTCACAACCGCAATGGCCGTCTCTTCCACATGAACACCGAAGAAGCCCAAGAAGCACCAGATGTAGTGCTGGGTATGTTTTCTGTCAACTCAGTTTTAGCAAGAGTGTTGTTTGATTCTAGAGCATCGCACTCATTTGTCACCAAAGAATTTGCATGCACTAGTAAGATTCACCTAACCAATTTGAAGGATGTCATGATAGTTCAAATCCCCGGTTCAACTACAAAAGCTAGGAAAATTTGCAAAGCTGTGCCTATCAGAATACATGGGATAGATTTTTACGCCAATCTAATAGTACTTGGAACCAAAGGTTTGGAAGTAGTACTAGGAATGGATTGGATGTCCAAGCATAAAGGATTGATTGACTGTGCCAAGAAAGCCATCACCATGACCAGTAGCTCTGGAGTCTCAGTAGAGCATATATCTGAAACTTTACCCCGTCAATTCAAGTGCAACAAGAGTCTAGCCCTACCCACCATTGACCAAGTCAGAGTATTCTGTGAATACCCCGACGTATTCCCAGATGAATTGCCCGGTATGCCCCCGAATAGGGATATTGAGTTCATTATTGAACTAATCCCCGGAACCAGACCCATAGCCTAGAGACCCTATAGTATGAACCCCTCAGAGTTAGTGGAATTGAAGAAGCAGTTGGATGCTATGTTGGCAACAGGCTTGATTCAACCAAGCGCATCACCATGGAGATTGCTAGTGTTATTCATTGACAAGAAAGATGGAGGCAACCGTTTGTGCACAGATTACAGGAAGCTGAATGACGTCACCATCAAGAAGAAGTACCCTTTGCCAAAGATAGAGGATCTGTTTGATCAGTTGACTTGAGAAAATGTGTTCTCCAAGATTGATCTTAGGACTGGTTATCACCAACTTAAGATTCGTGCAACGGATATTCCGAAGACCGCCTTTACTACTCGTTATGGTTTATACGAGTATACGGTCATGTCTTTTGGATTAACCAATGCCCCTACTTATTTCATGAATCTCATGAATAAGATCTTTATGAATTTTCTAGATAAGTTTGTCGTTGTGTTTATCGACGACATCCTTATCTACTCCAAGTCAAAAGAAGAGCATGAGCAACATCTGAGAATCATCCTTTAAACCCTTAGAGAGCATCGGTTGTATGCCAAGTTCAACAAATGTGAGTTTTGGCCGAAAGAGGTAGGATTATTAGGACATATTGTGTCTTCCGGAGGAATCGTTGTTGATCCCACCAAGATCAAAGATGTCGAAACATGGGAAGCCCCAACCACTAAAACCCAAGTCCGTGCATTTCTCGGATTAGCGGGATACTACCGCAAGTTTGTCGAAGGATTTTCGAGCATAGCAAGACCCATGACTCAAATTTTGAAGAAGGACAAGAAGTTTGAATGGATCGACAAATGTGAAGCAAGTTTCCAAGAGTTGAAGAAGAGATTGATTTCAGCCCCAATATTGATCATGCCAGATATCAAGAAGCTGTTTGATGTGTATTGTGATGCATCCAAGATTGGTCTCGGATATGTATTGATGCAAGAAGGGAAAGTCATCGCGTATCTGTCTCGAAAACTGAAGCAGCATGAGCAGAACTATCCGACTCATGATCTTGAGTTAGCAGCCGTAATTTTGGCATTGGAGACATGGTGTCATTATCCTATGGGTAATCGTTGTGAGATTTACTCAGATCACAAAAGCTTTAAGTATATCTTCACTCAGAAGGAGCTGAATATGAGGCAAAGGAGATGGATAGAGTTAATCAAGGATTATGACCTTGACATTCACTATCACCCCTGCAAAGCCAATATGGTAGCGGATGCTCTTAGCAGATTACCGTGTAGGCTAAACACCATGACCAAGGAGAAACAACCAAGTTTGTATGAGGAGTTGGAGTAGTTTAGAACTGAGCTAGTTAGCAAAGGAATTTTAGCTAGCATTGAACTTCAAACCACTTTGATTAGCCAAATCAAGGAAGCCCAGAAGGGAAATGAAAGTATCGACGGAATCAAGTGTCGTATTCGTATAGGAAAGGTACCTGGATTCACCGAAGACGAAGAAGGAGTTCTGTGGTACAAAGGACGTATCTGTGTGCTAGAAGATTCGGAACTGAAGCAAGTTATCATGCAAGAAGCTCATGATACTCTTTATTCTATCCACCCCGGAGGAACAAAGATGTATCAGGATCTAAAAGAGCAATTTTGGTGGCACAAGATGAAGAGAGAAATCAGAAGCTACATCGCCAAGTGTGATATCTGTCAGAGAGTCAAAGCGGAACATCAGAGACCCACAGGACTGTTGCAACCATTGCAGATTCCAGAATGGAAATCGGATTCCGTCAGAATGTACTTTATCACCGGTTTACCTACTTCTAGTAGGGGAAATGACTCAATCTGGGTCATCGTTGATAGACTGTCCAAGGTAGCTCATTTTATACCTGTCAAGACAATGTTGGGTCCGCAGCATAGAAAACAAAAAATTTCCTACGGTGTGAACTACACGCCAAGATCTATCTACTAGGTACAAAGCAACGGGTGGACATACATCCAACGAGAACTTACCCTCGTAGACAACGAGCTTTGTTAACGAGTAGGAACTCGTGGTTGATGTAGTCGTACACTTGCCGATCTCAAGATCGTGAGGAAGTCCGAGCGCCGCAACTCAGCAGCGCATCCGCACTCGCACACACGTTCAAGCCACCGGACAACCTCCACCTCCTCGCTCCAGCGATCCAGCGGAAGCAGCAACTCCTTCCAGACAAAATGCCACCAGGAACATGTATCTCGCTAATCCGAGACCATGGGGGAATTATTCTAGAGGGGAAGAGAGATCCTTCATAAGGAGGTGTGAGGATGAAGGAGGGAATGGGTGGCCTTTTATAGGAGGAGGGGGGTGCCCCCTCTCTCCATGGCCGGCGCATGGGGGGGTGACCCCTCACCTCCCCCATTCATGTGGTGGTAACCCCTCCACATTAAAATGCCTCTTCACATTCCCTTTTAAAGTCTCCACTTTAAATGCATTAAATTTCTCCAAATTTAATGCTCTCTCATTTAATAAAACTCTTTTTATTAAATTTATTCAGAATTTTGTTAATTACTTTAATTAACAAACATTCACATATAGCCCCTTGCAATATTTCAATATCACATGCAGAACCACCTTCTTCAATTTCACCCGAAACAATTTCCGGTTTCTATTGAAACAATTCCCGCGCTTTGCAATTCTTTCGTCTGAAACATATGTGCTACAAAATGGTGTCCGGTAACTCTTAAGTGTGCCATCCTACGGTTCGCGAATAATGCAGACATGATCGAGACCCTTCTCCGATCAATAATCAGCAGCGGGACCTGGAGATCCGTACTGACTCCTACACATTCAACGATGACTTCTGTGATCGTGAGAACCTTTAACGCTTGTAACTAAATCCCTTTGTCTCTCGATATATTACATGTCCGAGATTCGATCATCGGTATCTCCATACCTAGTTTGATCTCGTTACCGACATGCACTCTTTTCTCGTTCCCGTGATATAACATTCTAGTGATCACATCACTTGCTTGCAAGCTATCCTAATGTGATATCACCGAGAGGGCCCAGAGTATATCTATCCGTCATCTGGATTGACAAATTCCACTCTTGATCCATGAGCCTCAACATAACACCTTCGTAGTACTGAACCCATCTTTATAGTCACCTTGTTATGGTGTGACGTTTGATGTTATCAAGATACTCTTCCGGTGTTAGCAATTAACATGATCTCATGGTCTAAGGATAAAGATTACTTCATATGATGTTATAGCAATATAAACATAATGACTTGATCATAATGCTATACTTCAGATGAATGTTCATCACATCATTCCACCAATGGTGTGACCTTGTTATTAACAACATCCAATGTCCATGATCAGGAAACCATGATCATCTTGTTAATCAACAAGCTAGTCTATAAGAGAGGCATGACTAGGAACCCTTTTTGTTTATTAAACACACATGTATTGATGTTTCCGAATCAATACAATTCTAGCATGTAAAATAAACATCTATCATGTATAAGGAATATATAATAACAACTTTATTATTGCCTCTCAGGGCATATTTCCTTCAGACAACCTACCAGAATTTGAAGCTAGCAGAGCTGTACATTGCTAAAATCGTTAGTTTGCATGGAACCCCCAAGACCATAGTATCGGATCGAGGAACCCAATTTACCTCGAGATTTTGGAAGAAAGTCCAAGAAGGATTAGGAACCAAGTTAAATTTTAGCACAGCTTATCACCCGCAAACCGATGGACAGACTGAAAGATTCAACCAAATCCTAGAGGATATGTTGAGAGCTTCTGTGTTAGAGTATGGATCAAAATGGGAAGATTGTCTGCCTTTCACAAAATTCTCATATAACAACAACTATCAAGCCAGTTTGCAAATGGCACCATTTGGGTTCCTATACGGAAGAAAGTGTCGTACCCCTTTGAATTGGTCGCAAGTAGGAGAGAGTCAGATTTTTGGACCCGACATCCTACGAGAAGCTGAAGAGAAAGTTCACAAAGTTCGTGAGCACCTCAAGACCGCCCAATCCAGACAGAAGAGTTATGCTGACAAGAGAAGAAGAGACCTGACTTTCAATGTTGGAGATTTTGTGTATCTCAAGGTTTCGCCATTGAAGGGAACCCAACGTTTTAGCCTAAAAGGAAAGTTAGCCCCCAGATATATTGGGCCCTTCAAGATTCTGAATTGCTGGGGAGAAGTATCTTATCAATTGGAACTGCCAGAGGAGATGTCAGCCATCCACAGTATGTTCCATATCTCGTTACTTCGCAAATGCCTAGAAGTGCCGGAGAAGACCGAAGTGTTCAAAAACATCGATCACCGAGCTGTTGATATCAACAAGGATCTGACATATCGTGAAGTGCCCATCCGTATCTTGGAGGAAGCTTATAGAACCACCAGGACCCGGAGTATCAAATTTCTCAAGATCCAATGGAGCAACCATACCGAAGAGGAAGCCACTTGGGAGCGAGAAGATTACATTAGGACTGAGTTCCTAGATCTCTTTAGTTCCTAGTTTTCTTTCTTAAATCTCAGGACGAGATTTTGTTTAAGGGGGGAAGGTTTGTAACACCCCAAATTTTTAATCAAGGTAAATCAAGATCAAATCTACCCAATTTAGGGTTAACAAAAACTTTTCCCATTTAAAATCTTTAAGCCTTCATATGTGTGTGCATTAAAATAGGAATTGTTTTGAATTGCCATCATTGAGTGATCTATTGGTTGTAAAATGACTCTAAGGTGAATTACACATCATCTAGATCATCCCCAAGCAAATCCCAAAGAAAAAGAAATCACAAAGAATTAAACAAGGAAATGGTCACTTTTGCCATTTTAATCACCTAGCCCATTTTGGGTGTTCCTAGCACTCAATTTCCAACAGTAACAATTGTGGATCTTTGCACCCCTTGGTAGTACAATTAGTGATGTGCCAAGGCCCACTTTATGATCTCCCAAAAACATTCAAAATCTAATTTTAAATGACAATTGAAAATTGAATCTAGTGTATGTATCTAGATCACACTTTTTCAAAAACCACTCAAATGAATTCCATTTGAAAAATCCTAGCAACCACAGATGCTTAAGCATGTGACAAACCACTCCACCAAAAATCTTTCAAAAATTCAAAAGTTTGTTTCATGCGGCCATTGTGTCGAACAGGTGGCATGCACATTTTTTCTGCCTAACAAACACTATTGATGGATCAATGCCTTGTCGAGTTTTTGGGCCCATTTTGGTTCCCCTGTCTCCCCTAGCTCTAACCAAACCCTCACCGGCCTACCCTTTAGCTTGGAGCAGCAGTTGCACGCCGCCCGTTTTTGGTCACCACCGGCCGAGCGTGGGAAACACTCCCCAGACGGTGCGGCGCCATTCTAGCACCACCACTAGCTCCGCCCAACCGTACCACACTCCCCTGTCCACCCCACGGCCAAAGCTATCCCCTGGACCACCGAGGAAAGGCCACGCACTAAGTCTCTGCGTGCAACCAGAGCATGCCAGAGCGCCCTCGCCGCCAGCACACCACAGACCGTGCCTCGACCGCAGACCGCGCGCGTCGCTCCGCCTTGACCCCCTCACCCTGCCAGACACGGCCGTGCACCACGGCGCGACCCACGATCGCCGGGAACCGCGTGGAGCACCACCTCTGTTCCCTAGAGAGCACGAAGCTCCCGACCGTTAGCCACCGCTCCTAGCGTCGCCATTAAGCTCTAGATGATCGCCAGGGAACCGCCCACCGTTCGCCTACCTCGCCCATGCCGGTAGCCCCCTATGCCGTTGTCACCGACGAGCTCCGCCCAGACCCTTCAGTCCCCTTCCCGAGCCTACATAAGGAGGCCTTCTCCAGCCTCAATCGCCACACCATTCCACTCCCATCTCTCCACTGATCGTTTCCCCTCTCTCGTCGGAGCCGCTCGAGCAGCCTATCACCGGAATTGCGCCGGAGTTAGCTGCAGCAGAGGAGGAGAAGTCCTCGTCGATTTCGTCCACCTCAGCCCCTGTTGCGACCTCGCCTGCGCCCGCCGTCGTCGTCTCGTTCGATCGCCCCCATCGCTGCACTAGCTGGAGCCCTGGTACGTCCCCACTGCACCCCCACCGACCGCGCTAGGGTTCAGTCTCGACGGCGATGTGTCTGTCATCGACAACGACCGTGAACCGTTGATCCAGAATCTAATCGTGTGGTCCTTATCGCCCCTGTCAGCAGCCCTCAGCGCGGCAGAGTGAATCTAGGCCGGCCCATTTAGTTTCCCGTGCTGACCCAGTAATTCAAATAAATCTTTTTCTTTTTAGACTTAGACTTAGTTTTGTCCCTTAGTTCAAAAATCAACTCAGAGAGTTTACAAATCCAAATTGAAAGATTCCAATTTTGTTGGAAAGGTAATGAAAATATCTATCCAAGCCCGTTGGATTTAAATCATTTAGAGTTAGAGATCTCTCCTAGTAAAAATAACAATACAGAAGCTTTTGCACATTCAAACATTTTTCTAAAATCAACAACAATAGCTTTTGAGTTGATTCCAACTCTCAAAAATCACATTTAACCATACCTATCTGAATATATAACAATATTAAGGTTTCCATGCAGTGACTTTGGACTAGTACCAAAATAATGCTATATAGGCATTTCTAGTCACTTTAAATCATTATTTATTAAACTTGAACTTATTAAAATATGATCCAACCTTTAAATCACATTACCATATATTAGAATATATGGTGATTACATGTGTCCTCATGATCTCATATTTTAAATGGAGAATATTAAATCTTAGTTAATTTCAATGAGTAGAAATTACTTTTCTCAAATAAAAAGAATGAAGCTAGTTCATTAAACCTTGTGATGCTTGTGATGATAGTAGATCATCAATTGTGTGCCTTAGTGAGCTAAGTAGACTAGTTAAGTATTGTTTGGTGATTGTGTATTCCATATGTATTTATAGACGATAGTACCGACCAAGCTTTTGAGGAGGAGGTGTTCTACCAAGAGGAGGAGGAAGAAAACTTCAACCACTGCACTACCCAAGGCAAGCTATTATTGGCAAGCTAATACTTGCAAGCCATCATTAACAATGCAAGATAACCCTTTTAATCTAGATAACCTAAGCAAATCCATTAGGCATGCTTTGGTTATACCCTTTGAGTTATTCCTACTCCAAGTTTTTTTTTACAAGCTTTACCTTCTTTACTTTACCAAAGTCTTTTCCCGTGTTTATAGGTAGCATAAAGAGTATAAAACTTGACCTATATAGTTAGACTTAGATATCATTCTATGGAATGAGATTGAGATTAGCATCCCACTTTAGTAAACACTCTTAACTTAGTAGTTTAGAGCTAAACCAAAACTTGATTCACTTTAGATGGGAATACTTGGTGAAAATGACTTGTGAAAACCTTGGAATGATGAGTCATTCTATTGAGATGTCTTGACATGTGTTGAGAAACACAAATGGTTTATGATGATGAAAATGTTGATGCATGATCCTTAGCCCTTTTACAAAACTGATGGTTGGGTTCGGATGTGATACCATTCCAATTTTACCGTACAACCACAATACCTGAATTGGGTAATGCTTAGCCGGAAGTTTATATGCATTAGTATTAGTTCCCTCACAGGAGAGGTTTGAGCTGAGGCTACCTCTCAATGTTGTCCACCTATGCAGTGCCCAGGATAACAGATGGTCATGGCTAGGAGGCCCTACTCATAGGAGAGGTGCTTATACTAGAGTGTGTAAAGGAAAGGTTATGTTTGATTATCTCCATACTAAGTATGATGGTTCAGGGTTATCCCTGACAGATGTATTGAATCTTGTGGTGAAAGTGTACCACCTCTACAGAGTGTCAAACTATTCGAATAGCCGCGTCCGCGGTTATGGACAGTTGGAGTGGCCATACTGTTCCGTTGTCAGATGTTTTCAAAATGACTTATGAAATGAATTGTGAAATGACTTGACCACAACAGAGTTGTGAATATGACAATTAAGTTCCCACTTAGGTGTTTTCAAACTTTATTTTATCTTTCTTTGTTTCTGAACTCAGCATAGGTTTCAAATTAACTTTACAAGTAAACCTAGAGTTAGCATTTCCTACTAGAACTATCCTAATTGTTAGTGGTAGTTTGCGAGTACTTAAAGAGTACTCATGGCTTTTGTCCCTGGTTATTCCCATGGCCAGACTATGAGGAGGACTACCCCGAAGGAGGACAGCAGGACGGCTACGACAACTAGGATCGTCTCCCATCGCCAGCATTTCCTTTGACTCTGAAGATGGACCCCACCGCTACGCTATTTATTCCGCTGCTTGATTGTACTAAGACTGGATCCTAAGATCCTTTATTTGTGTAAGACCTTATTATGGTTTGTAATGGATGATGTACTGTGATATCCAATTTGTTATGTCTCGCAAAAATGATAATCTTGGGATTGGGATGTATGGCATAACAGGCATCTGGGATTAAAAATCCGGGTGTTGACACTTCTTGTCATAGTAAGTACATGTGTATCATAGAGAACCGCGAACGGGGTACCCCTTGCCCGATGATACGGATGAATCCCCATATCAAAATGACAAGGCAACCAGACAACGAGCATCTCAGCAATCTTCTTATTTACCATGGGAAAATGGTGCTTTTTCTCTCTTTCCTCTTTTCTCATATTTTTTTGTTTTTCTCTTTTTCTCAATATTTGACTCTTTTTTTATAAGAAGAATGCTTCATAGACAGCTCATTATGGTTACGCTGCAGGTTTCCACCATGACAGCATGGATTAGACCAGCGGCCCAGGCGTTTCTCTAACACACATACATAACTCCATGGACTTACAAGCTCCCCTTTCATTTCACACCGACGACATCCATAGACAAAAGAGCATGATATCAACTAGGTACAAAGTACAAGTGCAATGTTGAAAGCGTTCCCCATGACAGCATGGTTCTGCTAATCCCCAACATATAAGTGCAAGCATATACAACATAGACGACACAATTGTTCAAGTTTATCAAGGGCAAGAAAAGTAAAGTGTGCCATCAAGTTCGTGAGAGCTTTAGTCACTAGTTTTCTCATAACAAGTTTAATTCGGAAGGTAAACAAAAGCATGAATATACTTGGAATAGCATATGCTAATAGGTAGGTATGGTGGACTCTTTGGAATAACTTGGTTTCGGGAGTTGGATGCATGAGTGGAACTCATACTTGGTTATGGAGGCTAGCAAAAGACTGGGAGCGACAAACTAAGAGAGCAATAATGGCCATAATCATGCAGAGCGACAAAACATCATTGATCAAAGCATAAAGTGATACTACAAGTTGAAAAATAAAGGATCATAAAGGCTATGGTGACTTGGTATAGTCATAACATGGTGTGAGCATGTGCCAAGTCAACCCAAATAAAGCATCAAAGGAGAATACCACAATACTATGCTTTAATATGCTAAAACAACGCATGATTCTTCCAAGGCACATTAAGAAATCTCAATTGTTTATAACACGTCATGCTACAGCAAAGAATACTAAGCATAAAGCCAAAACAATATCAAGCATGGCATGACAAAGCATAGGCCATAGTCAAAAACAAGCTATCTTTACCACTTAAGCATGAACTTTCCTACTCTTTTCCAATCCAAACCAAACTATTTGAAAACCACTGTATGAAAGAGGGGGTCCAACCAATTTATTCAGCAAACTAAGAAAACCAAGCAAAAAAAACCAAAACGAAAAAGAAAAAAAATGCTCCAAGAACAACACAACTGTGCATGAAACAATAAAAATGAAGTGTTTGGAAGAAACCTGGAATTTTTATTGATGAAGAAGGGGATGCCTTGGGCATCCCCAAGCTTTGACGCTTGTACTTCTTGGATATTTCTTGGTATGACACATGTGGCATCCCCAAGCTTGAGCTTTAGTCCATCCTTCATCTCATTACTAACTCCTTCCATACACCTGAAATTTTTCTTCATACAAAACTTCACACAATCTTTATCAGCCACATTAGTACACTCAAGATAATAAGTCCTTGGGTTCAGTTCCAACACCAATAAAACTTCCATTAAAACACAATCTACTGTAGCACTTCCCTCAAAAATCTCAATTCCCCAAAAGAACTCAAAAACGAACCAACAAGAAGCAAATGCAAATAATGGCAGAAATATGTCAAAACAGACCAGCAGGTAAAGACGACTTTTGTCAAAGACCTTCTATTACTCAAATCGAAAAGTGTTGAACTAACGAAAGTTAGATAACAATCTGGGTCAGAAGCACAAAAATTCACACCTCAAAAGGACGTAAAGAGATTTTACATGAATTTTTACGGTGAAGCACAAAAATCTGTTTCGGGACATCAACTTTCCCATTCATTACTTCTCTCTCG
Source organism: Avena eriantha (assembly GCA_910589775.1). Classification (NCBI taxonomy): domain Eukaryota; kingdom Viridiplantae; phylum Streptophyta; class Magnoliopsida; order Poales; family Poaceae; genus Avena; species Avena eriantha. The sequence goes on from OU342742.1 coordinate 489,588,479, forward strand.
TTAGAGGTTACTCTTGGCACAAAAAGCAAATAAAAGGATAAGTAGCAGTTATTACAGAAGTAATAACTTCCAAGACTCATCTAAAACTTTTGGGTTATCTCCCAATAAGTACTTTTCTTTAACGCCTTTAAGTTAGGCATAAGAAGCAAGAAAAAGAATCAAGTGTTCAAGCATTAAAAGCAAATTTTGTTTTCATAGGAGAGGCAAAAGAAATCTTCTCTCTCTTCTTAGGGAAGTGTTCTATCCCTTTCTTGAGTGGGAGTTGATATTTAATGGTGCCTTCTTTCATATCAATAATGGCACCAACAGTTCTAAGAAAAGGTCTTCCCAAAGTAATAGGGCAAGAAGCATTGCATTCAACATCCAAAACATAGAAATCAACAGGGACATAGGCATTGTTAACCATAATAAGAACATCATTAATACTCCCCATGAGTTTGTTTTTAGCATTATCATCAAGTGGGACATTCAAATAACAATCTTCCAATGGTGGCAAATCAAGCATATCATAAATCTTTCTAGGCATAATAGAAACACTACTATCAAGATCACATAAAGCTTTAAAATCGAAATCATTCACTTTTATATTAATGATGGGTTCCCAACCATCTTCTTGTTTTATAGGAATAGAAGCTTTATGTTTCATATTTTCTTCTTTAATCTTTATGAGAGCATCAGTAATGTGCTTTGTCAAGGCCATATTGATAGCACTAGCATTAGGACTTTTAGCAAGCTTTTGTAGGAACTTAATAGCTTCAGAGATGTTGCAACCACCAAGATCAAAATCATAATTATGATCTAAAGTAGTAGAGATATTACTATCCTCAACACTAGTGGTAGTGATAGTAGAAACACTAATGTTTCTAGCAATTTTATCTTTTCTTTCCCACTTAGCATGCAATTCAGCTAACAATCTAACATTTTCATCAATTCTAACTTGTATGGCATTAGTAGAAGCAAAGGTATTATCAATAGTTTCAGGTTTAGCAGCCATTTTATTCAAAGAACATTGAGCTTCAGCCAATGATGCTATATTTCTTTCAGCATTAGAGAGTTTCTCCTCAATAGTTTTATTAAAAGTAGTTTGTTTACTAATAGAGTATTTAAGCATAACTTCAAGTTCAGAGGGAGCACTCCTATTATTGTTGTAGGAATTTCCATAATCATTACCATTGTTGGGAGGATATAGCCTATAGTTGTTGTTACCAAAATTATTCCTGTAAGCATTGTTGCTAAAATTGTTATTCCTTATAAAGTTCACATCAACTTGCTCTTCTTGAGAAACCAAAGAGGCTAAGGGAACATTATTTGGATCAATATGGGCTTTCCCATTAACAAGCATAGACATAATAACATCAATTTATCACTCAAGGAGGAGGTTTCCTCAACAGAATTTACCTTCTTTCCTTGTGGAGCTCTTTCAGTATGCCATTCAGAGTAGTTAACCATCATATTATCCATAAGCTTTGTTGCGGCACCCAAAGTAATGGTCATAAAGGTACCTCCAGCAGCAGAATCCAGTAGATTTCTTGAAGAATAATTCAATCCTGCATAAAAGGTTTGGATAATCATCCAAGCAGTCAGTCCATGAGTGGGACAATTCTTTACCAAAGATTTCATTCTTTCCCAAGCTTGAGAAACATGTTCATTATCAGATTGTTTAAACTTCATTATTTCACTTCTCATAGATATAATCTTAGCAGGAGGATAGTATTTTCCAATGAAAGCATCTTTGCATTTAGTCCAAGAATCAATACTATTCCTAGTTAAGGAATTCAACCATTCTTTAGCTTTTCCTCTCAAAGAGAAAGGAAACAATTTAAGCTTAATAATATCCCCATTTATATCCCTATGCTTTTTCTCTCACAAAGTTCAACAAAGTTGTTTAAATGAGCAACAGCCTCTTCATTACCAATACCAGAAAATTGTTCCCTCATAACAAGATTGAGTAAAGCAGGTTTTATTTCAAAGGAAGTAGCTTCTGGAACAGGTGGAGCAATAGGTGTGCACATGAAATCATTGTTGTTGGTGCTAGTGAAGTCATACAACTTAGTGTTTTCAAGAGTAGTCATTTTTTGTGTTTTAATAAAGAAAGCAAACTAGTAAAACTGATTTTTTGTGTGTGTTTCTGATAAAGAAACAAGCAAACAAAGCAAAAAGTAAACTAACCAAAACAAAAATAACAAAGTAAAGAGATTGGTTATGAGGGACTCCCCTTGTGAAGATGTCCTTGACTTCCCGGCAACGGCGCTAGAAAATTAGTTGCTTAGCCCAAAATATATCAAGCCCGTTGGGGAACCCCAAGAGGAAGGTATGATGAGCACAGCATCAAGTTTTACCTCAGTTATGAAACCAAGGTTATCAATCCAGTAGGAGCAAGGAAACACCCCAAAGGTGTTGCTAGCTAGACTTTGGCAAGGCGCACTACCAGCGTCGGCAGCAACGTGGAGACCTGCACAACACAACCATAGAACTTTGCCCCCAACTTGCGATGAGGTTGTCAATCTCATCGGTTTTGCTAAAAACAAAGGATTAAACGTATCGAGTGGAAGAAAGTAATAGTTTGTAGAAAGTAAACACAAAGCAGTAAACAGTTGATTGTAGATTGAATGTTAAAGAAAGGACCGGCGTCCATAGTTCACTAGTGGTGGCTCTCCTTAAGATAGATGATATGTTGGGTGAACAAATTACAGCGGGGAAATTGACAAACATTGAGAAAGCAATATGCATATACTACTCATCTTGACTCCTTTGGAACTTGATTGGGCATTACAACATTATACATTGACCGGCATCCAACTGAATCTATGACTAATAATCCACCTTCAGGTTATCATCTGAACCCCCTCCAGTATTAAGTTGCAAGCAACGGATAATTGCATTATGCATTGCGTGTAAAGTAAACAATACGATTGTTCTATGAACAAAGGATTGTTGTTTTCTCCCTAGTAGCAACAGCACATCTAGTACCTTAGAGATTTCTGTCACTTCCCCAGATTACTAGAGGCATGAACCCACTATCGAGCATAAATACTAACTCTTGGAGTTGCTAGCATATACTTGGCCAAGATAGCTACTAACGATGGAAAGCATGCAAGATCACAAATAACAAAGACATGATAGAATCAATAATCAATCTGAAATAGCATCTCAATATCCACCGGATCCCCACAAACACAACATGTAGGAATTACAAATAGATGATCTTGATCATGAACGAAGCTCACAAGATCTAAACATGATAGCACAAAGGAGGCGAACCAGCCATCTAGCTACTACATGGACCTATAGTCCAGAGATGAACTACTCACGCATCACACCGGAGGCTTGCATGATGATGACGAAGGCCTCCAGGGTGAATTCTCCTCTCCGGCAGGGTGCCGGGAAGAGCTTCAGATCCCTCTTGATCTAGGGATGGAGATGACGGCGGCTACAGACTCTTTCGTGGAATTTTGATTGGGTACTTAGGGTTTCTGTATCGGAGGCATCTTATAGGCAAAAGGGGAGGCCGAGGGGGTGCCGGAGGCGGCCAGACCACCCCCTGGCGCAGGCCAGGCTGGGCCGCGCGGCCAGGTGGTGTGGCGGCCCCCTGGCCCCTATCCGTCTCATATTCTGGCTCCTTGTGTCCCTCGGTGAAAAACTGACTTTGGCTTTTGTCCCGTCCAATTCCGAGAATATTCATTTTCTAACTTTCCTGGAACCAAAAACAGCAGAAAACAAGCAGCTGGCACTATGGCTCTTGTTAATAGGTTAGTCCAAGAAAGTGTATAGGAAGTACTCCAAAGTTGGAACAAAACACAAGAAAGTAGATAAAACCAAGCATGGAACATCAAAAATTATGGATATGTTAGCAACATATCAGTGACAATGGCAAACATTCCAATCGATCCAAGGCCATTCGTCCCACATGGTTTCCAGATTCAAGAGATTCCTGAAAGGGTGGGCGTCAAGAGGGTTGTAGTTGCCCCGCAACCAAGGATGCACAAGCAGTATGATATCTCTTTGATCACGCCAATGCCTTCAGGTCAGGTACCTTTTGAAAACATTTGATGAGTGCTATAAGATTTCCTAGTCAATACTACTCCGGTTGGGTTCAGAAGTATTCGAATGTGTCCTTTTGGTGCTTCATATGTCGAGTTCTCTAGAGTAAGTGATAGAGATAGACTGATCAGAGAAATCCCAATTCCCTTTGAAGATGTTTTTGTCTCTTTTGCTAAACATAATGAAGGATCTAACTAGAGAAGGGATCAGTTTAATAGAGAGGTCTAGGTCATGTTGGTTGGTCCACCTCTGGATCACTGGTACACTGAAGACCTGAATGTCGTTTTTGCTAACATCAGCAAACTGCTGATGTGGGAAAGGGTACCTGACCACAAGGAAAGAATTGTGGCAAAAGTTAGAGTGAGTGACTTTGAAGATATTCCTAAAAGTGTAAGGTTCATTGAGGGTGACAACCAAGAATCCTAGTCATGGACTTTTTCTATGGAAGTTTTGTTACAGAATATGCTGGGGGTGGACCTGTAGATGAAGACCCCTTTCCTGATGAAGGAGTGGATCCACACCCATTGCCAGAAGCTGCTATTAATCTGTTTGCCCACCAAAAGGCAATATGCAACAAAATAATGAAAATGATGGTGTGCAAAATAATGGCAATGGTGAGCAGCAAAATAATGACAATGAAGATGAGGAAGGATGGGGTCACTAGGCTCTTGGAAATGTCCCTGAAGTGTTACCTAGCCCTCCTGTGCAGCAGCCCATTCAATTGGCTGGAGATATGCTTGAGGACCCTCAAAACCCTCCTCCTAACAACAGTTCTATCATAGCTTCAAATCTTTTCTTGGCAAATTCTCATTCTGAACATAGTGCTACTGGTGGACAGTCTAGCCACAATCAACCGGAGTTTCAGAATCAGAACCAGGGTGCCATAGGTGAAGGGCTTTGGCACATCCTACAGAATTACAATGCTAACAATGGCTCTAAGGCCTCTGATAATGAAAATGATGGTTCAAGCTCTGTCTTAGATGAAGACAATCTGCTAGAAGACACAAACATGCTTTCCCCCAATGAAGCTCACATGAAAATTAGGTTTGTAAAAACCAATTTTGTGTCATTACCTCCTAAACATTGCATCATGCAGAGTTTCTCCAAGCAAGGAGTTGATTTATGGGAGAGATTCTTTGCTCCTCATGTCAAAAAATCTGGGAAAAGGGCCCTCACTGTGGATATTCCTATAAGTTGGTTTAGTTTTGTTACTTTAACGCTTTTAACCCTAGAAAAAATTGATTAGGCCAAAGGTTTTCTTCAATCACCATTATGGAATATGCTTAAGGAACCCTTAAACAATGAACAAACAGTCTCTTTGTGTGTTACTGAGTCTTGTGTTGTCACTATGGCCCCCTTCATGTACCTCTTTGATTTGTCCCACCACCCCTGCTTCCACCTCACCTTTGGAAAAGGTCATGTCCACACCTATTAAAAGAAGAAGGGAAAATGTTATTTTATTTGAATCAGAAGTTAGAAGGAGCCCTAGAATCATTGAGTTAAATGGGGGATTCAGAAATCATGTCAACTATAATGACAAGAATTGCTTATCTTGTAATGCTGATCCTCCTAATTTAAACACAAATGTGGTTAAGAGTTTGGAAATTTATTTTTGCAAGTTGGACGAGGAGGATGTTAACAAAAAGATCCTGAAAAAATCCAAGTTTCTGGACAATGAAATGATTGCTCCTGGTACAGGGAGAGTGATGGAAAAGGGAAAAAAGCTCTAGTGCTCAACCTAGTGGAAAGGGGGGCATACTGCTAAATATGCTTCTAGACACCCCAAGAATGCTGGAAAGGTTGTGGGAAAGAAGAACAATTCTGCTAATGCTAGTTCACAGCAGGGAAAGAAGAAAGGACCCAAATAATTTATAAATGTGTACTCTGATTTCTTATTTTACCTGCCTTGTTGGCAGTCTAAGTATTTGTGGCTGTAATGACTTTAGCCTTGCTATTATTTGGCTATCCTTCATGTGGACCTGGAATTTGTTATTATGCCCATGGTTTGCTCATTATTTCTGTGTCTGGTTGAGAGCATACTTTGCTTATCACCAAAGTGCGAATCTTTTACTAGTGTTTAATGGATAGTAAGAGAACTTGGAAATTAATGAATTGGAATCTTAGGTGGATCAACTCAGAAAAGAAATGGCTTGCTCTTTTCAGCAAAATTGAGGAATCTTGTTGTGAAATTATTTGTTTGCAAGAAACTAAAAGGGGGAATTTTGACTCAGAGTATATCAAAAAAAATCCCAAAAAAGTTCAGCAACTTTGAATATGTCCCATCAGTAGGAGCTTTAGGGGGTATTATTACCATCTGGAATGGGTCACTATTTAGTGGAGAACTTGCTTTTCAGAATGATTATTCTATATGTGTCAAATTCACTTGTAACTTATCAAAAAGTACATGGATACTCACAAACATTTATGGGCCTTGCACCCCTGATAGAAAAGCTAGGTTCATTGACTGGTTCTACAATATTGACATGCCTGATGACATGGATTGGCTTGTCTTGGGAGATTTTAATCTCATGAGAAAACCCTCGGATAGAAATAAGGCTGGTGGGGATCTAAATGACATGATGCTCTTGAATGATGCCATTATAGATTTAGGTCTCATTGAATGACCTTTGAAAGGAAGAAAATTTACCTGGAGCAATATGCAGAAAGAGCCACTACTGGAAAAAATTGATTGGTTCTTCACTTCTAGCTCCTGGATTTTGTCTTATCCCAACACTTATGTAGTCCCCTTGGTAAAACCTATCTCTGACCACATCCCCTGTGTGGTTACAATTAACAGGAAGATTCCCAAAGATCTAGTGTTTAGATTTGAGAATTTTTGGTTACAACATAGTTAGTTCAAACAAGTTGTTCAAAGTGCCTGGAATATCCCTATTGGGTATCAAGACAGAGCAAAATACATCAATGGTAAGTTAAAAAGTGTGAGAAGAGGACTCAAGCTCTGGCAAAAAAATCTTCCTGTCTTAAATAGCAAATTGACAAAGTAAACTCAGTTGGCTTGGCGTTCCGCCCTGCTTGCTTCACGGTCTGCGATGAGATTCTGCAAGATCTGCAGCATTGGGTCCTGCGATGAGCTGCTCCCTCCTTGGTTTCCACGAGTCATCTAAAGATTGAGATAGATATAGGGACAAGAGGGAAATTCTAAGGTTCAGGGTTTTGGGTTTTCAAAGCTAAAACTCTGAGTTGGACTCAGGTTTTTCTACTAACTTCATTTTGATTTATGCAAGCAAGCACACGATACAAAACACACCACAACAATCAAAGGGAAAACAGATTGTTTGAAGAACCATTCTGCAAGCTAAGATACAGTGAGATCGATACATCTCATGCTACGACAGTGCTCTAGTGCATCTATTCATCGTCGATGAAGTCGGAGTCCTCATCATCAGTGTAGAAGTCCACGGCATCCTCCGCTAGAAAATCATCATCATTGCTGAGGTAAGAATCCATGTCTCCCTGGATGTCTTCACCCTCATCTTCTTCTTCTTTTGCTGCAAGTTGAGATTCCTGCTCCTTGATGGTCTTCTCGAGGTCGGCCACCTTCTTGCGAAGACGGGCGATGGTGTGATCCATCTTGGCACGCTGGCGGCGAAGAGACTGACGGTCTTGGACAAGCAGTGCGAAAGTCTAGGCCTTCTGGTCGGCAATGGCACGGTTATGGTTGGCTAACTCTCTGGTATTGTCCAGTTCCTGCTATCTGTCGTGAAGCAAGAAGTCAAGGTTCTCCACTTGAGGCCTCAACTCGGGGTGGCCCGGCATTTCCATTGGTAGTCCCATGAAGTCACGTCTTGCATAGTGGGCAAAACGGGTTCCTTGGGACTTGTTGACGCTGAGGGCACATAGACGTGCGAGAGCTTCATGCATTGCCCTGACTAATCCATCTAGCTAGTTGTTCTCTCTCACGGAGAACTGAATTCTTCCAGAAGTTGGCGCTTCGATGCTTCCTCTAAGATCTGCGGTGACTAGCCACTGTAAGTCTCCTCCTGGGGGTCCTGGAAGTTGAGCTCCAAGAAACTCCGGGTGCGGGCATCCTAGTAACTCTGACAGTGAATCCAGATCCCTCTCGAAGATCAGCTGACCTCCATTTCGCAACTGGTAAAACTTGCTGAACTGAGTCTCCATCTACAAGAATTAAGGATGAGGAAGTTAGTGAAGTGATTCAGTGTGTCAAATTTTAAGTAGTAGTGTAAGGATTTTGAGGAACATGAATTTTTGAGAAAGAATCCACAAGGGTAAGAGAGAAGATAGTTTTTCATAAATACTCACTTTGGTTTGGAAACTAAGTTTTTGTTTGACGTCCATTCTAACTAGGGTCTCCTATGGTCAGGATGGCTCTGATACCAACTTGTCAACACCCGGGTTTTAATCCCAGATGCCCGTTATGCCATACCTTGCAATCCCAGGATTACCATTTTTGCGAGACATAACGGATTGGATATCATAGTACATCATCCATTACAAACCATACATAAGGTTTTACACAAATAAGGATCTCATGATCCAGTCTTAATACAACAAGCAGCAGAAATAAAAGATAGCGTAGCGGTGGGGTCCATCTTCAAGGGCACAGGCAATGCTGACGAAGGCAGATAGTCCTAGTTATCATAGCCGTCTTGCTGACCATCCTCTTGATAGTCTCCTTCATAGTCTGGCCATGATAATAGCCAAGGACAAAAGCCATGAGTACTCTTTAAGTACTCACAAACTACCACTAACAAGTATTATGAATTTAAGTTAAAGTGCTAACTCTATATTTAACTATCAAGTTAAGCTTGAAACCTAAGCTGAGTTCAGAAGCAAAGAAAGATAAGGTAAAACTCTAGAATCACTTAAGTTGGGGAAACTATTGTCTTAAACACAACCATGTTGTGGTCAAGTCAAGATTCATCATTCCTTTCAAGGTATTTTAGAAAACATCTGACAACAAAACAGTATGGCCATTCCAACTGTGCATAACCGCGGACGCGGCTATTCGAATAGTTTGACACTCTACAGAGGTGGTACACTTTCACCACAAGATTCGATACATATGTCAGGGATAACCCTGAATCATCATACTTAGTATGCAGATAATCAAACATAACCTTCCTTTTTACACACCCTAGTATAAGCACCTCTCCTATGAGCATGGCCTTCCAACCATGACCATCAGTCATCTTGGGCATTGCATAGGTGGACAACATTGAGAGGTAGCCTCAGCTCAAACCTCTCCCATGAGGGAACTAATACTAATGCATATAAATTTTCTAGCTAAGCCTTACCCAATTTAGGTAATGTGGTTGTACGGTAAATTTGGAATGGTATCGCATCCGAATCCAACCATCAGTTTTATAAAAGGGTTAAGGCTCATGCCTCAACATTTTCATCATCATCAACTAATTGTGTTTCTCAACACATGTCAAAACATCTCAATAGAATGACTCATCATTCTAAGGTTTTCATAATTCATTTTCACCAAGTGTTCCCATCTAGAGTGACTCAAGTTTTTGATCTACGCTAAACTATTAAGTTAAGAGTGTTCACTAAAGTGTTAAGGATGGGTTCAATCTCATGCCATAGAATGACATCTAAAGGATTCTAAATAGGTCAAGTTTTATACTTTTTATGCTACCTTCAAAACAGGTAAAGAACTTTGTATAACCTAAGAGGGTAAAACTTGTAACTATGACTTGGGGTACTATTAGTTAAATAAGGGGTGTGATCAAAGCATGCTTAAGGCATCTTTGCTAAACCATCTAGTTTGATTCTAGTTGGATAAGTACTACACTTGCAAGTGCTAACTTGCAAGGGTTAATCTTGGATAGTGCTAGCTTGCTAATAGTAGCTTGCATTGTTAATGGTGGCTTGCCTTGGTTGGTGCAGTGGTTGAAGTTTTCTTCTTCTTCTTCTTGGTAGAACTCCTCCTCCTCGAGAGCTTGGTCGGTACTAGCGTCTATAAATACATAGGGAGTGCACAATCACCAAACAATACTTAACTAGGCTAGATAGCATTCTCAGACACACATTTGATGATCTATTATCATCACAAGCATCACAAGTTTGATTCAAAAGGTTCCTTCTTTTTATTTTAGAAAAGTAATTTCTACTCATTGAACAATTAACTAAAATTTAATATTCACCACCAAAATATGGGATCATGTGGAAACATGTCCTCACCACATATTCTAACATGTGGGAATGAGATTTAAGGGTTGGATCAACATTACTTTGGTTTAAGTTCCTTATTTAATGATTTAAAGTGACTAGAAATGCCTATATAGCATTATTTTGGTACTAGTCCAAAGTCACTGCATGTAAACCTTAATATTATTACATATTTGGATAGATATGGTGAAATGTGATCTTTGAGAGTTGGAATCAACTCAAAAGCTAACTTGGTTGATTTTATAAAAATGTTGCAAGTTGCAAAAGCTTTTGTCTTCTTATTTTTATTAGGAGAGATCTATAACTCTAATTGTATTAAATCCAATGGTCTTGGATAGATTACTTCAATACCTTTCAGGCAAAATTAGTTTCATGCAATTTGGATTTGTAGAACTCACAAAATTGATTTTTGAAATACTGGACAGAAACTAGATTTAACTAAAAAGAAAAATCCAGATTTGAAAGTGTGGGCTAGCGCGGGAAAAGGAATGGGCCGGCCCAGTGGCGCTTCGCGGCGCGGGGCTCAGCTGACAGGGGGTCCCGCGTGTCAGCGGCACTTAAAACGCGAAACGGTACGCGCGCTGTGGGTCGTGCGATTAGAAACTAGATCTACGGCTGAGGGTCGTCGTCGACGACGGACAGGTCGCCGGCGAGCTCGAACCCTAGTGGCTCGGTGGGGGTCTGCTGGGGGCGTACCAGGGCTCCAGCGGGGTCGGCGAGGCGGGCAATCGAACTGGAAGACGACGGCGAGGCGAGGCATGGTCGCGGCGGAGCTTGGGGCGGTCGAAATCAACGGCATCCTTCTCCTCCAGAGGCGGCGGCTCCGGCTCCAATTCCGGCGAGGCAGAGCTCGCCTTGCTCCAGCGAGAGGTGGGGAGGTTCAGAGAGGTGAGGGGAGTGGAATGGTGTGGAGAAGAACGGCTGGGGAAGGCTCCTTTTATAGGCTCGACGGTGAGACCGAGCGGGATGGGCGGTCGACGGTGGCGACATGGCTACGGCGAGCTAGCGGCATGGCTGGGGGTGGCGATCGATGGACGGTTCCCTGGCGGTGCTCTAGGGCTTAAATGCGGCCGTAGGGGCGGTGGCACGCGGTCAGGGCGAGGTGGCGCTCTGTGCGGCAGAGGCGGCAGTGTCCATGGCGAGCGGTGGTTGTGGTGCGTTGGGCGGCGAACGGGCGTGTCCGTCGTGTTCCCTGTGTCGTGGCGGAGCGGTAGGCGCGGGCTGCGGTCGAGCGGCGGCTTGTGCACGCGTGCCGGGTGCGGCGCTCTGGCGTTCGCTCGGCATGGCGCGGTGGCACTGGGTGCGGTTTTTCCTCGATGGTCCACTGCAGCATTTGGCTCGGGCAAGGGACAGAGAGGGGCGGTGAGGTGCTGGCTACCTCCTAGACATGGAGAGAGAGGGGGAGGTGGTCTGCTGGGGTGAGGGCAAGGTTGGCCGGCGAGGTGGTGCTCGGCATGGCTTGGCCTTGCCACTAGGGTGTAGGAGATGGGGTGGTAATGGCATGGTTTGATCAAGTGGAGACAGAGGGAGTGTTTTGTGGTCAATTGGGTGGAAAAACCCTGTAGAAACAGTGAGCTAGCTAGTTGTGTTTGATTCTGCCTGCCATGTGTTTGATGAAATGGCTGCAAGAGAAAAAGTTTTGAATTTTGGTTTCAAAAATTTTGGGTGTTCTCCACTAATGATAGGTAGTCTCTGGTTGCAAGGGTTTTGAAAGTGGAGCTCAAAAAGATGGGTTTTGAAATAGGGTTGATCTATGCATATGCAATAGATTCAATTTTAAACTGTCATTTAAATTAGTTTACAGAATGTTTTTAGCAGATCAAAAGGTGGGCCTTGGTACCTCATTATGTGTACTAGCAAGGGGTGCAATGATCAAGAATTGTTTCTGTTAAAATTTGAGTACTAGGAATAGCCAAAGTAGGCATGAGAGTTAAATTTGCCAAAATGACCATTCCTCCTTTTTAATTCTTTTTGATTTGATTTTCTTTAGGAAAAGCTTTGGAATGATGTAGATGATGTTTAAATCATCTTAGAAACCTTTTAGAAGCAAGGGATCACACAACCATGGCAATTCAAAACAACTCCTATTTTAAATGCACACATAAATGAATGCTTTCATATTAAGTTTGGAAAAGTTTTTGTTAACCCCATTTTTGGTTGATTTGATCTTGATAAACTTAGATTGAAGTTTTGGGATGTTACAAAAGGCTAGACCATTTTTCCAGGACTATTGACTGTCAGAAAGGATAGCTTCCATTCACATACCTTGGACTTCCACTAGGTATCACTAAACCATCCCTTGAATATTTTCTGCCTATGGTGCAAAGAGTGGAGAAAAGAATATGTGGTATTGTGGACTTTCTAAATTATGGGGGAAAACTATAGATGGTCAATTCAGTCATGTCTTCCCTGCCTATCTTTTTTATGTGCTGCCTTGATATCCCTCCTTCCATCATTCAACAAGTAAACAAAATCCTTAGATACTGTCTGTGGAGAAAAAAGAGCTCAAATGTACAGGCCAAAGGATCTGCACTGATTGCATGGGGCAAAGTTTGTAGACCAAAAGAACAAGGAGGCCTTGGTGTGCTAAATCTGCAAACATAGAACAAATCTCTTCTTTTAAAGAATCTGGATAAATTCTATAACAATCATGACACACCTTGGGTAACTTTGGTCAGAGATGCTTATTATGTAGATGGATCCTTACCTGGGAATCACATGGAGGGATCATTCTGGTGGAGAGCACATTTGAAATTGTTGGACCTTTTCAAAGCAATTGCCAGAGGAAACCTTGGAAATGGCAAAACAATACTATTTTGGACCAATCTTTAGAAAGATGAATGCCTTCATCATAAATTTCCTCACCTGGTCACTTTTGCAAAGAACACAAATATGTCTATGCATGAGGTTTTATAAATGGAGCTCCTCTCTGATCTGTTCCATTTACCCCTCTCCGAAGAAGCTTATTTGGAATTTGAAAGAGTAGAGGAAATCCGTTAGACTGCAATTACCACAACTTAGAATGGTCAAACGGATAAATGGACCTACATTTGGGGAAATGCACAATATTCACCCCAGCAGGCATATCAAGCAATGATTGGTCTTCAACCAGCACCTGGCCTCTTCTCTTGGATTTGGAAATCCTCCTGTCAATCAAAGCATAAATTCTTCTTTTGGCTATTGCTACATGACAGATTGAACACAAGAAACCTTGCTTGGAAGGGAAAACATGCAATTACATTCCTACTCATGTGCAGTTCTTGATTGCCCTCATGAAGAGACTATTCATCATCTTTTCTAGGCATGCCCTTTTGCGGACATGTGTTGGAATTGTGTTTGTCCACAAAGGGTAGCTGGACTTTCACTATTAGAGACTTTTCAAGACGTCAAATAAAAAATAAATCTCCCTTTTGCTATGGAGATCGTGGTTTTAGCCTCTTGGGGGATCTAGATTGTGAGAAATTATCTGATCTTTGAAAATAAACAGCCTAGCTTCTATACCTAGAGGAATTAAGACTAGTTAGTTTCAAAATGAAAAAAAACATGCCCAAAGCTTTAAAGAATGGCTGCAATCTCGAGTGTAAATTTTTTAATTCTTTATTTTAGCTACCTCAGTTGTTTTGTACTCTATAAAGATCCTTTAGACTTAATAATTTAAAAATTGCAGTGGGGGCTATCCCTCGTTGTTTTGTACTCTATAAATATCCTTTAGACTTAATAATTTAAAAATTGCAGTGGGGGCTATCCCTCGCTGTTCAACCTTCAAAAAAAAAGGAAGAACTCCACCTTGTCGCGACACGCCCCAAAGGCGGTAAATCGACAGCGACAGGGACGACGACTCTTGTCACATGGTGATTTTGTGAAAAAAAACCCGGACGACGTGGGTTTATGTGCGAGCGCAAGAAAAAGGAGAGCAGGCTGCTAATTGGGTTGGGTTAGTGGGCTACCTAGGTAGGTTTCGGTCCATGTAAGTTGTCCAGGCATTTTTTTCTTCTTTTTATTTTGTATATTCAATTTCTATTTTCAGGTTTGAATTTCTCATTTGAATTCTATTTAGAATTTGGCTTAGGTTTGAATATTTCAAATGTGTAGATATATGCAAATACCACAGAGATGTATTTTGATATATGCCAAAATAATTTTAGAGAATGGTTTCTAAATCATTATTTCCTCACATATAAGTATGTGATATTCATATATGATTCCGCCATTTTCTTAAACTCAAATATGTTTGATAATTCAAACATTTGAATGGTTTCTTGTAGGATAGAGAGGTATTTGTCATCTCTCAATATAGTTTTATGAAATGAATTTTGAAGCATGTATTTCTCATATAACAATATGTGGTATTGAAATATTACTTCACCATTTCAAATGGAGTTTTCCTTAGGAAAATATTTTGAATAGTCAGTTACATTAGATTAGATAAGATTGATCTCCTGATCGATCTCTCCTGTACCAGGATACGCGAGAGGCTCTTTTTCACCAATATAACATATAACGTGAGACCCGGACAGGTCAACATTTCTGCCAAGATTTTCTACAGCCATGTCCATTAGCTTTACGTTTTTCACTACATGCAACTCCCTGTTTCATTCAGATCCAACACATAGGCAAGACTTCAAAGTTGCATACAAAGTCTTGTTCCATGTGAAAAGATGCATTAGATAAATTCTGGGAGTTTTCTTGTTAGGTATTTTGGGCTAAAATTACTAGATATCACTAGCAAATTATTGATATGCTAGGTTGTCCTTTACAAATAGAAGTCTATGTGTGTTATGATCGTAGATAAAAGGGATGTTAAACATTGTTTACATGACCATTTACAGTACACCGCTGAAGTTTTTTTTGAACTTAAATGCCAATAACTGTTTTTTCTCCTTGAGATTTAGAGAAATGAAGTGACGCCGAGTACTGATCAATGTGTCATGCAGGAGCCCGAGTCATCGCTTCTTGTTGTTAGCAAGAAGAGGAAGCTATATGAGAATGAGGATCTGGATCAGCTTGAGGATCCCGAGGCGGAGGGAAGCACGTTTGAGGTGATCTCTTAAACTTTATGTCTTTCTAATTTCCTTTAGTCATCCAGTTTAATTCGAATGCATAATTAATTTTACTTGTTCAATGCAGTATGACTCCTTAAACAACCACCAATTAGATATGCCAAAAACTGTTTCCAATTCTGCTTCTTAAACAACACCAAATCAGCGAAGCTGTTTGCGGTAATGGCTCTTAAACAACCTCCAACTAAATATGTCAAAAATTGTTTCTAATTCTTCTCATTCTTTTTGCGGAACCTACTAGAAGCATACGCTCAAAAATACGTATACGTTCACTCCTATGAACGTACGCACACACACACACATCCTACCCCTATGAGCACCTCCGAAACACTGGGTCTGAGAGACTAATCCGACAGATCTTGAGATTGACGAAGTCACCACAAGCATCTCTCTAGCGATGGGAACGCCATCTCCCACTGTAGAATATTCCGTCTTTTTATGAGTCACCGGAGCGTCAAACCAGGGGTTTGATCCTTGATGGTCTGGGGGTCTCACTGCCCTCGTAACCATTCATCCTAACCATCCAACCACAGGTTAGTTCTCTTCTAATTCTGCTCCTCAATTCCCCTTCTCCTTCTAATTTCCACTGTTCCCTATTTGGACAATGAAAGGCACATATGGTCTACATGCAATGGATAGGCAGTACCGGTGATGCTTTAATTTAGAATTTTTGATTGAGAAAAAATATTTGTTATTTTCATTAAATAAAGAAAAGTTCTAGAGAGTTCTTACAAACCAAATCTTTGCCTAGAACGGCCAAGAAATAAATAAAACAAAGTTACTACTCTCGTGCCAAGACACTACTAATCGTTTGATGCCGGTGAGGCCCCAAAAACCACCACTCCTTTGATTTCTGTCACCAACATATTGGAAGTAGTGGCTTGGTTGCAGAAGACACGATCATTTCTCTCTTTCCATATCTCCACGAGATCAACATCGCAAGAGAGGCCATGGATTTCTTTGATTGTCCATTTTTGTGAATCTTCTCCTTCCACCGATCCTTGATGCTCTGCATGTCGTGCCAATCCATTAGTTCAACGCCATGAAGCCAAGCCAATTCTTTATGGGTACCACGTGAAAGAAATATGCCCGAGAGGCAATAATAAAGTGGTTATTATCTTATTCCATGTTTATGATAAATGTTTATTTTTTATGCTATAATTGTGTTAAGATGAAACATTAATACATGTGTGATTCGTAAACAGAAAAGGTTCCTAGTAATGTCTCCCTTAATACTAGCTTGTTGATTAACTAATGACCACAAGTTTCCTGATCATAAACATTGGATATTTGTTAATAACATGGTCATATCATTGGAAAATGATATGATGAACAGTCACCCAAAATAGATGTAGCAATACGATCATGTCCTCAAGCTTATATGGCTATCACATTCGTAATAACTCAATATCCTTAGACCATGAGATCCCGTCAATCATTTTCACCGAAAAGGCACTTTGATTCCATCAAACGTCACACCGTAACATGGTGATTATAAAGGTATCGTCAGGTACTTGGAAAGTGTTAGTTGGGGCTCGTGGATCAAGAGTGGAACTTGTCCATCCAAATAACGGAGAGATATACTCAGGGCCCTCTAAGTGATATCACATCGACATAGCTTGCAAGCAAGTGATTTGATCACTAGAATGTTATATCACGGGAACAAGACAAAGAGTACTCGTCGATAACAAGATTAAACAAGGTATGGATGATACCAAATGATCGGATCTCAGACAAGTAAAATATTGCGACACAAAAGAAATTTGATTACAGCGAAAGAGGTTCAGACAATCATTGGATTTTCATGGAGCTAGTGGAAGTCATTATGGATCTCTAAGTCCCGCTAATGATTATTGATCGGAGAGAGTCTTGATCATGTCTACATAGTTCTTGAACCCATAGGGAGACACACTTAAGGTTAGTCGACGCAATCGAGTGGATAGAAAACACAGGAGAAGATAATGGACATCGTAGGAATTTGTTCGGTTGAATCTGTCGAAATGGTTTCGAGGTATCGAAACAAAGCAAGAAAATAAAATATTAATGCGTTCATTAAATAAAGTGTTCATTAAATGAAGTACTCATTAAATAAAGTGTTCATTAAATTGAGTTGCATTAAAATAAGAGAATTAAAGTGTTTTAATTGAAAGACCTTTTGTTTTTTGAGTGAAGAATAAATGGAGATTGAATTATGTGTGAGTGGAGTGTCCACCCACATGAATGAGAGGAGGAGAGGGGGCACCTTCATGGCGCCGTCCAAGGGAGGGGCTGCCCCCTCTCCCCTATAAAAGAAGGTGGAGACCTCCTCCCTCTCACACACTTGCCCACTCCTCTCATATGCCCTTTGGTTGACATATTTTTCCTCTTGCTAGCCTTGTCCATTGCCATAAGAAAAGGTGCTTAGGCGACGGTTGGAGCGAGGGTTCAGGAGTCGTTGGCACACCGTACGTTTGACCGATTATGGAGGCGCTGCCCTCTTATGGCGCTGATCCTCTGCACGTCCTTGAGGATGGTCGTGTACATCTACATCAACCACGTTTATTTGCGGGAACATTATCCCGCTAACGGTCTTCGAGGGTGAGTCCATCTGAAATCGTTACATAGTATCGCCTTGATTCTATCTTGGCAGTTGCAAACTGTAGAATTTTTTCTGTTTTCTATGCAACGAACCCCATCACCACACACGAGCCATGGCGCGACATTTGAAAAGAAGGTGAGTGGCCGATTCTTGAACTTGATTGCATAGCTTGCATAAGCCACAATTTTGCCACCCTCTTCGATCTAGTCTATCCCCGTCCAAACTCTATTTTGAAATACCAAACATGCAAAGTTCTTGCATTTTGGAGGGGGCCAAGGTTTCCACACCAAGGAAGGCATGAATGAGTTTGTATGTCCCAAAAATTGCATCATCATGTATGAATGAGTAGCAATTGTTGTTAGTTAACTTCCGAGAGATCTTGGCGGCTGTGTCTTGGTCTAGATGGATGGGGTTGAGTCTCTCCCATAAATTATAGAATTGAGTAATGTGGTCGGTGGATAATCCTCCTTGAGTGTCAATTTAGATCACCCAAACATTATTCTCCATAGCCATGTTAATCGTGCATTTCTTCTTTTTTGATATATCAAAATGAGAGGCGCAATATTTTGGTCTCAAACCTTGAAGCCAAGTCGCCTCCCAAGAAAGGGCTTTAGCTTTTCTTCCATTTCCAACAATGACATGAGTAGCCGCGGTGAATAGCTCTCTATCCTTGTGGTGTGCAAGGATTTTCAAGGCCGGCCCAAAGTTTGCTTCGTTATTCCATTCATGCCATAGTCATCTCATGCAAAACGCGGAAGCAAATTTCCAAATCTCAAAATTTGGAAAATTAGGAGAGAAGATAACATCTGATTTTGCCCTCTGGGTCTATAAACATGAAAGAGAGAGAGGGTAGTTGTAAACTTGTAAATTCTAATCCCTGCATGAGAAGACGTTTGTCGGATGCACTATAAATATGTTCCTGGAGGGTCCTTCCCCTAAATATCTTCCACCCACCAGCTTAATTTCACTTCCACGAGTGCTCCTGCTTGTCGCACGCTCCCGGTATATCCATTACCGATCAATCTCTCTATATAAGCACAGACCCGCCTTGCCATCTGTAGCTACTGCTTGACACACCTTTCATTGTCTCTCACCACAAATACTTTGCCATCTGTAGCTACTGCCTGGAGTATAAGTTGGCAGCTAGTTGGTGAAGCTTGCACACACGTACTCCATGCCATTGGAGTAAAAAAGAAATGGTCCTTCACGCCATTCTCCCCAAGATAGCCGCCCACTGGATCATCAACTTGTACCGCGCGGCGAGGAAGCTCCACAGCAATGCCTTCCAGCACTACCGTAGGGCGTCCACCGCCGCCGGCTCCAGGTGCACCGTCCCGTCCGCCGTGGATAGGACGGTGGCGTGCGACTTCCATGGCGGGCTCCTGAGGTCCACCACCCTCTTCCCCTACTTCATGGTGGTGGCCTGCGAGGGAGGTAGCCTGCTCCGGGCGCTGCTCCTGCTCTGCTCCTTCCCCCTCGTATGGGCCCTGGGCGAGCGCGCCGACGCTGGTATCCGGGTCATGGCATTCGTCACCTTCGTCGGGCTCCAGCCACGGGACGCTGACCTCGTCGCCCGCGCCATCCTGCCCAAGTTCTACATGGAGAGGCTCAACTCGCTGGTGTACGACCACCTGTGGCTGCCGGCGAGGAGTAAGCTGGCCGTGACCAGCGCGCCCAGGGTTATGGCGGAGTGGTTCTTGAAGGAGTACATGGCCGCGGACGTGGTGGTCGGGCGTGAACTTCAGATGGTTAAGATCGGGCGCGGTTGCTACTTCACCGGGCTGCTCTACGGGCCCGGAGCAGGGCCGGAGCTGCTCGGAGCGGACGGCGCCATGGCTGATGTTTCCGTCATCGGGAATTCCAATCCATTGAATCACCTCTTAGTCCCCTGCTGCAAGGTGCGTACGCGCGCGCTTTATTTATGTACACTACTTCTTTCTTTCTTTCAAACTCGCGGGTAGTAGTATTGTTTTCACTTAGTACTACGCGTTAATCTAGAGTTTATACTGTTTGCCTAAAATACTTTATTCGTATTACCATCACGTACGTTCCAACGTCTTTAAAGAAATGAGTACAAATGTAGTGCTACACTCACGGAGGCAGACGTGATACTCCAGGTTTAATTTACTTTAGTTGGACCATTTTTGGCACTGTGGATTTGCAGTTGCACTGAGTAGAACCTGGCATTTAGAAGCTTTGATTTGCTTTCTTCCCAAGGCGGCATATATGCAGTTACAAGCATATGCTCGTGCACCGACAAGCATGGGCACGGCAGGACAAACCTTTCATTTTCCCACCAGTTACTACCCACTGTTAGAAATTGTGAGTACAGTCTTCACGTACTCCTTCGGCCCAGGGGCCACCGTACCCCATAGCGCGCGGAGACCAATCGTAGAACCCGCTTTTCAGATCGTCAACTTGTGAGCCTTAATTTCTCACCGGTGGCACTTACTGGCAATCTGGAGTAGTACTAGTAGATCGAACTTGCCGTTGGCCATGGCTCGTCCTACTGGATCAGTTATTACAGTTCATAAATGGTGGCCTAGGATTTGCTCGACCACCCCCTGCATTAATGCAACAATGGATCGGCTGAGATTTCAAACCAGTTAGATTTGTGAAAATAATTATCTAGACGTTTTTTTAGTGTGTAGGTTGGAGAGGTTCACTCTAAATCTGTACACTAAAAATTGTCTAGATACATTACCTTCATAAAACTAAAACATCTTATATTTTAAAACGTAGGGAGTAAGAAAAATAGGAACTCGGCATTTTAAAAGAGAAAACTTTTTCGTTGGTCAAACTTCTTTAAGATAACCTTGACAAATTATTTCTAATATTTTATTACTCCTCGGTTCCATATATATTAGTTGATGCTGATATGGAACGGAGAGAATATTTGCATTAAACACAGGAGAATATTTAAACTCCATTGCAACAAATCTGAAGATGCCATTTCCATTCTTTACAAGTTTGACTTAAAGTGAAAAAAAAGAGGGTTCGACCCTAGCTAGTGCCATCATCTGCCTGCGGCGGTAGGGATTTGGAACTCACACATTCGCTTTTTTCTAGGGTTCGAGATGACACACAACGTCACAAAGCGGCAAGTCTACTACCAACAAAAGATGGTAGCTCCTTGGTACAAAGGGTCTAATTCATGCTACCATCTGCCTCAGGGCGTGGATGAAGCCCCTTACTCCTATGGCAGAGGTTGCGGGAAGCTAAAGCTATCGGTTTTAAAGAGACCCGCTAAGCGCCAAACATCGAAATCCTAAGCAAATTCCCGGGATGCTGGTCACATAGCGGGCAGGCCATCGGGTGGGCCAAACGGCGACGTCGAAGCCAGTCCGCCGCTCAACATCGGTTCTTGGAGGCAGTCGACGTGAAGAACTTGTAGCTATAAGGTGCTCGTGCTTTCCAGATTTGGTATGTGACTTGGGCGAAGGTGTTGTCCGCAAAGAACGCATTGTAGGTTGACTTCGCCGAGTACCTGCCATCCTTAGACCACCTCCACACTAGCGTGTCTTTCCTGTCTGGCGAGAGCCGGAAACTCGCCAGCGCCTACCAGTGAAGAAAGAACTCAGTCAACGGCTCCGGGCTGAGGTCAAGGCCGCAATCGAAAAGCCACACACTCGAGAGGCTTTCTTTAACAGTCCGATCATTAGCATGTCTCGCCGACACCTTGTCCACAAGCTTGGGGGCGATGTCGGTCACCTGGTCCCCGTCTAGCCAATGGTCCTTCCAAAACATGGCGCGCTCCCCATTGCCAACGATGAAGCATGTGGCCGCCTCAACTATAGCCCATGCTAGCGGGGGCACCTGAAGGTTGAAATCAGCCCACGGTCTAGTGGGGTCAGCTTACTGAAGCCACGCCCATCGGCATCTTATTGCGAGGTTTAGAAGGCGAAGATTTGGAATACCGAGGCCGCCAAAGATCTTAGGAGTGGCCACCGTGTCCCACACCACTAGGCAGTGACCGCCATTGACCTCACGATGCCCCTTCCACATGAAAGCCCTACATATCTTTAGCAAGGCCTCCAGGACCTCCGGCGGAATATCGGGCGGCATCATAGTGTGAAGAGGGATGGCCGATAGAGTGGTCCCCATGAGGGTCGCACTTCCACCCATGTTCAACAACTTGGTACGCCACAACTACAGTCTGTTGGCGACGTTGTCCACTAGTGGCTGTAGTTTTGGGCGGCAATGGGTTTGCGCAGGCCTAGAGGTAGGCCCACGTACTTGCACGGAAGGTGTGCCACAACGCAACCAAAGATCCCACATGCCATATCTGTTTGCTCTAGCATGGATCGGATCAGGTGCAGGGAACATTTGGCCAGGTTGGTGCATAGGCCTGAAGCCTCGCGAAAGTCCTCCACGATTGCAACGCAAGTATGCACCTCCTCTAGAGTAGGACGGATAAACGTCACCACATCATCCGCATACATGGATGTGCAATGATGGAGATCATGCAGAGCGATACTAGCGAGTAGCCCCTCCGTCGCCACCCCCTCGATCAAGAGGTACAACACATCCATGAAGGAGTCAAAGAGTAGGGGGAGAGTGGGTCCCCCTATCGTAGCCCTCTTCTATTGTAAATGAGTTTACCGGCCATACTGTTGACCGCGACTCGCATCGACATTGTACCCAGAACGCCATAGATCATGGCTATCCACCTCCTTCCGAACCCAAGTTTGGTAAGAACCTAGATCAGGAAGGCCCATTCCACTGTATTGAAGGCCTTGGTGATGTCTAACTTGAACATGACCGTAGTTGTACCGCTTGCATGGAGCTTCCGCGATGTGCACCGAACCAGCTATAAGTTGTCATGGAGGTAGCTTCCGCATATAAAGGCGATCTGGTAGGGCCCAATGATCTTCGTCATGCGCAGAGTGAGGCACATCGATAAGACCTTGGCCACGAGCTTAGCCACATTGTGGCTTATTTTCAACTCCCTTAAGCATTTCGTCGCTTTGTACGCCCTTCCTCGTCTCTAGGTGCCTAGGTATCCACCGCAAGCCTTTCCTCTTTTGAATCTCGCCATTAACATTAAGGCTATGTCATCCTAAGGTGCTACTAAATGGAAGGATCTTATCAGTGTACATGAATGTGAAGATTGAACCGCCGAATTGGCAGGACATGGGCCTTCTTGTCTTACAACAGGAATGAGGGAAAAGCTTCTTCTCGCCCTAGATTTCCTAGTAGCCTTAAGCCCATAAGCTACTACCTTTAGTTGAACTGCTGGCTATATAGGTCAATGGAATCTTAGCCAGTTTATTCTTAATCCTTTTGTTTTCATTCCCGGCCAACCATGCCATGAAGAGTCGAGCAAGAGTAATTGCAGCGGTCGTAGAAATTCCTTTGAAGAGACTTACAACCAATGCCTAAATAAAGGACCGAGGATCGCCTAACATGTTCCGCTCTTGTTAAATAAGCATATCGACCAAGTGTCAATTCGTCAGATGAGACCTTTGCTTTCCTTCCACAGGTTAATGAACGCTATATTCAGGAAGTACAGGATACTAGAGAAACTAACGAGTATTGGGTGGGGGCACTACTATAGACAGCTTTTCTTTGGACTTGCTTCCAAACACATCATAACCTAAACCCGTACTGATAGATAACCAACCCACAATGAATAGGTAAGTATAGTAATGCAACGAATAACCCAGTATCGAATATTGGTAATAATATCAGCAAAAGCGTTCTCCTGTGCTTCCAGACATGCCTAGCTCCCCAAATTTTTGTATATTCAGGCTGATGGGGCAGAAGTCCTTACCTCAATCGCTTTTGCATACTTGGGAAGAAGCGCCACTAGCGCCTGGTTGGTGACATCCAAGCCACGACAATCGCCTGTCCACATGGATGTGAAAGCATCTATCACATCCGCCTTGATAACAGGCCAGCAGGATGCATAAAACCATCCGGTGAAGCCATCGGGTCCTAGCACCTTGTTCAGTTCTTAGGCCCGGATCACCTTCCACACTTCCTCCTCAGACATGCACGTGGCTTTGTTGTAACAACGCTATGGTGGCTATGGAGACATTGTGTGGAACAAGAATACGAGTTGTCTCCTTGTGCACCTCGTCAACGGAGATCTCACCGGTGACATTGAGGAGGGCGGGAATTGTCCGTCGTTGCCCCCTTGGAGTGATGAATCTTGTTTGGTCTACGTGTGTTTGTGGTTTGGTCTTAGAAGATTCAAATCGATTCAGGGGCTTAGTAGCGATGATTTCGGCTTTGATGATGATCTTCAGCCACAAAGTTAGGCCGATTCTGATAGGGAGCGCCAACCGCGACTCGCACCGACGATGGTAGTGGTCGTTAGACGGTCGAAGTATCTCGATGTAATTTTTATTATGTATGATATGTTCCGTACTTGCTCGCAAAAGAAGTTGAACTTAAAAGTATGTCAAAACATCACTTATTTCTTAACCAGACAAAGTACGCAATAAAACTCAAGTTCAATAACAAAAGGACCATCCCTAAAATGAGAAATATATTAAAAATGCGTATATATTGAATTGTGTGAAAATTTATTTGGTCGATTTTTTTAGAATAACAGCAACTTCGCCCATGGTCCCATTTCATTGAAACGAAACCCGCACAACAGGTTTAGGTTCATACAAGAGAACATGTAAAAGAAATCTCGGAGCATGAGAGACTAGAGGCTCAAAATAAAGAGAAGTACAACTATTTCAAAAGGGGAAACACACACGCCAACCTATTTCCCAGCAGGAGGACAAGGAACAAGTGAAAATACCTAGCTCAAACCAATTCTAACGCTTCAGGGGAAGTGGTCATTCCTCCAAGAACCGTCGTTGGGGTGAGCCAAGTCCTAGACCTAGCCCTTTTCTTCGCCATCGGAGACAACTTGCCACCATCAGTAGAGTCATCCTGACCTTTCAAGGTTAGGCACCCATCAGTTGCATAGGGGCCTGAAGAAGGCAAGAGACATGCTGACAGAAACTGTCTGCTCCTTCCCTCATATGCTCCTTGAAGATCAGCTTCCACCACTTCGGAGAACAAAGAATTAGTCTCCACACCTGCTTAATACAAACTCAAGGTTGACCATTAAAGATCATGTCATTTCTGACTTTCCAAATGCTCCAAAGAACAGCAACACAAACATAATTCAATAGAGAGTGTTGTTACTCTAGTCATTATTTTATTCTATGCAAGGAGCCAAAGGAAGATATGGAGCCTTGGGGAGACAACTAACTGCTGGGATGAATATGGGAGTAACCCCACCGAAGCTGATAATGTTATACAGAGTGGAGGTGGAGTACTCCCCCTTAGCAGAATATTGCCAAATCAAAGCATCACAATCACAGTTAAAAGAGATGCTAGACGCAATTCCTACCAGGTCATACTAGCTAACTAGAAGAGAGGAATTAAAGTTCCTCCTGAAGGTGAGCATGAGTGGGGAGTCATCCCAGACCTGTCTGACAGTGGCCCCCCGCTCATTACACAGGATATAGATGTCAAAAATTTGAACATCCAGGGGGATGTACCATACCAGGTATCCTCCCCAAACCTGGTAGTCCTGCCATCCCCTATCTTCCATCTATATCCAAACTTAACAGAGTTAACAACCCGCATAAAACCTTTCCATAAGGGAGAGGAGCCAGCGGTGTCACTATAGAAAATGTTAGGATTCTTAGTATTATATTTCTTATCTATAAGAGTTTTCCAGATCTTTCCTTCATCTTGAATATATATCTTAAGCCAAGAACTAAGTAAACAGAGATTAACATTGGCAAGATCAGGGAGACCCAACCCACCAAATCCCTTCTTCTGGCACACCTACTTCCAGCTAGCCAAATGGATTTTTCTGTGCCCCTCAAAGTCATTCCACACGCAATTGGCCATCTGGGAATTAATCAAATCTAGGGCCCATTTGGGGAACTTAAAGAAAGACAAGAGGTAAATAGGGATGCTAGCTAAGCAAGTTTTAATAAGAATGACCCTAGCAGCATATGAGAGGAGCTTGCCTCTTCAACCAGCAATCCTCTTCAAAATTTTATCAATAAGAGGCTGGAGATCTTCCCTTCTCAACTTATCATAGTGGAGAGGGATGCCTAGATACTTAATGGGAAATTCTCCAGTGGAACAACCAAAAACCTGAGTGAAAGCTTCTGGCTCAGCTTGATTAAACCCAAGAGGGATCAGCTCACTCTTATTATAATTAATTCTCATCCCCGAAACTTGCTCAAAGCAAGTTAACACATATTTGAGATTGGTAGCAACCTCAATAGAATTGTCAACAAAAAAGATGGTGTCATCTGCATATTGCAGACAAATGACACCCTCAGGGCAGATATCAGAACAAAGCCCCCTAATCAAACCAGCATCTGCAGCATTAAAAAGCATCCTAGGTAGACTATCTACTACCTGGTCAAAGAGCAAAGAGGAGGAGGGGGGGTCCCTTGCCTCAAACCTCTACCAGTAGTGAAAAAATTGCCAACCACATTATTAAGTTCGACTCTCACGGAGGTGACATAGCCACCTAGGATAATTGCCTTATTGAGAGAAATCCACCTGGACCCAAATCCTCTCTTGGCAAGAAGGTCAAGAAGGAATTTAGGATCAACCATGTCAAAACCTTTTGTTTTTGCTTTTAACAACCGAGTGCAAGTAATATATGCCTACGGCGTACATATTTAAAAAAAACGAATGCAAAGCGGGAAAGAGGGAGAATTGGAAAATTTATTTGGTCATCTTTGACAGTTGACACGATTACTGCAGGAACTTTATGTGGTGAGCAAGGAGAGCGCCAAGACCGACAGGCTTCCACGTGCGAGGTACCCGAAGCCGCTCATCTTCCACGACGGCCGCCTCGCCTTCCTCCCCACCGCCTCCGCCACTCTCTCCTTCTTCCTCTTCCTTCCGCTCGGGCTCATCCTCTCCGTCATCCGTATCTCCATCGGCATCGTCCTACCCTACAACACCAGCTTTGCAGCAGGCGCGCTCTTCGGAGTCCGCTTCCGCACCTCGGGTCGCCGCATCCCCGAAGCCGGGACCAAAAGCAGGCGGGGCGTCCTGTTCGTGTGCACGCACCGGACTCTGGTCGATCCGATCATGCTCACCGCGGCCCTGCAGAAGCCCGTTCCAGCCGTCACGTACAGTCTTAGCCGGATCTCGGAAATCTTCGCGCCGATCAAGACGGTGCGGCTCACGCGCGACCGCGACCGTGACGCTAAGACCATGTCGCGGCTGCTGGAGCAAGGGGATCTAGCGGTCTGCCCCGAGGGCACCACCTGCCGCGAGCCTTACCTGTTGCGGTTCAGCCCGCTCTTCGCCGAGCTGGCCGACGACATGGAGCCCGTGGCGCTGGACGCGCAGGTGACATCTCTGTACGGCACCACGGCGAGCGGCCATAAGTGGCTCGACCCAGTGGCGTTCTTCGCCAACCCGGTGCCAGCCTACCGGGTGGAGTTCCTGGGCCCCGTGCCGCGGGATCAAACACGTGCCGGGGGAAGAGCCGGCGCAGAGGTGGCGAACTGGATCCAGCGACGGCTAGGCGAGGCGCTCGGCTTCCAATGCACCGGGCTTCGCCGGCAGGATAAGTATATGATGCTCGCCGGCAACGATGGTGTGGTCTCCAACAAGTAGAGGAAGCTTGCAGCAGCATCTGCGCGCCTCCAGCTGGACTCGGCGAATCTCGCAAACCAGGTTGAAAATTTGGCCTCCTGTATATTGTTCCTTTGTAGTTTGTACTGTACTACTATCTGATTACTACGTTAAACTTTAGTTTGCTCTTTCCTGCACCTATCAAATATGTATATTTTCACCAGCTAGCTCTCGTTCGACTGAGCGTCTGCTCCTGCTGTCTAATGTAAGTGTTTTTTTAATGACTAATGTAAGTGCGCTTGAGTGTTTTTTTTTTTTGAGAATTATGTAAGTGCTTGAGTGCTCTGACCCCTTGGAATTACATCTTTTAGTGTTTAGGTTCACTTATTTTGTTTTGAACCTACACATTAAAAGCGTCTAGATACATATGTTTTAGAAAAGACTAACACATTTTATATTTTAAAACAGAGGAAGTACGTATGTTCATGCACAAGTCAGCTTCAAAATAATAGCACCTAAACTATGCACCTGGAAATAATTGTGCCTAAATTGTTGTATTCCTTACACCAGGAACTATGAAAGAAAATAGCACTTGCATAGGAACAAAATACAAAAACAAGCAATTATTTTTCAAGAGAAATATAACCATAGTAGAATCACAAAACTGATAAATACTTCCTCCATTCACTATTATAAGACCTTATAGATATTTTAATATGTATTAGATACAGAACAAAATGCATGTATTGAGACATGTTTTTGTGTGTAGGTTTACTTATTTTGATCCGTATCGAGTTCACATTGAAATATCTACTAGGTCTTATAATAGAGGACAGAGAGCCAGCTATCTGGCAAGGTTTGGCGGGCGCCATATCTAAACTTTAGCGCGAGTAGCTAGGTATATGCTTCAGGTTGACTTTTTCTGTTGCCATCGATGTGCATCTGTGCATCTGAGTTTGAGGCCAGAAACGATTAAACCGGTAAATGTTCAGTCCCGTGTTGGGCCTGTCGATTCTTGGGCTGGATAGGGAAAGCACTTGAGTTGTGCGCTCCACGCTACAGGTGACAACTTCTCTGTTCTGAAATTGCGAAAACCCTCGCGATCGTGCGTAATAGAGGCGACACTGCAGCAGGGCGCAAGCGCACAGCAGCAACCAGAACCGTGGCTGCCGGCCAACGAGACGAGGCCGCGACTGGCAAGGGGGCGAGGGCGAGTAAGGCTATGGCGTCGAATAAGAACACCAAGTACATAATGAAAGGTATTTGATTTCAGAACAGAAATTGCACTTCAAATTCTCAAACCAATCTTGTTGATGTTGACTGAAATAAGCTCCGGTACGAAGTCTGCTATGCTGCTCTAAATGGTTAATTGATTGGTTATCTTCTTTCTCCTTTTTGCTGATCATTCGTATGATTGGTTCTCTTCTTTCCCGGTTTCCATTGATCGTTCAACTAGTTAAATTTGCTGATCGGTTATTCATGTAATTTTCATTCATTAGGGTATTTGAGTACAAAATTAGATCATACCTGTTGAACACAAAGTAATATCTATCTAGTGGAGTCTTGCATTCTCTCATTTATCGACTCCGCCACACCTCAATTTTGTTCCTGCCTCGCGCCACTAGGCAGTAACAAACTGGCGCAAAAGCACCACTTCCACCGTTCCAGTGAATATGTGCAGGTGAGGTAAAACAATGTCAATTGGGACGAAAACGCACTCGCTTGTGTATGGTCGTAGTGCATTTTTAACACGTTTTGACCAAAAATTGCACCTCGGGTGATAAAAATACATAGAGGACAATTCAGTTCGTGTTTAATACAAGATAACCTATAGCAAAAATGTACAATTAGATGTTCGTTTAAGCCCTGCTAGGCTACACATGCAGCTCGGAAATGCTTGTACTGTGAAGTCAATGCACATTCACATCATTCTTTCTCTAAACAATACACTAAGCCTAGTAGGGCTTAAACCTAACTGTACGTTTTTGCTATAGGTTGTCTTGTATTGAACATGAACTGAATTGTCCTGTATGTTTTTTTATCACCTAAGGTGCAAGTTTTGGTCAAAAACGTGTTAAAAAATGTGCGAATGATGCGCATTCGCATCATTCTTTCTTTAAACAACACACTAGTATAACTTTAAATTTCACAAATAAAATATTTAAATTTGAGCCAGCACTCAAAGAAACATAAAAATGTTCAAACGGGGCCTTATTTGTCAATATTATGAAGTACACAGACTCCAAATCAACATATACAAGAATTCAGACTATACCAACATGAAACATGCTTTCTAGATG
The DNA here is from genome assembly GCA_910589775.1 of Avena eriantha. NCBI lineage: Eukaryota > Viridiplantae > Streptophyta > Magnoliopsida > Poales > Poaceae > Avena > Avena eriantha. The sequence goes on from OU342742.1 coordinate 489,618,187, forward strand.
AAAGTACGAGTGGCAACCTATGGCTAAAACTAGCCAGTTTGCACTACATGGCTGATTCAAACACAAGCTTAAGATTAGATTCATGGCATGCCTGGCAAACATAATTCAATCAAAATTAATCTGATGGACACAATTTTGGCACTTCATCAACATCACAAGACTAATCAAAAGTAACACATCACAAAACTAATCAAAAGTAACACATCACAAGACTAATCAAAAGTAACAGTAAAGGCAAGATCTCAATCTTCATCTAGCATCTAACATCTCATCAATTCATCCTAGATCTCTCATCATATGAGTTGGACATTGAAACCAAATTGTGACAGTCTCTAAAAGCTTAAGTATCATCTCATCTCCTCTTTATTGAAAAAAATAAGAAGGAACTTCAAATTTCATATATGAAAATAAAAAATTAATATCTCTCAACTCTTGAATTCATATACAAAATCCAAAATATCACTACTAGAAATGGGGCTATAGGTAGATCACGTACCCGTGGCACACCGAAGAGGGGGTGGCCCACGGGTAAGTACTCATGGCGCATCATTATGAGGTGCCCCACGGGTAGATCACTTACCTGTGGCGCATGTGGTCTAAGTGGTGTGTCACCACTATGTGTGAGCCATGCTGCTAGGAGACGGACCCCCTTACCCGTGGCGCAACATTATGTAGTGCCCCACGGGTAAGTGTGGCCAGCACCAACTTCCTCTCCCGAATCGCATTTTTAGTTTTGTCAAAAATAAAAGAAGATGATAAACACTTTCAAAAATAAAATCCTTTCGAATATAGGTATTTTATGTGATTTAGTTTGTAGGAAAATTAACAAATATGAATTTTGACTTTTTTTTGGCAAAAACGTTTATGGAGCAAAAACGACTATAACTTTTGCATACGATATCGAAAAAATTCTTTAATATATCAAAATGACCAGCACGAAATTGCCATTCCGATGGCAAAAAGTCAAATCGTTTACACATTTTTTAGAATCTCAAAATTTGAAAAATAAAAAATACATTTCAAAAATAATATTTTTCCTACAAAAAAAGTGTCCACTTACCCATGGCGCACCCCATAGTGGTGGTGCACGAATCTGAACTGAGCCACCGACCGTCGCCACCTTCCCCTTCCCTTTCCCCTTCCTCTTCCTCTCCTCCTTCTCCTTCTCCTCCTCCTTTTCTTCTCCTTCTCCTTCTCCTCCTTCTCTTCTCTTTCTCCTTCTCTTCGACTTGTCATTCCCCTTCCTCTCCCCCTCCTCCATGACAACCCTCCTCGACCTCCACCTTGCGCCCCGCTCGTGCTCTACACCGCCGCCCCGAGCTCGTCCTCCTCGACCGCAAGCGCCGCGCCCATCCTCAACCTCTGTCCACGCCCTCCATCATCGACCTCCATCCCTGCGGAGTTCACCGGCGTGGGCGCGACCACAACTTCCTACACATCCTTCTGTGGTAGGTTGTGGCCATGACATCCCCGAGCTCCGACAAGGCAGCGACGGCAACGTGGACTCGATTGCTTTTCTGATTCAAACTGAGGGTGTTTTCTGCAAAATAAAATATTCTTCAAAAAACATACCCGTGGTGCATGGCTGACCCCTACAACTAATATTTAGTAGCAGCGTGAGGCTAGTGGGGCACTTGTGCGCCGTTGATGTTCAAAATGTGTGTGCCACGAGTAAGCCTTGTTCCAGTAGTGTATCACCGCCCACCATAAAAACCAAAACAACAACTTCATCTTCCACTTGTTTGATATTAACATCAATGTACCTCGCTAGCGCTCTTAGTGGCACCCTTCTTCAGCCTATTTGGCTCCTTTTCTTGATTGGATATTGTTGGTGCACCAGTCTTTCTAGGCGGCCTCTGCACATTCCTTTCAACACTTGCAACTTCAGTTGTGCGTGGTATTGCACCATCAGTTGTTTGTGGTCTTACATCTACATCTTCATCTTGTGCTTGATATGCATATGTTTCTTCCAGGTTTGGAAATTCACTCGATTGCTATCGAGTTGGTCTCCCTCGCTTACATGAGTAAGAACATGATAGTGTGGGGTTTGAGTAGAGATCAAATTCCAAGTACCTTATGCATATTGGCCATCATACAAATCTCCCAAAGCCACAAAGAGAGGAAAAGGCTTCTCCCGGAATTTCTTTGTGCATCTAGCGAGAGGTGATCCGCGGCACCAACGAACACCACTCCGCTAGATAATCATCGATGATGGGTGGTATTGTGGTAGATCGAATCACAACAATGCCTCATGCCAACGTCCTAGAGAAAGGGATTCCTGTAAAGATATGCGCCATAGTCTCCGCCAACTGGTCACATAGAGAGCATCGTTGCGAGTGTGGAAGATGTGAAAGGATAGAAATGTTACCTAGAGGGGGGGGTGAATAGGCAATTTCAAAACTATTACGGTTTTTGCTTGATAGAAAGCATAATTAAACTAACGTTTATTTTACAAGCACAAAACCTAAATACACTAGGCTCAACTAAGTGCACAAACAACAAGTTAAGTTAGGCTAGATAGCATAAGATAAATATGTTGGATATATGCCCAAGAGGCAATAATAAAAGTGGTTATTATTATATCTTTGTGTTTATGATGAATGTTTACATCCCATGCTATAATTGTATTATAAGGAAACGCTAATACATGTGTGTTTTGTAAACGTAAAAGAGTCCCTAGTAAGCCTCTTGTTGAACTAGCTTGTTGATTAATAGATGATCATGGTTTCCTGGTCATGGACATTGGATGTCATTAATAACAAGTTTATATCATTAGGAGAATGATGTGATGGACACACACCCATAGTAAGCGTAGCATAAGATCAAGTCATTAAGTTTGTATTGCTATAAGCTTTTAAATGCATAGTGACCTAATCCTTCGACCATGAGGTTGTGTTAATCACCATCACCGGATGGGTACTTTGATGACATCAAACACCGCTTCGTAACTGGGTGGTTATAAAGGTGTCATTGGGTATTCTGAAAGTATGTGTTGAAGCGCATGGACCAAGATTGGGATTTGTCCATCCATATGATGGATAGATATGCTCTGGGCCCTCTCGGTGGAATGTCATCTAGTTAGCTTGCAAGCATGTGACTGGGTCACAAGGGATGACATAACATGGAACGAGTAAAGAGTACTTATCAGTAACGAGGTAGAAATAGGTATGGAGATACCGACGATCAAACCTTGGATAAGTAGAGTATCGCGTGACAAAGGGAATTGGTTTCGTATGTTAATGGTTCTATCGATCATGAAGTCATCGTTGAGTATGTGGGAGCCGTTATGGATCTCCAGATCCCACTGATGGTTATTGATAGGAGATGTGTCTCTATCATGTCTGCATATTCACGAACCGTAGGGTGACACACTTAAGGTTCGAAGTTGTTTTTAAGTAGATATGGAATGTGCGTTGGAGACCGAATATTGTTTGGAGTCTCGGATTGGATCCGAGACATCACGAGGAGATCCGGAATTGTCCGGAGAATAGGATTCATATAATGGAGATCATTTTCTAAGTTAGGAAATGTTTCGGAGTATTTATATGGGGATTCTAGAAGGTTTTGGAATGTTCCGGAAGGTTCTAGAAGATTTTTTGGAGTTTACTTGAAAACCAAGAAAGGATAAAAGGATAAAGGGAAATTTAAAGAGGAAACTTGGGGGGGGGGAAGGACTCTCCCCCCAAGCTTCCTTGTGCGCCGGCCCTAGGGGTGGGCCTAGGGGTGGGAACCCTAGGCCGCACCCCTCCCTCTATATATAGAGGGGTGGAGGCGCCACCCCCCCTTGCTCCTCCACTCTTGCCCCTAGCCGCCTCTCTCCTCCTCCTTCTTTCTGCTCAGGCTTAGGCGAAGCCCTGCAGAATCCTCTACTCCACCACCACCACGCCGTCGTGCTGCTGGGATTCCGTGGAGAGATCTACTACCTTCGTTGCTCGCTAGAACAGGGAGAGGAAGGTCTGCTTCGACTCCGCACGTGTGACCGACTGCGGAAGCGCTGCCGGAACGCGGCGCCAGAAGGATCGTCCACTCGATCTTGAGATCGGCAAGTGATCGACTACATCAACCACGAGATCCAATCTCGTAACGCTTTCGGGTTTACAAGGGTTAGTACAGATCTATCTCGTTGCACATGTCTAATAGATTAGATCTTGGCTTTTATCTAGATTAGATCTGGGTTTTTCTTCGTTCTTGCGGTAGAAATTTTTTGTTTTCCATGCTACGAACCCATCAAAATATACCACAAAAGATAAGCAAGATATAAGTACTTCAAGCTCGATGGCTATTACAAGGAAAGTAAGCTCGGTTATAGACATAACCGAGGCATGCGGAGACGAAGATGTATTCCTGTGGTCCCTTACAAGTAAGGTACGTCACGTTGGAGAGGTGTGGGATTCCACGAAGGATTTCCCAACGCCACGAAGGCTCACCTTCTTCTCCGAGTCTATCTCATGAAGGAATAGGCCCTTTCCTTATGGCTAGATTTTCCTCCACTCCGGAGATGGCAAGCTCCACAACCACTTCACAAGCTCCACGACGGAGAAGCCCGGGTCTCTTCACAATCTTCCACGAAGAGGACACCGCGGCACCAACCGCCAAGCTAACTAGGAGGTCACCCTCCAAGAGCAACAAGCTCACGGTCTCTCACTCGAACAAATCATAATGGAGAGCTCAACACTTATGCAAGAATGCAGAGCAAGAACACCAAGGGCATTCAAATCCCTCACTCTCAAATCCCACCAAATCAACAAGTGCTAGGGAGGAATTAGAGAGGATGAACAATGGTGGAAAACAACAAATGACTTCAAGATCTAGATCCAATGGGTTCCCCTCACTTAGAGGAGGAATTGATTGGTGGGGATTGTAGATCTAGATCTCCTCTTCAAAGCCCTCAAAAAGATGCAAGAATCATAGGAGGGAAGGGGGAGGAGGCAAGCTCAAGAGGGTCAACAATAGAGGTCAATTTCATGCTCAAGAACACCCAAAAACGTTGGGGGAAGAACCCCCTTTATAGGGGAAAGCAAATATGACCGTTGGGAGAAATCTGCGCGAACCCGATTTGAAGTTCGGTTGAACCGGCCCAAAAACCGGACGGTCCAATATCAGGCTCGGTTGAATCCTGGTTTGAACCCGGTTGAATCCCGGTTTGAACCCAGTTGAATCCCGGTTGAACCGGATCTAACCGGGAAGGGGTACAGAGAGTAATCCCGGTTAGACTCGGTTGCGAAACCGGACATCCCGGTATGAATCCCGGTTGAACCGGATCTGAAACAGACTTCACAAAAAACGCAATAACTTTTGCATCCAGACTTCGATTTCGATGATGTTGGGCTTGTTTTGACGAGGACAACAAGCTCTACAAGATAGGGTAGAGAAACATCATAGTCCAACAAAGAAGGATAGAACCAAATGAAGAAAGGTATGAAGCTTCCCTATAAGAAGAACTGGTAAAACCTTCAAACTCGAAAACGCCATAGAAGATGCATACGAATTATGTTTTCGATGAACTTGGGCTTGTTGAAGAGCTAGCAACAAGCTCAAGAACCTCACATGGAGAAACACCAATAAGAAACAAAATATGAAGATGCAAAGTATGCAAAGGATTGAGCTCCCTACGACGATGTGATCAAGTTACCCAACCGAAAGCCCCTCTTGATAGTGCGTCTATCTATCCTATAACCCGGTCTCCCAACAAGCAACCACCTTGAGACCGGTAAAAGGAAAACCAAGCAAGGCCATAACTTTGCCTTGCGCATCCTGCTTGATCTTGATGACAATGCTTCAAGCTCCATCCAAGCCGGAATGCATCACTTGATCATTGTTGCTTCGTGAAGACTCATAATTTGCTCCCCATACACCACTATGGGATAGCTTAATTAAGACACGTCTTCACATGTCCATTATCACCAATATGAATGGCAAGCTTCAAGCAAATGATCTTCTCGAGATGCTTATCTTGAACTTGCCCTTCTCAACCTTGATGACGATCACCACTTGATGTCATCCTCTCATGGGCTATATGAGATCTTTACTTTTGAGGCATGCCCATGGAAAGATACCTATCCCATATAGATAACACAAAGGCACATATATAATGGATTAGTTCATGAAGCATAATTGACAAGCTTACCATACCACAAGACATGTGGTACATTCTGTATGCTTCACGTGTTGACCAAACTTGAATCTAATCTCCACTCTTTGTATTGGTGAACCATGTATCTTCTCATGCTCCATCTCAATATCTTGAGGTACATAAAGAACTCTTCCTTTGATTAAATGCTCTAAATCTTAGTCAACCATAGCTCAACTAATGAGACTATCATGACGCAGACTTAGAGCCATATCTTGAATTCTTCTATCGAGATCACACTCTCAAGATCTTGAACATATCATATTCTTCTCTTCAGTTCGATGATCTTGATGCCAAAACTCAAGGTATATCTTTATCTTCATGGAATCCATACTTGAATCCAACATATGGACTACAAGCATGACCTATAGAATATTCCTTCATATAAAACTCAATGAAAACATTAGTCCATAGGGATTGTCATTAATCACCAAAACCACACATAGGGACAATTACCCTTTCAAGATGCTACCGTGCAAGACTCTCACACATCCAACACGTATCCTGGCAAGCTAGCTATATGAAGAACTTCACCCTGGGAGCATGTCTTCTAGATTAACTTCCACGATCCTGATACAATCTTCCCTAGGAAGATAATCTCATAACATGATCGTGTGGAGTACTGGCTATCAGCCTTCCATCCCCATATCAACTTGTCCAGTTCATCCCTGAGCTGCACATCTCGGAGTTGGATTCATAACTGAACCTATTTCCATAAGGATATAGTACTTGACGCTCCTGAGATGTCGTTAATGTAGATGTGCTCAACTAGCATTTCTTGTACCGTTCGGTGCTTCGTAGGTCGTCTCGGGATAAGCGTGAAAGATCTGGCGCTATCTCCGTGATAGACTCCCCATCTAGAGACTTGTCCTCCCAAAAGAGTGCAGAAGTCCCATCACTCAGCAACATACTGCTGGATGCGTCAACACATTTTTCTGAACATAGTATTGTATTAATCAAATAACATTGTTTTGAGTACAATCATTTAGAGTTGTTCTCGAAACGTAGGTTGGAACCATACTTTGTAAAACACCACCACTCAACTCTCGATGACCTATTTGACAAAGATCATAAGCAACTAGGTTACTGTCCATGACAATCATTGTGAAAATTACTTGGCGATAGGGAGTTTCTTCAGCTTGAAATCCTTTGCAATCACAGGAATTTCAGATCTATTGATGGTATCTTCTTTAAACACCTCCAGAATGGTAGCACGGTTTGTTTCAGTTATCAGGTTTGAGATTCGCTGCAAATTTGCAATGGGGGAGGGGGGGTCCCAAGCCGAACATATCACATGGCCATTCTAATCTCTCAGGACTACCCCCTAGGCTCGAACTTCTTGTTCAATGGTAGAACTTGCATTTAATCCATCCTGGCTCCGTCCACATTTATTTTGCCCCTTCTCTTCTATCCCATTCTTGTTGATTGATCTTTGTACTTAGTTGTACCTTCTCCTTTACTTTCTCGTTAACTTGATTTCCTCCATTTGCTATCCCTGCAAGGTAGCTAGATAGTTTTGTAAGCATCGTATGGAATTATCAACAAAAGTCTCTCCCTTAGGAAAGATGCTACTATTTCAGTGGTGCCATGCTCTCCCCCCAAATGAACAACATTTCGCCCCTCGTTTCATTGTCCACTTTATCCAGAAGTACAAGTACCCGGTCATCCCTTGTATAGACAAGTTCACTCTCATGGGGTAAATTCCAAATATCAGTTGAACCTTGTCTTAAAGCATTGGCTTTGCTGCATCTCATTTTAGCATGATGTCTTGTCTTATAGGTAATATTTAGCCTTAAGCATTGACTATCTAGGTAAGCAATTAGGTGCCAAGCTTGTCTTGCGAGGAGCGCTTGGTTCAAAAGGCGTAGATCCCTGAATCCCATTTCTCCATGTCCATTTCTTCTTGTTATTTTGTCCCATATCATCCTATGCATTTTCCTCAGTCAGAAGAGCGGAGTGGAAACGAGCTGCGGCTCATTTTCACGGAGTGGCTAAAACCAAGCTCCACACGCCCCGACTTCATGCGGAGCCAGCAATCCAGGAGCGAGTGGAACAAGATCTAAGAGTAAAAATGAAGATCTCACTCCCACTTCAGCAAATTTCATGCTAAGCTGGTCATACAGACTATTTCGCAGGCCCACCATTTAGTCTGTTCACGGAGCGCATCTGGTATCATCTTCCAGATCATCAAAGCTACTCCCCTCGTTTCAAAATATAATGTATCTAGATATCTTTTATGTGTAAGTTTCTAGTGAACTTATGCACTAAACGGAGTTTAGGTATATTTGTTTCATAAAAACTAAAACATCAAAATATAAGATGTTTTACCTTTTGTGAAACAAATGTATCTAGATATCTTTTATATGTAAGTTCGTAGTGAACTTATGCACTAAAAGGAGTTTAAATATATTCCTTTTATAAAATCCAAAACATCTTATATTTTAAAATAGAGGGAGTAAATGGAAATTCGGTCGTCAGTGTTAGCCGGTCATGTTTGTTCTGTCGGAACGGAATGGATTCTGTGTTAAAATGCCTAGACTATTGCATCGGTAAAATAAGTTGTATACTGTGGAACTTTGGTTGTACTAGTAAAGAAGTCACGCCGATCTAACTAATGGCATTCCTCGTGTACCAAATCTGAGCGCCCAACAAAATGCAAGATGTTCTGTTTAGGTACTCTGGCCCCGAATACACAAATGAGTATGACTATAACTGCACGGTAAATGCAAGCAGTCTCCAACCGGTCCTACAACGACGGATTGTAGATGATTTTCCACATGCTGCCGACTGGAGCTTCTCTCGAAGAGTTGGACAACGGTGTCCCTGGCTGAAACATTGCTATATCCTCATCTTCGAGCTGCACACCTCGATCAGTAGTTTACTGGATGATAAGGGCTACAAGGCCTATTGGATTTGTAGTTTATTGGATGATAGGCAAATTGTATCCACCCAGAGAAACGGAAAGAAAATTCACTGTCTGCCTAGATTTATGACAAAGAAAGAAAGACAATCGCATCCACCCAGAGAAACGGAAGTTTCCTCTATGGTACCTTGGTCAACCAAATAAGACAGCATCAACATAACTAGCCAGATTCATGGAAATGGAAGAGATGATCAGCAAATGTCTGGAAGAACAAATTATCTGTATGACAGCTCCAATTCATCATCACCAAAAAGTACATGACCAAAGATACCAAGAGGTCGGCCTAGAGAGCAGAACCAGACCCTAGATCAACTAAACAGATAAGAGAGCTCTCGCCTCTTCACTGGGTGGTGCTGGTAGTGTTGATGATGTCCGAGTCACCTGAAGGTTGTGCATAATAGATCAGTAGAAGTTACAGAGTGCAATTTTAAAATAAACTGAACGAAATTTGAATGTCAACGTACCAGGATCAATGATGCTGAGACAGCACACCCGGTAGTACTTTCCACAGGCAGTTCCGAGATCAACATTGTCTGAAAGGCAAGAGGCATATTACTAAAGTGTACCCCTAAATTATGCACCAGCTGTTGGAACAGTGAAGCAATGCAAAAAATGGTTTAGAAAGGACAGAATTATCTTACTTCCATGGAAATGGTGCACGCTAATTTTTGCCAACATGGCATAGTACTCAATCTCTGACTTCCTAAGCGGAGGGCAGTTGTTTGCGAGGATAATCAACTTCCCTGAACATATAAAAAAAATTCTCACATTAGTACCCAGAATAAAATGCAAAAGGACTGAAGATAAATCTATCCTAAAATCATGTGTATAAACGAATCTACAAAATGCTGTAAATCATTATACCAATTCAAACAAACACAATGCAATTACAAGATCTTTTCACAAATAACAAATACCACAACCTCTGGCCTTGTTCTAGGGCACTGCATTCATCTCCAGGGCAACAAAAAGAAGCCAAAGAGCAAAATTTCAGTCCCAATCTACTATTCAAAAACCCTATCACTAAAGTGCAAACAACAGTAAACAGCATTACAGGAAGTGTATATTAACTGAAATAAAATTTCAGAATTGCGAAAAGATACAAGAACTCAACAGAAATAACCTGGGCAGGTAGCAAATTTTATCTTTCCAAAACATTTAAAAACTTCATACAGCATATCTCCTTGAAAAAGAAACTTGAAAATATGCAAAACAAGATGTCATTGAATCAAGCAAAATAGGGAAGCCTCAGTCCCATTCTACAATATCAACACTAAAACTAGACTGGTTATCGTAATGTGAAGTTCAGAGCATAGTTTTCAAGGAGGTAAGGCGTTCTACCCTAATCTGACGCCTAAGTGTCCGCCTAAGCGCCAAAGGCAGGCAACTTTCCAAGGAGCTACCAGGGCGCCTAAGCGTCCTAAAGGACACCTAAATAACATGGTTCCAGGAGTATACAAGTCCAAATATGCAGAAACACTACAATAAATAGTACTAGCATCAACAAACCACAATTTTTTGAACCTTTCATTGCCCCCAAATACAAGAGATATATTGGAAAACATAATTAAGAGGATGTCACATTTCTAGGGCGCTGTATTCATCACCAAGGCACTGCTAAGCAAGCCAAAGAGGTAAACTTGAAGCCCATTAAACAACCTAAAATCTAGACGGTACAAACTAGAGCAAAAATTACAGCATAAAAGGCAGTCAGATGGAATACAGGCCCAAATCTGCAAACTACCACAACCAAACTCAAGTTACAAGTCAACTTCTGATGGAAGTCAAAACACAACACAAACAGTATAGCAGCAAAAATCTCAAGTTACAACCTATTAAACTTCAGGCCCATTAAACAACCTAAAATCTCAACAGTACAAACTAGAGCAAAAATTACAGCATAAAAGGCCAGTCAGATGGAATACAGGCTCAAATCTGCAAACTACCACAACCAAGCTCAAGTTACAAGTCAACTTCTGATGGAAGTCAAAACACAACACAAACAGTATAGCAGCGAAAATATCTCATCTTCCGATTATCTATTAGACATTGAAGAGGTCTTGGAGAAGTCTTAATCAAGAGGTGGCTTGTTCTAGGGAGCTGTATTAATATATAATGCACAGCTAAAGAGAGCCAATGAGTTAATCATGAGTACCATTCTAAAAATTAAATTATCAGCACTACAAACTTTTACAATGTTTACCATTACATGAAGTTTCTATTGCACAAAAGAACTACTACGACCATTGATTGATTCTGCTTATAGTTACGACCATTGATTGATGGCAACGGAAGAAACATAAACACATGCACCAGAGTAACAACACAAGATCTATAAGCAAAATCACTACGACAAGCTAATCGCGTCTCAAGCAAACAATAGGGTCAAGTTCTAAAACATTAAGCTCTGCCGATCCGGCAAACGCATGAACTAATCACTCAGGCAAACCACCTAAATGATCACATCAACACTGAGACACTAAAGCGTAAGAAGAGAGAGCTGAACTCTACCCTTGGAGTTGCGCAGCGTCTTGAGGACGGTCTTGTATCCGAGCGTGTACTTGCCGCTCTTCATCACGAGCTGCAGTTTGTTGTTGATATTCTCCGTGCTCTTCTTCTGGAGCGCACAACGATCGAAAAACAGTGAGAAATCCACCGCATCAGCCAAAACAGATCAACTCGAAATGGGAGGAGCGGTGCAAGGGGGTTCGTACCGCCTTCTTGGTGGGAGCCATCGTTCCGAGCGGCCGCGGCTAGCGATGAGATGCTGGTGCCTTCGGGGGTAGACGGCGGCGCAAATGGAGGGCTCGCTAGGGTTTTCTGGGAGGGACTTTATAGGTGCAGACGAAATAACCTGGGCCTTCCTTGACCTAGTTCGGCCTTAGCGGACTTATAGTTGAGGCCAACAAGTTACCGAATGGGCCGTGGTTAGGGGATGGGTCCCTATTGGCATATAAATTAATCGTAAATAGAATTCTCCTTCGTCTTGGTGGTTACGAAGTCGCCGCGGCCCATCTTCTCGCTTATGATTACAAAAACCTAGCAAGAGCCGAGCCACCGCCACCGCCGCCGACGAAGCAGCAATGAAGGCGTCTCCAGAGAAGATGAAGGGGGAGGGGAAGAAGAAGAAGGCGTTGGACTCCGACGACGACTCCGATGCCCCCGCCGAGGACAACTCGAAGATCCAGATCAACGAGGAGTACGCGCGCCGCTTCGAGCACAACAAGCGGCGCGAGGTGCTGCAGCACCTCGAGGAGCAGAAGAAGAAGGGCATCGTCGCCGAGTCCGACGATGACGACGAGTCTTCGGATGAGGACGTCGCCGCTGCCTCCCGCCGCATCGACCGCCGCATGCTCCAGGTCATCAGCCGCATCCGCAGCGGCGACAGCGCCATCTTCGACGAGCATGCGAAGGTGTACTCCTCCTCGTCCGAGGATGAGGACGAGGACGAGGACGAGGCCGGTGCAGAAGGGGAGCCCGAGGGGAAGGCCTAGAAGGAGCGGCCGCTGTACCTCAAAGACGTGAACGCCCAGCACCTGCTCGAGGAGGGCCCAGAGTTCGCGGCGCAGATTGGCCGTGGTAGCAAGTACGACAGGATTGCGTATGACGAGCGCCAGAAGGAGGGGCTCAAGGAGTTCCTTGAGGCAGAGAAGAAGGCATTAGGCGATGGTGATGGCGACGATGACGATTTGTTCATGGAGAAGCAGGCTGATGGAGATGGTGGCGATAGCGAAGAGGATGAAGATGAGAAGCAGACAGAGGAGCTGTTGGGTGAGGTTTTCGGGGAGGATGAGGAGCTGGACGAAAACGAGAAGTTCTTGAAGGATTACATCCTCAATAGGCCGTACCTTGAATCGGGGGTTAACAATAATTTCTCTCTGGATGATATCCAGGAGGAAGAGGCTGAGATCGAAAAGTGGGAGCAGCATGAGCTGGATCATTGCACCAGAGGTTATAATTTCCGGCATGAGGAGGTGGCAGCGTCAGAGGCGCCCGTGACTGATCGGGTAATGGGACATCCCCGCCTTATTGAGGGGTCGGTGAGGAAGAAGGAGAGCAGCAGGAAGAAGCAGCGGAAGAGCAAAGAGGAGCGGAATGCACAAGCCAAGCAGGAGCAGGCAGAGGAGCTGAAGCATCTCAAGAATTTGAAGATGAAAGAGATTGCTGAGAAGCTCGAGAAGATCCGGACGATTGCTGGAATTGAAGGGGATGCTGCCTGCAAGCTTGGTGCAGATGACCTGGAGGAGGATTTTGATCCAGAGGATTATGACAGGAAAATGCGGGAGATGTTTGATGAGAAGTACTATGGTGCTGATGAGGTTGATCCTGGGTTTGGAAGTGGGGTTGATTTTGCTTTGGACAAACCTGATTTTGACAAGGAAGACGAATTGCTTGGGCTACCTGAAGAGTGGGCTCTTGATGATAAAGAAGGGTCTACTGCTAGTGGTGAGAAAGCTATTAGCGAGAAGAAGAAGAAGAAAAGGAAAAATAAGGAGCTTGAGGGTGGCGATGAGGTAGGTGAGAAAAGGAATGGGAAGATCTCTCTCCAGGACGAGATTGAGAAGGATTTTGACGAGTACTATAAGCTAGACTACGAGGACACCATTGGTGATCTGAAGACTCGGTTTAAGTATAGGCAAGTTCAGCCAAACAGTTATGGCCTGAAGACCTGGGAGATACTGCAATCAGATGACAGGGATTTGAACCAGTATGTTCCCATAAAGAAGCTAGCACCATATAGGGAGGATGAATGGCAGGTGACTCATCATAAGAAGAAGAACAAAGCTTCGATCCCTGGAGGACAGAAGATAGAAGGCAAGAAGGTCAAAGCTCACAAGAAATCTAAGTCTGAGGAAGGTCCTAGTAGTTCTGAAAAGCCAAGGAAAGATAAGCTGACAGGTGAGCAAGAAGAAACATATGCCAAGACAAAGTCAGAAGACAAGAAGGTCAAGACTAGCAAGAGATCTAGGTCCGAGGAAGACCCTAGTTCGGAAGAGCCAACGAAAGACAAACAGACAAGTGAAGAAGAAGGAACACATGCCAAGGAAAAGTCAACTAGAAGTAAACGGAGAAATCGTAAGAGGAAGGAGTTGCGTATTTCCAAGGAGAGACAAGAGTTATATGGGAAGATAGAGCCAAAGCGTCACAAGAGCTATTAAGTTTTGGGGATTCAGCATAGCTTCATCTCGAGAAAATAGTTCTTCAATGCACCTTCGTGTGGGTGTTTCCCTAGTGGAAACATCTGTTTGAAGCCATCATTATAGTATTATATGTAAGTAGGATATGTTTTTCCTTTCTTGGAAGTTACAAACCCAGTGTTATGCTAGTAGGCACTTATTTGTCTCTGGAAGTTTTGAAGACAGTTGCGGTACATAATTTGTTAGCTGTTACAGTTTTATATAGTTTGTGAATTCTGGATGAGTGTTAAAAAGGAATGCTTATCATCTTATCATCAAACCCCTATGAAACCAGAAAGGGTTTTATTGATGCAGTCCTTGTTTCATTGAGCAGTTTCGGTTCCTGCCGTGCTTAGAACATTTTACTCTTCCCGGAGGTAGTTTCAGGTGAATGCCGTCTCCATTTGTTTAATGTAGTTGTGGTGATTGCTTTTAGAAAGTGTCACGGTTCTGTAAGTCTAAACTGTGAGTATTACATCAGATCAACTGTGAATTGGACGCAGTTTTTCCACTGGAGCTCTCCTGTGCAAAGAAAACGAAGTTTTATTTTAGCTAGCATGCATATGTTTACAGCTCTCCAGGGTTCACCGGCTGATGAATCAAAGCTCCATGAATCAATAATGTAAGACAATGCAGTAAACTAACACTAGGTTCGGCCTAACCGAGTGAAGACCAAATCAATGTACCCCTACTACTGGCTAAAGCAGTGGCAACCAGGTCAACACGATTGTTTCTTATATCATCTAATTTCTCTATTCTTTTATCATGTTGCCGTCTGCGTGAAAAAGAAAGTACTTGGTGAGTTTATTCCCTTTTGTTGGTTGTTGCATACGTCCCTTTCCTCAACACCCCAACGTTAACACGTTGTGCTCTTTGTATAGTTCTAGTTCCCACAGATAAGCTGTTTATATATGTGTCCCTTTCTCTTCCCAAGTCCCAACTACTGTTTCCAGTTTGTGCCCTGCTGTTCCCCAATCTTTCTTCTCCCCAGAGACCCCTATGATCAATCTGTTCATCCTGTACTAGTGCTTACCCTTCCGACTTCTTGTGTGAAACAGGTCGATTTGCTGCCGATTTTGGGTGCTTTAGGCAGGCTTCTTACCAGTATCTGTTTCCTTGAGTTGTTAGGTTCATTGAAGTTACTCTTGCTGCTGTGCAATGTCCACAACCGAAAGCAGAAGGCTGTCTGACGACTATGAAGTCGTGGATGTCCTTGGCCGGGGCGGTTTCTCCATAGTGAGAAGAGGAGTCAGCAAGTCTGAAGCAAACACCCAGGTCGCGATCAAGACCCTCCGAAGGCTCGGCCCGGCGATGATGGGGATGCAGCAGCAAGGGTCAAAAGCCGTCCCAAGCTCGGGCCTCCCGATGTGGAAGCAGGTATCCATTTCTGACGCGTTGCTCACCAACGAGATACTCGTCATGAGAAGGATAGTGGAGAACGTCGCGCCACACCCAAATGTTATCAGCCTGCATGATGTGTACGAGGATGCGAATGGCGTGCACCTTGTCCTTGAGCTGTGCTCTGGTGGTGAGCTGTTTGACAGGATTATAGGGCGGGCACGCTACTCGGAGTTCGACGCCGCTGCTATCATTAGACAGATCGCTGGTGGGTTGAAAGCTCTTCACAAGGCCAACATCATTCACAGAGACTTGAAGCCGGAGAACTGCCTCTTCACCGACAGAAAAGAAGATTCCACGCTGAAGATCATGGATTTTGGTTTGAGCTCTGTTGAAGATTTCAGTGACCCCATCGTGGCCTTGTTTGGGTCCATAGATTATGTTTCACCAGAAGCACTCTCGAGGCAAGAGGTTTCGGCTGCAAGTGATATGTGGTCTGTTGGGGTGATTCTGTATATTCTCTTATCTGGGTATGTTGGTAATCCTTTCTCGTCATAATTCTCTTAGTTTCATTTATGCATCATATTCCTCAGGCTCTAATTTGTATAGTACTTCAGATGCCCACCATTCCATGCTCCAACTAATCGAGAAAAACAGCAAAGGATCCTGCAAGTAAGTACTCCTCTGAACTAGCATCTGGGGGAAATGTTCTGCAAATAATTCGTAGTTTTCTTGCGATACATACATGCTTCCACCTTTTTAGCATTTCCATAGCCACCTATGACAGTATCTGTATTGGAAAAGGACCTTAAATCAATTTCTCTGCATGTATTTTTGCATTTTCTTATGAAACAAGATCATTATGCCTATGAATCTACTGATCTCCATAGACTGTATGATGTATGCTCTTCCAGTATAATTAGGGGCTAGGCATATGTTTTTGATTCAGTCTCTAATGCCAGCACGAGTGTCCACCTTCTGTCGGGTGGTTTGGAGCAATTATCCTTGTGTAGTATAGAAACATGTCTGCCAATCATTGCTGAATTTTCTTCTTCCCTTAGTTATTGCCACTTGAATTTCGACTTGTCTTATATGATGTCCAGTTCCAAACTTCCAATGGGCAGGTTTCTTTGCGATGTCTAAGTCACTAGCTAACTAGAGATTCCTTTTAGGATGCAAACAAAATATTATCTAGCACGGGTAATCCAGTAGAATATAACATGTTCTACTCAGAATAATACCCATAATGTGAGCCACTATGGATGTGGGGTTAGTTGGGGCTTGTGTTATAAGCCACTAGAAAGGAATTGACACCTTTGTTTTGAAGACTCGAGGCCAAAATTAATAGTGTGTTTGAACAACTTGAGCACTTCAGTTTGCATGCAGATACTTTTGATTGTTACTTGCTTCAACAAAGAAGAGATGAATGCTTTCATTAGACAGGGTCTTAATCTGATGTCGTTTGTTTCGGTTCTTCTTTCAGGGTGAATTCAGTTTTGAGGAGTATACATGGAAAACAATAACCTCATCAGCCAAAGATTTGATTTCCAGTCTTCTTTCCGTTGAATCTTACAAGAGGCCCACCGCGAGTGATGTATGTCTCATGCTCACTATTCTGTTTCTTCGCCCTTGACTTGATGACATAACTGAATTATTAACTGTGGGTCCATTTATGATGACAACCCAGCTTTTGATGCATCCTTGGGTGATAGGAGACTGTGCCAAGCAAGATCGCATGGATGCAGAGGTTGTCTCAAAACTGCAAAGGTTCAATGCTAGAAGGAAATTGAGGGCAGCAGCGATAGCCAGCGTCCTGAGCAGCAAAGTAGCATTGAGGACAAAAAGGCTGAGGAGTCTTTTAGGGACCCATGACCTTACCTCAGAAGAGCTAGATAATCTGCGGCTTCATTTTGCACGGATGTGAGTATACGGGCTTATCCAATCTTCAGATATTGTTACTTGAACATCGTTAACAACATTTCTCAGTTAGTAACATGCTGTTCAAAATTTGGGTAACCTGGATAGATTATCTCCTTTTTGTTAGGCGAATGCATGCGCATTGTTGAACGAGAGAATAGTCGGTTAGTGTGTTGTTTTGATTTTATCATGTCATGCCCATTGCCTCATTTCATAAGCTAGTAATGAAACTTATACAGAACTCCACCTTTAAAGGATGTGTAATCAGATTGGAGTAGCATTTCTTTAATTTTCAAAAAAATAAAAGTTGCATTTATTTTCATTCCCTCCAAAGTTGTTGCAGTCCCTTATATTTATGAAAGCTGCATATTGCTGGAAGCTGTACATTTTATGTTTGTCAAAATTTTGTTCAATGAATACTTGAGTTTATTTACAAAGCGGTTGTGGTGCACAGATGCGCAGACGGGGAGAACGCCACGCTAACAGAATTCGAGCAGGTGCTGAAAGCAATGAAGATGGACTCGCTGATCCCTCTAGCTCCTCGCGTGTTTGATCTGTTTGACAACAACCGTGATGGAACCGTGGACATGAGGGAGATCCTCTGCGGGCTCTCCAGCCTGAGAAACTCGCGTGGCGATGATGCACTGCGGCTCTGCTTCCAGGTACATATATACCCAAAATCATATTCCACTGAAAAAGGAATCCTACAGATTGCAGCAGCAATTAATGCATTGGAAAACATCTGACCGTAAATGCAATTTCAGATGTACGATGCTGACCGGTCAGGCTGCATCAGCAAGGAAGAGCTGGCTTCGATGCTCCGGGTAAGGGTCTACGGCTTTTACCAGACCCAAGCATTCTTCAGGGTTCGTTTCCGAGTTTGACAAAGCCGTAGCTAATTGTTTTCCCTGATTGTTAGGCCCTGCCTGAGGAGTGCCTTCCTGGCGACATTGCCGAGCCGGGGAAGCTTGACGAGATGTTCGACCAGATGGACGCCAACGGGGACGGCGAGATCACCTTCGACGAGTTCAAGGCGGCGATGCAGAAGGACAGCTCACTCCAGGACGTGGTCCTCTCGTCGCTGCGGCCCACCGGGCAGTAGCCAGCCTCCTTCACGTCTAATCTGTAGACGAGGAACGAAACTAAAGCCTCCTGTCTGAATCTCGTTTTCTTGCCAATGCCATGCGATGAACTCGGTGAACTTTTATTTATTTCTAAAGTCGTACGTTGTGCTCCATTTTTTGCACGGAGTTTGGAAGTTGGCACCCCGTCGATTCGATGATTTGTCTGGCTGTCACAATTGAAGCTCCAATTGAGCTCGCCCCTTCAGTTCTTTGACCTCATCGGACGGCGAATAAAAGAATAGACGCGCTCCTCTTCACGTACTCTCTCCGTCCATAAATAACTGATTTGGGTTTGTCTAGATTCGAATTTATCTACACATTTACAATCAAATCTAGAAGAACTCAAGTCAGTTTTTTCTGAACGAAGGGAGTAGTAGCCTTACGTGCTTAAACATTAGTGTTGTGCTTACGGGCTAAGGACATCTCTAACCAATCTCCAAAACTTTACTCATAAAACCTTTTTTTAGAATATCCGACTCCTAAAACTTGAGGATTAAAAATACTTCTTTTAAAAAAGTGGTTCCTAACCGAACCCCTATATTTAGAGGAGTAAAAATGGTTTTTCCTTATTTGCAACGCAATAGTTCCATAAAATGATAAATAAAGATGGGATTAAGTAAGAAAAATCAAGCAAGTCATGATTTCTTCTATTTCATTTTACAAAAAGAAAAGGAGAAAAAATCAACTTTTTCCCCAAATGCGCTGGTTACGGCCGGCGATGCCAACGATCCATCTCCGGCCAGAGCTTCCACGGAGATCGGCCCTGCATCCTCCAACTCCGGCCAGAGATCCCGCACGCAGACAAAACCTGTTGGGCAGCGGTACCAGCGGTGCCAACCCTAGGCCACGCGGGATCTGCGGTGGGCGAGCAGAAGGGGGCGAGTTTCGACACGACATCGGTGGTGGCCGGACTTCGGGGAGCAGGCTTTGGGTTGCCGTGGTCACCGGATGTGATGCCGGCTTCGTGTTGCAACGAATCGATCTCCTAGTCGATTCTGGGGCGGAGAGGTGGGCTTGAGGGCGGCGCAGGGTCCGGGGTGGCGGCGGTGGGGTATGGTGGTTACCGGCGGCGGCGCCGGTATGAATGGGGGCGGCAAGGAAGGAGGGCAAACTTTTCTCTAGAGTGGTCGACGACTCCTATTTTTACTCCTCCGTGGCCGTTTTTGAAGGGGTTCGTTGCATAGAAAACAATTTTTTCCTATGGTTGCAACTGCTAAGATCGAATCTAGGTGATACTTGTAACGATTTCAGAAGGACTCACCCACAAAGATCGTAAGCGAATAACGTTTTCATAAACAAATTTGGTTGATGTACAATGTACATGACCATCCTCAAGGACGCGATGACTATAAGCACTACAAAGGACAGCGCCTCCGTAATCGGTCAGACGTTCGGTATGCCGATGACCTCCGTATCTTGCTCCATGTTGGGCAGCAGAAGTAGTGGATCCTCGGGAATTCCAGCAGTACTACGACATGGTAGTGGTGGTGGAGGAGAAGTTCTTGAGAAGGGCTTCGCCTAAGCACCGTACTCGTGATAGTGGACAAGCTAGCAAGGGGAAGAAGATGCCAGCCAAATGGCATATGAGAGGAATGGAGAGGTGTGTGAGGGAGAGGAGCTCCACCCCTCCTTTTATAGGGGAGGGGACAACCCCCAAGGGGCTGGGCGCAAGGGGCTGGTGTGCCCCCACCTCTCCCCTCTTGATTGCTACAGGACTCTCCACTCACAAAAATCAAGAGCCACTTTGTTCCATTTAATTTACACTAAAAAATAAGAGTCATTCCATTAAAACCATTTTTAATTCACTTGATTTAATGTCACTCATTTAATAAACACTTCATTTAATGAGCACTTCATTTAATGAACATATCAACAATTCAATCCCTTGCAATATTTGGATACACCGAAACTATTCCGGCAGATTTATTAGAATAATTCCCGTGCTGTCCAGTATTTTCTTTTGCGTTCCCTATCCACGTCGACTACCCTTAAGTGTGTGGACATGATCGAGACTCTCGCCGATCAATAATCATTAGCGGGACCTGGAGGTCCATAATGACTCCCACTAATTCAACGATGAACTAGTGATCGCGTGAACCTTTTTTGCAGTAACTGAAAGGATATTGTTTTCTCCATGTATTTTGGTGTTGATGACAACTTCATTTATGGTTTAACCGTGTGCCGACGTTGCAGGTTTTATCTACGGACGGTTTAGTTGGTGGACTTCTCTCTAGAAGAAACTTGAAGACGGTGGCTATTATTTGCACTTTCTCTTCTCTTTGTTTTAGGCTACCGTACTATCAAGAGGGGGTCCACCTAGGAAGGTTGTGGGAAATCACGCTTTCATGCACAGACCATATCAGCACATCCATAGACTTCCCATTTTTTCTATGAGAGAGAGATCCCTTGAGGAGTTTGAGTGGTTTCTGTCCTGACCGGTAGTACCGCCAAAGGTTTTTTCGTGAGCTGATCGAGCGGTACTTCCGGCCGATTCCGGCCCTAATTCCGATAAACACAAAATCGGTTCAGGAATACTTCTGTATCGAAGTGCCTATTTGACGGAATTAGTGTCAGAACTAGCACCGGTAGTACCAGCCAGAAGTTTTGGTCTTGTTGGACTGGAACTTCCGGCCAGCGCTGACTAGCCCTAGTTCCTTTGAGCGATAGTACCACTCCCGCCCGGTTGTACCGATCAGCACCTCGCGACCTGGTAGTTCCGACCCCAGTTTCGCTCTAAGTTCTGGTAAATACGCAATCAATTCATATACTTCTTTGTCTCTAAGTGTTTATTTATCGGTAGTTGGATCAAAACTTGGAGCGGTAGTTCTGGTAAGGTCGTGGGGCCTACTGAACAGTCAATCCGACCGTTCCATGGAGCGTCTTCGGACCGTTGGGGGCTGCTCGTCAGAACTACCGGCCCGCCACCAGTAGTACCCGTGGTGTCGCGGATTGACAAAATCTGCTCGGTTTGAAGAGGCTTATTTAAGGCCCTCTTCTTCCTCCTCTCCATTTATCTCTTTGTTTTCTCTCTCCTCCATTAATACAAGAGCTTGACTTGCCTATATCTCTCTCCCTACCCACTCAAACCTCTTGATCTTTTGAGGATTAGGAGAGGTGACCTAGATCTACACTTCCACCAAAGGAATCGTGATTTCCCCCACCCATCCTTAGTGGATCTTGTTATTCTTGGGTTCTTAGAACCCTAGACGGTGTAGGGCATCCTCGGAGCTGGGGCAATTGTTGTGAAGCTTTGTGGTGTCGTTGAGGGCCTCCAATTGATTTGTGGAGTCTCCCTCCAATCGGTAGGCGCCTTCAAGGTCACCGGTTAGTGGATTGTGAGGCCACCTTTGTGGTGGTTCTCACTAGAGAAGAAGGTGAGGCCTTTGTGGCGCTCAGGTGACCTTGTGTGGCCCCGACACCTCTCCAACATAGACGTAGCTTCCTTGGAAGTGAACTATGGGAATTACATCTCTGTGTCCCTTGTTGGTTTATCCGTTCCTCTCCGTTACTTCTTGCAATTACCATCTTGTTTACTTGTTGTATCGTTTGCCATATAGGTTGTTCATCTAGTTGCATCTCTAGTGAACTTTAATTTGTGCAAAGCCTAAAATTGCAAGAAAATATTAAAAATTGGTAGTCTCCTATTCACCCTCCTCTAGTCGACGAAAGTTGGGCCTTTCGATTGGTATCAGAGCCTCGGCTCTTACTTTGGGCTTAACCGCCTAAGAGACAATGGCCGACGAAGATGGGGGTGTGGGTGCAACCACCAAGAACTTGGCCTCCATGGATGACCTCGATCAATTGGAGACATCCATGATGACCAAGTTTGAGGAAATGATGACCCTATTGCAATCCCTTAAGCCTAATCCCATGATAGCTACTCCTCATGATGCATCTCAAACCGCCGAGGCCCCTCCCTCTATTGTGCAAGAGGTCGCCCCCGGGGTGAATCCCATGGCTGCCCCAAAACACTTGGGCTTAGGCTTTGTGGCTCAAACTACCAAGCCCCCAAGCGAGAGCACCGATGGCTAGGTGACTCCTCCTCCAAAGAGGGAGACGAGGGAAAGGACTACTCGGCGGTACCACCACCGTTGAAGTACACTCCGGACCCACCCATTCCCATGCCGCATATCATACCTCAAGGAGCACCTCCCATGCTAGATACTTGTAACTTCGCCAATTGGAAATATCTAATGCAATCTCACATTTCCAGCTCTTCTATTGAATTGATGAGGATTGTGGAAGAAGGATTTTCCCCATATGACGCAAAGAAGTTGACCCGGACCGAGGTCGTGGACAAGCAGCTCAATGCCACCGCTTTAGGCATGATCCAAAAAGCATTGACCCCCATGGACTTTGCTCACATTCGCCAATTCTCCACCGCCAAAGAAGCTTGGGATCATCTCACCGAGTTGTATGTCGGGAATGCTAGCATTCAAAGCTCCAAGTTTGATGAAGTCAGCAATGAGTTCGATGGCTTTGCAATGCAAGATGATGAGACACCCGAAGACATGTATCGTAGTCTCAAGGTTCTTTGCTACACTATGAGGGACCTTGGTGCTACCTATGTTGATGACAAGTTCATGAAGAGGAAGTTTGTTCAAGCCCTCCTTCCCTTTGAGGAGCAAAAACTCAACTCTATCAAAGGGAGAAGCAACTACCACATCATGTCCTCTCAAGATGTGTTGAGTGAAGTTATTGCCATGACTATTGCCAAGAAGAATGCAGAGTCCGCTCTCGCTCGTGCATTTGGGTCTCAAAAGGTGAATCTATCCTTGAAGGCCCAAGTGGTGGAGGTTGATGAAGATGAAGACACTAGCGAGTGGTCAAGAGGACATCAAATATGCCTTCAATGAAAACTTGGCTCTCACATCAAGGGCCTTTTGGAACAAGCCAGGCATGAAGTCAAGGTCAAGGGACAACACAAGATTCAACTCAACCATGAAGGCTCCAAAGGCAAGATCTTGCTACAATTGCAACGACAAGAGTCACTTCATGGCCCAATGTCCTTTCGAGAATAGAGAGGACAATGGAGGCCGCTTATTCGCAAGAGCAAGCCAAGACCTCCTCACCCCATGAACAAGAACTTCCACAACAAGAACCCTCCAAAC
The DNA here is from genome assembly GCA_910589775.1 of Avena eriantha. Lineage (NCBI taxonomy): Eukaryota > Viridiplantae > Streptophyta > Magnoliopsida > Poales > Poaceae > Avena > Avena eriantha. Next base: position 489,641,907 of record OU342742.1, read on the forward strand.
AAGGAGAGGGAAATGGTGGTCCATGAAGAGTACTTCTCGGGCGCAGATGATGATGAGGAGAGTGAAGGTCAAGGTGGAGAGATCATGGGAGTTGCCGCTATTATTACTTCTTCTACCCCACGAGTGTCTCTCTTCGACTCACCGAATGAGAACATCATCAGCCGCAACCAAAAGTGTCTAATGGCCAAGGCCACCGAGGTAACACCCACTTCCAAGTCTCCCTCAAATGAACTTTCTTTGCATGATCTAGATGGTCTAGTGGTAAAGAAAGAGATGGTAAGCATATGTAAATCCATGGAGCATCTAGATGATGATACTAGAATGTGCTTTTAAACTCTTGAAAACCAACTTGAACATACTAGGGAAATGCTAGATGAGAAGGAAGATATAATTGACATGCTAGGTAAAAATGAGGGAGAGGTCGACGATGAAATTGCCTCTCTATCTCAATCCCTTGAAGATGAACATAACATGAGAATAAATCTTGAGGAAAGTGTGGCTAAACTTGTAGATGACCATAATTTCGCCATATCGCAACTTGTTAAAGAACGAGATCATGCTCTTACTTCATTGAATGTCCTTAAAAATGAAAAGGTTGAGTTTGGTGTTAGTCATGAATGTCTTAAGGACTTTGAGAAACTCAAAGAGGAACATCATGCCTTGGAGAGAAATTATCAAGTCTCTTTGAGGCTCATGAGCGACTTCAAACTCAATTGAATAATGAACAATCAAAGTTTTCCGCTATGCCTATTATACATTTGCCTTGTTCTTGTAACCCCTTTTGCAAGCATGTGAATCTTGTTGAGGAAAACAAGGTGTTGAAACATCAACTTGCAAAAGGGCAAGTTGACAAAAATAAGAGGAAGAAGAATAAGAAAAAGAAGAAAAGCAAGAGCTTTGCTTAAGGACCTTCTTATGCTTCTACCTTTGTGCAAAGTGATAACTTTGCTAGGAAGAACAACCCTTATTACATTCTTTGCAAATCCCATGATGGTCATGTTTATGCTAAGTACATTGACACATATTACACTCATGATTATCATTGGACTATTTGGGTACCTAAGACCCTTGTGACTAACAAAAGGGGACCCATTGCAAAATTGGTCCCTAAAATCAAAGCTTGATTTTCTTGTAGGACTTTGCTTCCAGTGGTGCAAAATGGGTGCTTGATAGTGGATCTACAAGCCATATGACCGGAAGCAAGTCTATCATGTCGGATATTAGGCCTAATTTTGCCAATACTATGGTCTCCTATGGTGATAAAACAAGCTCTCAGGTATTGGGTTTTGGTAAGGTGGTAGTAACCCCGGATGTTTCCTTGGTTAATGTCATGCTTGTCAAAACCCTTGGGTACAATCTCCTTTCCGTTCGTGCTTTAGCCATTATGGGTCTTTTATCTTTCTTTAATGAGCATTCTGTGGTCCTCATGTGGAGAAAGACTCTCATGGTGGCTTTCGTTGGATACGTAGAGCATGACTTGTATGTGGTGGATTTCTCCGGAAAGCCCTCTACACATGTTATATGTCTATGCGAAAGCCGATGTGGGCTGGTTGTGGCATCGCCGCCTAGCCCATGTAAACATGAAGTCTTTGCAAAGTCTCTACACGGGGGCCACATCCTTGGACTAAAAGACATTTACTTTGCCAAAGATCGTGTATGCAGGGCTTGTATTGAAGGAAATATGCATGAGATGCCTCATAATATCCTCAATCAAATAACCACCGAACAGTGCTTGGAGCTTCTTCACATGGATCTTTTTGGACCTCCTTCTCATGACAATCTTGAGGGAAATAAGTATTGTTTGGTGATTTTTGATGATTTCTCGAGATACACATGGGTCTACTTCTTCAAGTTCAAGAGCGAGACTCAACAAACCGTCATCGACTTTGCCAATCAAGTTCAACGGAAACACAATACTACTATTCTCACCATTCAAAGTGACAATGGCACCGAGTTCAAGAACTACATGTTGTATGAGTTTCTTAGTGATGAGGGGATCAAGCATCAATATTCAACTCCTTACACCCCTCAACAAAATGGCATTGCCGAAAGGAAGAATCGTACTTTGATGGATGCAGCCCGGACCATGTTGGCGTAATTCAAGTCACCATATAACTTTTGGGCCGAAGCCATCTCAACCACTTTCCATGCAACCAATCGCCTCTACCTACGCAAGAAGAAGAACATGAATCCATATGAACTTCTCACCGGACGCAAGCCAAATGTCAAGTACTTCCGGGTGTTTGGTTGTAGATGTTTCATTCTCAAGAAAGGTGTCCGCTTGTCAAAGTTTGAGGCTAGGGCACAAGAAGGAATCTTCGCTGGGTACTCAAATCAATCTCATGCCTATAGAGTCTACAATAAAGCAACAGGAAGAGTTGACGAATCTAGCAATGTCGAATTTGATGAAGATCATGAGTCTCTTGTGAGGCAAGATGGTGTTCATGATCCAAGTGATGAAATTCCTTCCCAAGCCATAAGAAGAATGGGTGTGGGATTCTTCCACCCCATTGAGGATCCCCTTGTGGCTGAAGGAGAAGTACTAAGATCTACTCAAGTGGAGCCTTCACTCTCACAAGACCATCATGCCCCTCAAGGACACCTTATTGATTCTCAAGGTTCTCCAAGCTCTTCTCAAGATCTTCATGTCCATGACTCTCCAAGCTCAAGTCTACCTCAAGTCAATCAATCTCTACCTCACCAAGATAGTGAAGCTCCTCAAGTCAATGATGATCAAAGTCGAGTTAAAGAAGGTCAAACTAACAATGACCATGGCCAAGCTAATGTCTCTCCACCAAATGATGATGACTCTCCTACGGTTGATGTTGATGAAGATAGTGATCAAGTTCATGCATATAGTCAAGGAAGGGACTCAAATCGTGGTGATGTCCAAGTGGTTCCTCAAGAATCTCGTCTTGAGATGCAAACCCGCCATCAAGCATACCTTCTCGCCAACCTCATCAAAGATGGCTATGTCCTTAATAATGTTTATGTATATTTCAATAGGGGCTCTACTACTAGGAGACAACTAATCTCTTTTAGTTCTCATCATGCTTTTATTTCTCATGTTGAACCCCAAAAGGTCTTCGAAGAACTTGAATATGATGATTGGCATGCTGCTATGAATGAAGAACTTCACAACTTCAAGAGGAACAAGGTGTGGACACTTGTGAAGAGACCAAGAGATTGTCAAAATGTGATCGGGACCAAGTGGATCTTCAAGAACAAGAGGGATGCCAATGGGATAGTCGTCCACAACAAGGCAAGGTTAGTTTCCCAAGGATACTCTCAAGTTGAGAGCATTGACTATGGTTAAACTTATGCTCCTGTTACTCGTATAGAATCCATTCACATGCTTCTTTCTTATGATACCCATCATAACTTTAAATTGCAACAAATGGATGTCAAGAGTGCTTTTCTTAATGGTCCCTTAAAGGAATTGGTCTATGCCAAGCAATCTCCGGGATTTGAGGATCCCCTCTTCTCGGACCATGTCTACAAACTCGATAAGGCACTATATGGTCTCAAACAAGCCCCACGTGCGTGGTATGAGTGCCTTAGAGAGCTTTTGTTAGACCGTGGTTTTGAAGTAGGCCTCATTGATACCACTCCTTTTACTAAGAAAGTTGGAGGAAACTTGTTCATTTGCCAAATCTATGTTGATGATATTATTTTTGGGTCTACTAACAAAGCTTTTAATGAGGATTTTGCTAAGCTCATGACCGACCGCTTTGAGATGTCTATGATGGGGGAGTTGGAATTCTTTCTTGGTTTTGAAGTCAAGCAATTGAGGAAGGGAACCTTCATCAACCAAGACAAATATATCCAAGCTATGCTCAAGAAGTTCAACCTTGATCAAGTAAATGGAGTCAAAACTCCCATTCCCACAAAGGTTAATCTTGATCTCGATCCCAAGGGTAAGGATGTGGATCAAAAAAAATATCGCTCGATGATTGGTTCTTTGCTCTATCTTTATGCATCTCAACCGGATATTATGCTGAGTGTGGGTATGTGTGCAAGATTCTAAGCCACACCAAAGGAAAGCCACATGGTGGTGGTCAAGAGAATCTTTTGATATTTGGTTCATACCCCTAACTTTGGGTTGTGGTACCCCAAGGGAGCAAGCTTTGACCTCATTGGATACACGGATTCGGATTGGGCGGGAGACAAAGTGGAAAGGAAGTCAACCTCCGGTGCTTGTCAATTTATTTGAAGATCCTTGGTGTGTTGGTCCTCGAAGAAACAAAATTGCATGTCTATGTCCACCGTCGAAGCCAAGTACATATCTGCCACAAGTTGTTGTGCTCAATTGCTATGATGAAGCAAACCTTGAAGGATCTTGGACTTTCTTTCAACAAGGTGCCCCTTCTTTGTGAAAATGATAGTGCCATTGCTATTGCTCACAACCCGGTGCAACACAACAATACCAAGCACATTGAGATTCGTCATCATCTCATTCGGGATCATGTTGCAAGAGGAGACATTTCATTGGAGTATGTTCCTACCAAGGCCAATCTAGCGGATCTTTTCACGAAGCTACTTGATAAAGCAAGGTTCCGGGAATTGAGGCATGAACTAAATATCATAGATTTGAGCAATGTGGTTTGAGTATCTTGCACACCTACCCTCAAAGAATATCTTGTTTGGATGTACGCATGGATTTAGGGGGAGTGTAGTTCCTCATATGAACCAACACTCTCCCTATTATGCACACATTAATGTATTCATTCCCTATGGTCTCTCAAGGAGACAAAATGAGCTTAAATGATGAGTTCTGGCAATGAACCCAAGATATATCTTCGTGGTGTCAAGCCAAATATACTCATATATGGTGGCCTAGGCCACCGACATTGTGGGGTTTCTCTTTGTTTTTCTTTTGTAGTGTTTCCCCTTGTTTTTCCATGTTTTCTGTGTTGTTTTTCATTTTTGGATATTTATTTGGCTTTTCACAGTTTGTGCCATCTATCTCAAGCCTTTGCTCCTCCCCTTAAATCACTCTCTCTCTTGCACAAGGTCACTTCCTAGCCATTCCACATCTAGGCAGTTTTTTGGGCATCACCGGTAGTTTCGGACAGCATCGGTACTACCGCTCCGGGCCGGTACTACCACTCTATCCTGCACTACCAGTGTCACTGGTAGTTCCAGCCCCTAGCGGGTACTACCGGTCGAGCATGTGTCCTTTAAGTTGCGGGCTAGGGGGGCCACATGATATTCTTCCCCATTTGCCCCCTGACCCTCTTCTTCAAACGCGACTCGCCTAGGGAGATCTCCCTAGTGGTGCCGCCAGCACCACTGATTCCGACCGCCCCTCCTCAGATCTGCTCCGTGGGAATCTTCCCCACCTCGATCTCCCACCATGGACCCTGGTATTTGCTCCTCTCACCCTCCGTTCATGGAGATCTAGCCATTATTGTGCTCGAGTAGGACATGCCATGTCTAGGGCTCTTCTTTGGCTATAACTGTTTTGGGAGATCATGGTAGGGCTAGGGTTCGTTGGTAGAACAGATTGACCCAGTACATTAGATCTGACGAACTGCTTTGTTCGCGTCCGGACTAGTGCTACCGGTGGGATCGACCAGTACTTTTGGTGCGCTCCTCTCCATCGGTACTACCGGTGGGGAATGACTGGTAGTTCCGGCGGCTCGGTGGAACTATCGCTGCACCACAATTCAAACTCTGTCAATCTTTTCTCGTTTGTTTTTCGTTCGACCTTGTGCACTTATCTTCCTTTCCCTCCCTTCTATGTGCTTTCTTCTCAGGGCAAGGTGGTTCCCGTGGTGGCTCCAAGCAGTCTCGTGCTCCCCCTCGTGGTCCTTCAGAGATTGATGAAGATGATTTCAAAGTTGTTCGCCCTCCTGCTCAGACTGCCCATCAGAGAGCTGTTGCTGAGTGCCGTGCTGCTGCTACTGAAGGAAAGAGGCCTGCTCTAGCAAGCCAGAAGAAGACCACCACTAGGCCCGACATCAACAAGAAGAAGATCTCATCTTGGCCTTAGGTGGCATATGAGGAGTTTCGCAAGATTGATCCCTATACTATTCCCCGTGATCGTTTGGCTCATGACCCCTTCTTTCATACCAAGTGCCAAGAAGAAATCTGTACCAAGGTGTATGCCTCTAAGAAGAAGAATGTGGTTGCTCCTCGGAAACACATCAACATGGCAAAGATGGAAAGCAATCCCGGTTACTTTGGTGAGACTCTCGACATATGCAGGAGGTTTGGGCTCATTCGGCTTATGGAGCATTGTCAGAATTTTGATGAAAGGGCTATTGCACAGTTCTACTCCACCCTCTACATTGATGCTGATTCTCAGGATAGGACTTTGAAGTGGATGAATCAAAACAGGTTTCTGACTACCAAATGGTCTGAGTTTGCTAGTCTTCTTGGGTATCCCATTCTGCAAGGCCCGTGCGCAAATGGATGGCACATTCACAGGGGTAAGGCCTCTGATCGTGAAGTTCTGTAGCCCTTGTACATTGAGGTTGAGGGTTGGGGTGTCAATGGTAATGTTGCTCATCTCCTTCAAACCTATGATATCATGCGCAAAGTCTACCAGAACACCATTTCTCCCAAGGCAGGTAACTTCGATCAGCTTCATGCCTTCCAGATTGATCTCATGTATCAGACTTATCGCCACAAAAACTCTTAGGAACGCATTGATGTTATGGATTATCTGTTTGAAGAGATTTGGTCTACCTTGATTGAGAAGAGATCATGTCCCTATGCTCCTTACATCCAGACCCTCATCAATGCTAAGTGGCTAGAGGCCACAGGTTCCTCCTATCCTTAGGATGTCTGCACTATTCATGAGGAGAAGACCTTCCGTGTAATGAAGCATGTGAAACCGCGTTCTCAAGCTGAGAGGGAAGTTGCTGCTGAGGAGGCTACCAGAGACATTGCTGAGGCATCAGGCCATGATAGTGATGGGGACCGTGATGAGGCTTCTCCTCCACCCCGACTTGGGAGATGTAACTACCTCGGTGAATTACGCTCTTAGTTACATGCCTGGATGAACGAAAGTGGTTAAAATAGTACGGTGGGGCCTAGGGCCACTCACGGTAGACCTTTCGGCCGTCCTAACCACTTTCAGACATCAGGACAAGAACGAGCGGCGTAATCGGCAGGCGAAGGGATCAACTACATACACAAATGAGTATGTATGCAAGCCACATACAACAGTCCTCAGAGCCATTCCATCTAAAAGAAATAGAAATATTGCAACGCCATACGGCAAGATTCAAATGTCCTAGATAGATATAATAATTTAGGATAGCTCCTCATACATCACACATCAGAGTATCAGGCGGAAGCGGAAAACACGATCCGAGTACGGATAAGAAGCAAATCGGCATAAGATGCCCCATAAATAAACACATCCCGCCCACAGATCTCACAGATCCTCGTTCCCGGAATCTCTACACCGAATGATCGTTGCCAACATCATCTGTCTCTTCCACCCAGTATCCATCTTGCGGGTACACCTGTTCATCTGAATCAAACAATTTATCGTGTGAGACCCTAGGGGTACTCAGCAAGTCTTTATGCCACTAAAGGGGGACACAACCTGGGGTGACGCAATTGCAGCAAAAGATAATACCTAGCAATTCTATAGATACTCGCTAACCATCCGCCTAACCAATGATAGACAGATGTCCGTGAATTAAGATCAACAGTTATAACAGTATAATTAACAGATCCATCCTCCTCCTCGCTTACCAACGAGGAAGCGGACGAACAACCCCCATCATTCGTTGGCAGTTTTATCATCCATTCCATGAGTATTGCACTATTTACTAGTCAAGTACTTAGTCAAATTAAAAGCGGTACTTTAGTTATACTTGTCTATGATCGAGAAACTGTGCTCCAAGTCGTCCATAACCGCGGACACGGCTTTCCGAAAGATTTACCCTGCAGGGGTGCACGAATAGCAACACACACTCGATCAACCTCGGAAAAACCAAATCAAAACCCAACGAGGCATTCACGACAAAGCAATGACAGGATTCAGAAATATTTCAGGGGGCCACCCCAATAAGCTACCCGCAACGAAGTTGGCCGGCTCGGAGACGGACCTAGGGTTTGCGACGACGGCTGTAAACGACTGGGAACCCGAAAATGTGACTGGGCTTGTCGATACCGCGAAAACGTGGCGCGATCCAAAACGGTACAGGTGCTCCTCGCACAATCTTAAATAAAGCAGTAACATGGCATAAGTACAGGATAGTAATAAAGCCCCAAACTAATTGTGGCCCCAAGAAATAAGAATGAATCAAGCTCTGGCTCAGGGGGTCCATAAGGCCTCCCGGATGTGGATAGTGCGAATAGTCAAGGAACAGGAATCAAGTACTCGGGGTCCTACAGGACACAAATGAGCATGAAAAACCAAATAGCAGATATTGTTCACCGGTGCCTCTATCATTAGTTATCCCATTACTACTCAGATTAAGTTGTTTAGGTACCTCGTTATTCATCATACACTCACATACCCTACACATGCTTTGCTACGACTCGCATGGCTCAAACAACTCCTGTAGTAATGCCTCATGGGATGGAGGAACAAGCTTCGGTGGGATTTAAAAATAAAGGCTATGCAGTACTTGGGATTCAATGTAATGCAATCGCGACTCAATGATGCAAGAATAAGATAGAGGCAATAGGTACTGTATGTATGCAAGCATGTGGTAGTGCTTGCCTGGCAGCTCAGTTGAAGCGAGAGATGGATCTGGGTAGTACTCCTGTGATTCCTGATAATTCTCCTGCTGGGCGTCTATTCGAAGAAGAACCAAACAAACAAGGGCCAACATAAATAAAGTGCACAAGCATAAGAATTATAATGCGACAAGCTAACAAGCATGCCATGATGAATGATGCACAATTTACATGGCATTAAAGTAGCATGGCAAGGGTGAGGTGTGGTGCAAGAATTAAAGCATTTCATTATTTATTTAGTCCAATTTTTTATTGTCATAAACAGTTCAGATTTTTAATAATAACATGATGCATGCTTCCACTCAGAACAAGGACTGCATAGATAGAACGGGCTCGTCGCGCTGATCGATTTAGACATATTATTTGTCAAATTTGGAGTTGTAGAATTAAAGTTATTAATTAATTAAGGAAAAGGGCATTTTATTGTAATTTTAATCATCTCGAAATTTTAAAGTGCTCAAAACATATTTTGAAGGGCATATTTGAATTCCTCACATTTTTCTGATTCAAAAACATATATTATTTGTATTATTTGGATTTGTAAACTAAAAGTTATTTGAAAACTGATTTGAATTTGAATTTAAATAATTTCTGGAAATGTTAATTAAAAACAGAAAATGGAAAATACTTTTTATACTCAGGCGAATTCAGCCCCAGCCACTGACGGGTGGGCCAGCGCTGAGCGCGCGGGAAAGACGCGCCGTCAACTTTTCTCACTGGGGCCTCCCCTAGCCACAACCGCTGACAGGTGGGGTCGAGCTTAGCGGGGCTACGCGCGCGCGTCGCCCAGTAGGGGCGTGACATGTGGGCGGTCCGGGGCTGCGCGGGCAGAGAATCTCCAGACCGCGGGGGTTTTCTTGCAAGATTTTACCGGGGCTGACAGGTGGGGCTCCTGGGACTGCGGGTTTAGGCGGGAAAAAGGGGAGGGGGTCATGTGCAAAACGACATCGGCTGCTGCTGCGCGCTGACGGACACGGTGCTGCCGGCGGCAGATCTGGCCGTCTTCCGACGACGGTGGCGATGCATACGCTGGATGAAACGCGTCGCCCCAAAAACGAAAAACGAAGAGGGGACATCGGGCTACATTTTTCGTTCAGGTGGCGTCGCTGGAGGAGGTCCATGGCACGCGTGACACGGCGGGGAACAGAGGCAGGATGATAGCTGCTGCAGCTGCGGCTGCGGCTGTCTGCCAGAGCGCGGCGCGCGGCGGTGCACGAAGGCTGCTCGACGGAGCGCGGCGGCGTTACGGCGAGCCAGAAGGGACAAGGAGATGTCCGTGAGGTAGAGGTGCTCACCAGCGACCAACCGGTGCAGACAGGCGTGCTCGAGGTGAACCAGATCGTCGGCGTGGCTCGCGGACGGCGGTCTCGGGCTGCGGCGGTGCACGGCGGCGCCAGTCTTGTTCCGGCGAGATTCGGGTCCCGGGCTGGTACGAGGAGAAGAAGGGGAAGCAGATGAGCTCGTCGACGCTCCTGGCTCGGCTTGGAGAACACCAGGACGCGCAGGTCTCGAATTTGGCCGAGGTGGCTAGGGTTTGCTAGGCGGTGGCTATGGACTTTTGGTGGAGGAAGGAGGGAGGAAGGTGGGGTGTCTGGGGCTCCAGGTCTCGACCTGAGGTGGTGCTGGGGAGGTTGGTGTGATAAAGGAGAGAGGGGAGAGGCACATGGGGTGTTTCAACTTTTGGCAAGGTAAAGAAAAAGAGCCTCGGTGACTTCTTCTCCTCTCTCTCTTGTTGCTTTGCTGAGAGGGAGAGAGGGGACCAGGGGAGGGCATGCGATGGAGCTGGTGGGGCATGCTCAAAGGAGAGAGGGGTAGCCCGGATTTAGCTAGGGCATATTAGGGAGGGTGGCTCGGGTTAGGGCTTTAGGTGGCATGGATGTTAGCCTCGGCAAGAAGTAGAGAGAGAGAGAGCTAGTGGGGTGGGCCAGCCTGGTAGAGAGATATGGAGAAGAGAGAGAGATGTTAAGGTTGGGGTTTAGTGTAGAACTAGGGTTAGGAGAAAATAAAAAAAAATAGAGAGAGGAAGATATGTTAGATTTTATTAGGTGTTTAGGTTGTAAAATTTGTTTATGAGACCAAACCAAGAGGAAAGTGGGGCATGATCTAGCATAAGCTAAGGTGGAGGAGAAATCAAGAAAAAGAGGGAGAAAAGTGATATGTAGAATGAGCCTCATTTGATCATGCATGAAGATATTAAAATTAATAATGATATTGATGAGGATATGGGGATGGTGGAATGGAAGGAGATGGTCCACAAAGAAAAGATCCATTAAATCAAAGGAAAAACCAATGAAATAAAAGGTGGTGATGAAGGTTGCATGGCCCATGCAAAAATAATAAATGCCATGATTTATTTTGTGAGAACAAAAATAATGATATGGCATTATTCTAATGCATTCCCAAGAAGTGGAGAAAAAGGCCAAGCAAAGAAATGTTAGACTTGGATCCACCCCAATCCACATGAGCTAGAATAATTATCAAAAGGAAAAGAAATACAAGCTCATGGTTATTGGGATGGTGGAGTTATAAGGTGGTGAAAAGAAAAGATAATGGAGGTGAATAAAAGATATGCCCCCAACTCAACTTGGGCATTTAAACAATATATCAATAACCAAATACAATATCAAGAGGCAAATACAATTAATAATGCATATGAGAGAAGAACCAAAAGAAAAGGGGTTTTATATGATGCTCAAATGCAAGGTGGCATGATGACATGAGCATGATATAATTATGATGCAACAATTATATATAGGAAGTAGCCAATATCTTACTAGACCAAGTAGCATTACAATTGTTAGACAATTGTGATGCTACTGGAGACAACCATATTGGGCTAAGAAGTTGCTCAGGAAAGTTAAGAAGACCTTCTATTTCATTCAGGACTGTGAGTATCAGTCCTATGTTGCTCAGAGGCACAGTGTCAAGAGGGAGAAGGCAATCATGATGAAGCTTGATATAGAGGTATCTCCTGAGACCAGCTCCATCACCACGCCCAAGGAACAGTGGGTCAATTTGCATTGTAGGTGGGCTGATAGTGATGATGAGTCTGAGGTCACCGGTCCTTTTCTGCCCGCTTGGAACAATGCCTCATGTGACCCCAAGCCTCCTCCTCCGTATGTTGGTGGGTGGGGCGCTTAGATTATCTACTTTGTCCCTTTTGGCGTCTTGATGCCAAAGGGGGAGAAAGTGTTCCATTAGAGCTATGGGATTTGCATGGGTTGTGTCACGAGCTCGCTCTTTCTTTGATCCTTTTATGCTCGTCCACACTTTTCTTCCGTTATGTATGCTTGTGGACCTCCGTTATTTTATCTGTATGTGGACCTCGTTTATGTATGCTACTATGTTGGTGAGATTATGTGTTGTGATATCTATGTGATGTTCTAGTGGTTGGCTATTGTGGGCTAAGTTATCTTACAGAGGTATATTCGTTTATCCAATATTGTATCACCACATTGGTATTGGTGCAAGGTATGAGCCCCTCTCTTTCGTATTTCTTTCATTGCACCCTTGTTGGTTTGTCTTGAGAGGGGGATCTCTCTCGCATGTGTGCTTATTGCATTCTAGAAGCAATTATTCTTATATCTTGCACACATCTAGGGGGAGCTTCTTACTTCTCTATTGCATAAGGCTTTTCCTTGTTGCTATCTTTTATGCAAATCTTGTGGGGTTGTCATCAAACACCAAAAAGGGGGAGATTGAAAGGATATTGTTTTCTCCATGTATTTTGGTGTTGATGACAACTTCATTTGTGGTTTAACTGTGTGCCAAAGTTGCAGGTTTTATCTACGGACGGTTTAGTTGGTGGACTTCTCTCTAGAAGGAACTTGAAGACGGTGGCTATTATTTGCACTTTCTCTTCTCTTAGTTTTAGGCTACCGTACTATCAAGAGGGGGTCCACCTAGGAAGGTTGTGGGAAATCACGCTTTCATGCATAGACCATATCAGCATATCCACAGCCTTCCCATTTTTTCTGCGAGAGAGAGATCCCTTGAGGAGTTTGAGTGGTTTCTGCCCTAACCGGTAGTATCGGCCAGGCGCCGGTAGTACCGTGAAAGGTTTTTTGCGGAGCTGATCGAGTGGTACTTCCGGCCACTATTCCGGCCCTAATTACGATAAACACAAAATCGGTTCAGGAATACTTTTGTATTGAAGTGCCTATTTGACGAAATTAGTGTCAGAACTAGCACCGGTAGTACCGGCCAGAAGTTTTGGTCCGGTTGGACTAGAAATTATGGCCAGCGCTGAATAGCCCCAGTTCCTTTGAGCGGTAGTACTGCTCCCACCTGGTTGTACCAATCAGCTCCTCGCGACCCGGTAGTTCCGACCCCAGTTCCGCTATAAGTTCTAGTAAATACGCAATCAGTTCAGATACTTCTCTGTCTCAAAGTGTTTTTTACCGGTAGTTGGATGAGAACTTGGAGTGGTAGTTCCGGTAAGGTCGTGGGGCCGGCTAAACAGTCAATCTGACCGTTCCGTGGAGCGTCTTCGAACCGTTGGGGGCTGCTTGCCGGAACTACTGGCCCGCCACCGGTAGTACCCATGGTGTCGCGGATGGACATAATCTGCTCGGTTTGAAGAGGCCTATTTAAGGCCCTCTTGTTCCTCCTCTCCATTTATCTCTTTGTTTTCTCTCTCCTCCATTAATACAAGGGCTTGACTTGCCTAGATCTCTCTCCCTACCCACTCAAACCTCTTGATCTTTTGAGGATTGGGAGAGGTGACCTAGATCTACACTTCCACCTAAGGAATCGTGATTTCCCCCACCCATCCTTATTGGATCTTGTTACTCTTGGGTTCTTGGAACCCTAGACGGTGTAGGGCATCCTCGAAGCTGGGACAATTGTTGTGAAGCTTCGTGGTGTGGTTGAGGGCCTCCAATTGAGTTATGGAGTCTCCCCTCAACCTTGTTGTAAAGGTTTCGGTTGGCGCCTTCAAGGTCACCGGTTAGTGGATTGTGAGGCCACCTTTGTGTTGGTGCTCATCGGAGAAGAAGGTGAGTGCTTTGTGGTGCTCGGGTGACCTTGTGTGGCCCCGACACCTCTCCAACATAGATGTAGCTTCCTTGGAAGTGAACTATGGGAATTACATCTCCGTATCCCTTATTGGTTTATCCGTTCCTCTCTGTTACTTCTTGCAATTACCGTCTTGTTTACTTGTTGTATCGTTTTCCATATAGGTTGTTCATCTAGTTGCATATCTAGTGAACTTTACTTTGTGCAAAGCCTAAAAATGCAAGAAAAGAATAAAAATTGGTAGTCTCCTATTCACCCCCTCTAGTCGACTAAATTTGGGCCTTTCAGTAACCAATTCCTTTTGTCTTGCAATATTTTACTTGTCCAAGATCCGATCGTTTGGTATCATCCATATCTAGTTCAATCTCGTTACCAAAAAAGTACACTTTTCTTGTTGCCGTGATATAACATTCTTAGTGACCTTATCACTTGCTTGCAAGCTATATTAATGTGATATCACCGAGATAGCCCTGAGTATATCTCTCCTCATCAGGATGGACAAATCCCACTCTTGATCCATGAGCCTCAACTAAAACTTTCCAAGTACTCAACGACATCTTTATAATCACCATATTACAGTGTGATGTTTGATGGTATCAAAGTACTCTTCTAGAGTCATTTATTTACGTGATCTCATGGTCTAAGGATTAGAGTTACTTCGAATGAGATAGCAATATAAAATTGAAGACATGATTGTATTACTACACTTTGGGAGAATGTTCATCATATCATTCTACCAATGTTGTGATCTCGTTATTAACAGCATCCAATGTCATGATTAGGAAACCTTGATCATCTATTAATCAACAAGCTAGTGTAATGAGAGGCATTATTAGGAACCTTTTATTTGTTTATTAAACAAACATGTATTAACGTTTCCGGTTAACACAATTATAGCATGAGAAATAAACATTTATCATAAACATGGAATAAGATAATAACCACTTTATTATTGCCTATCAGGCATATTCCTTTAAGTCCCCCACTTGCACTAGAGTCAATAATCTAGTTTTAAAAAACTTGCATATTCAACACCTATGGCATTTTGGTGTTGTATATACACGTTTGTAGTGGTAAACATAATCTCCAGATATGACACTTTTAGGTCTATGTGTATTTGCATGCTTTTGCGTCTCTACGCATCACTCATTCTCAAATGAGATGGCATTGTATAAATTTGGTCCTTTGGTGAGACCTTAGTTCCTTGGGGTTTAAAACATGTTGGTACTATTGTCGTACAATATATCTTCATAGTATTATCCTGCTTGGAACTACATATAGTTTGATTAACAAACTTCTTGACACAAATGCCTTCCTATGCTGCTACTATAGTAGTCCTATACTTAGCCTTTTGTTGTAGTATTCGTCACAATATTTAACCTTTTGGAACTCATCCAAATCTATCATGAAACTTTCTTACATCAAATTGTGCCACCTTAACCCATATCCTAAATTGAGATAAACTTAGTTTGTATCTTATGACAAAATTAGTACCAATGTAACACTTTATAACGAACTATCTGTATAGTGCCAATATAACACTTTACAATGAACTATTTTGTCACTTATACATACATAATATATTCTTAGTTCTTCCAAAGATCACATGCATATCCTTACTATCATCCAATGATCATCTTATGAGTCACCCTGGTATATACTCATAACATTTAGATCATAGGACATATCTGGATATGTACATATCACAATATGATTGATTAAGATATTCATGTGATTTTACTCACCAAGTGTCAAAACACTTGAATCTTGTTTATCAAGATATTCATGTGATTTTACTCACCAAGTGTCAAAACACTTGAATCTCGTTTATCAAGATATTCATGTGATTTTACTCACCAAGTGTCAAAACACTTGAATCTTGATTCATTCACTAAGTGTCAATACATTTGAATCTTGATTCAACATTTTCCATGTGGCAAGAACCTTTCTCGTCGTTTCCATATTGAACTCATTCAATATTTCATCTATGTACATTTGGCATAACCATAATAGCGTCTCAATCGCTACAAATATACTTTGATGTCTAATATTCTAGTTTTGCCTAAATCTTTCATTGAAATATAATTTTAATGAAATTCTTAACTTGTGTCAATAAAAGATACATCATTTCTAATCAACAATATGTCTTATACACAAAGTATTAGAAACATGTCTTAGCACTCCCACTTAATTTCTTGCAAATGCAAGCATCTTCATCGTCTCTGATGAAATTAATCATTTTAACATTTTCATCACGGTGAAGATTTCAACTCCGCTATGCTTACCTCAACCATTGAAGTTTGCATGCTATTTTAGCATCCTTTGATCTAACAAAACCCTTCGGACCGTGTCATGTACACGTCCTAGGTAACCATTCTTTTAGAAAAATGTTGTTTTGTTTGTTTAGCTAGCATATACAACAATTGACATATGTACTGGTTGCTACACAAATCTGTCCAGACTAAACATCGCTATGAAAGATCGAATATTGTTGTATTCAACTCCTTGAACATTGTCATAAATCTTTACCGACATGTCGACTGTTTCATAGATGTGAAACATCCATGTATGTTTCTTTATAGATCCAAATACGACTAATAGGCTTTATTCCTTTCAGAGGGCCTTCTAAGTTCATCAAGTTGGTTTCTCGTGTATGAAACTATCACGGATTTTATGGCTTCATGCTATTTGACGGAGTCAATGCCCATCATCGCTTCTTTTCATTTAGTCGGTTCATCATTGTCAAACAATAATGATTTAATCTCAAATCTTAGTATTTGATTGTTTACCCGACCTACGCGGTTCAATAGGAACTTAGATCTCTATGACCACAATCTTTGAGGCACGAGAGCCATGAGCATTATGGCTGCCTCCAAAACACTTTCCGGCGCTGCGGAACTCAGCACATATAGCTAAGCTTCAATAACCTTACTGAAGTTCTATTGTCCTCCCACTTAACTTTTCGTGAAAAATCTCTTCTCAAGAAACTTGACGTTCTAAGTGACAAACACTTTTGTATTTGGTGTTATGGAGGAATACCCAACTATTGCTTTGGGATAACCTACAAAGACGTGCTTATCTGACTTTGGTTGTAAACATTTTACTTATGCCCACCATACCAAATTTTAAGAAAAGACAACTTGGGTTTTATCCCAATCCATAACTCATAAGGTGTCATTTCAACGGATCATGATGGAGCTCTTTTCAGTGTAAAAGCGACAGTCACTAAAGCTTAATCTTCAAAATATAATGACATTTTTATAAATAACACTGTTGATCCTACCATGTCAAACAAGGTTTGATTACATCTCTCGAATACTCCATACTCCTATGGTTTATCGGGAAACATAAATCCATGGAATGATTCCTTGAATCTTAGGTGTTTTTGCTAAACTTGTAACTCAAATATTTTCCTTTATGATCCAATTATAATTTTTTCATTTTCTTATTACAATGATTTTCCACTTCATCTTGAAATCATTTGAACATTTTCAAATGTTTCATACTCCTCCCTGATTAAGTAAATATACATATTCACTGAAAACTTTGGTTAATGTATATGAAGTTTGAATGATACTGATGCGCTCGACTTTCGACGTAGAGCTCGTTGGGAACCCCAAGAGGAAGGTACGATGAATATAGCAGCAAGTCTTCCCTCAGTTATGAAACTAAGGTTTAATCGAACCAGTAGGAGCAAGGAAACACCCCAAAGGTGTTACTAGCTGAGCTTTGGCAGGGCACACTACCGGTGCTAGTAGCAACATGGAGACCTGCACAACACAACCACAGAACTTTGTCCCCAACTTGCGATGAGGTTGTCAATCTCACCGTGTTTTGCGGAAAACAAAGGATTAAACGTATCGAATGGAAAGAAGTAAGAGTTTGCAGAAAGTAAACACAAAGCAGTAAAAGATTGTAGATTGTATGTAAAGTAAAAGGACCGAGATCCATAGTTCACCAGAGGTGGCTCTCCTTAGATAGATAACATGCTAGGTGAAGAAATTACAAGGGGGCAATTAACAAACACCAAGAAAGCAATACATGCATATACTAATCATCTTGACTCCTTTGAGACTTGATTGGGCATTACAACATAATAAATAGACCGCCATCCAACTGCATCTATGACTAATAATCCACCTTCAGGTTATCATCCGAACCCCCTCCAGTATTAAGTTGCAAGCAACAGATTATTGCTTTACGAACTGCGTGTAAAGTAAACAATACAATTGTTCTATGAACAAAGGATCGTTGTTTTCTCCCTAGTAGCAACAACACATCTAGTACCTTAGAGATTTCTGTCACTTCCCCAGATTACTAGAGGCATGAACCCACTATCGAGCATAAATAGTAACTCTTGGAGTTGCTAGCATCTACTTGGCCAAGATAGCTACTAACAACGGAAAGCATGCAAGATCTCAAATAACAAAGACATGATAGAATCAATAATCAATCTGAAATAGCATCTCAATATCCATCGGATCCCCGCAAACACAACATGTATGAATTACAAATAGATGATCTTGATCATGAACGGAGCTCACAAGATCTAAACATGAAAGCACAAAGGAGGAGAAACCAGCCATCTAGCTACTACATGGATCCATAGTCCAAGGATGAACTACTCACGCATCACACCGGAGGCTTGCATGGTGATGAAGAAGGCCTCCAGGGTGAATTCCCCTCTCCGGCAGGGTGCCGGGAAGAGCTTCAGATCCCTCCCGATCTAGGGACAGAGACGACGGCGGCTACAAACTCTTTCGTGGATTTTTGATCGGGCCCTTAGGGTTTTCGTCCTGAGGGCAAATTATAGGCGGAAGGAGAGGCCGAGGGGGTGCCGGGAGCCACCACACCACCCCCTGGCACGGGCCAGGCCTGGCCGCGTGGCCAGGTGGTGTGGCCGGCCCCTGGCCCCTCTCCGTCTCGTATTCTGGCACTTGATCCCTTCCAAAAAAATAAGCACTTTGGCTTTTGTCCCGTCCAATTCCGAGAATATTCATTTTCTGACTTTCCTAGAACCAAAAACAGCAGAAAACAAGCAGCTGGCACTATGTCTCTTGTTAATAGGTTAGTCCAAGAAATCATATGAAAAGTACTCCAAAGTTGGAACAAAACACAATAAAGTGGATAAAACTAAGCATGGAACATCAAAAATTATAGATACATTTGCAATGTATCAACTTCCCTAAGCTTAACTCCTGCTCGTCCTCGAGTAGGTAAGTGATAAAAAGAAATAATTTTTGAGGTGACATGCACCATCAAGGACTTGATCAAAGTATTCGCAAAACATTCAAAGCTGGGATCATAGTACTTCAATCATAACATGAAAGACAAAGTTCTAGCAATAAGCAAAGAAACTATGATGCAACATGAAAAGGCACAAACAAAAGATTCATGAATAACAATGCTTTGCAAGATGTTTGTTTGTTTCACATAAAGAAAACATAGCATAAAAGTATTCAGCTTGTCCCTCAATAGAGTAGCAAATATAAATGCATTGGACACCTTCAAAGTTCATAAGAGTGACTAGATACAATAGTTTCAAACAAGTAATAACAAGTTATGCATCAATCAACTAGTCTTGGGACAATGCACATAGAACTAAGAATGGCCACTATGCTCTCAAAGTAGGCGCATAAAGATAGAAGGTGGAGACTCAATATAATGGTGGAAGAAAGGCCTTTTGTAAAAAGGAAGTAGGGATTCAAGTCTCATAAAGAGCTTCCAAAAATTATGATACTTAAAGCTTTCAGCTCTCATTGCCCCTATCATAAGCATCTTGAAGTGATTAAGGTTAAAGTGAACAAATTATGGTGTACATGCTTGACGAAGTATAAGTCAGAAATCTCATGTCCCTTGTATACGAGGGCCGCTCCTCATGCTACTCAAGTTTAGTCACCGGTAAGTTCTTGTCATCGTAAGTACATGTGTATCATTGAGAACCGCCAACGGGGTACCCCTTGCCCGATGATACGGAAGAATCCCCATATCAAAATGACAAGGCAAGCAGACAACGAGCATCTCAGCATTCTTCTTATTTACCATGGGAATATGGTGCTTTTTTCTCTCTTTCCTCTTTTCATAGTATCTTTTTTTTTCTCTTTTCTCTTTTTTCTCAATATAGGACTTTTTTTTATAAGAAGAATGCTTCATAGACAGCTCATTATGGTTACGCTGCAGGTTTCCACCATGTCAGCATGGATTAGACCAGCGGCCCAGGCGTTTCTCTAACACATATACATAACTCCATGGACTTACAAGCTCCCCTTTCATTTCACACCGATGACATCCATATACAAAAGAGCATGATATCAACTAGGTACGAGTACCAAGTGCAATGTTGAAAGCGTTCCCCATGAAAGCATGGTTCTGCTAATTTCCAACAAATAAGTGCAAGCATATACAACATAGAAGACACAATGGTTCAAGT
Organism: Avena eriantha; assembly: GCA_910589775.1. Lineage (NCBI taxonomy): Eukaryota > Viridiplantae > Streptophyta > Magnoliopsida > Poales > Poaceae > Avena > Avena eriantha. Next base: position 489,662,059 of record OU342742.1, read on the forward strand.
TTATTAAGGGCAAGTAAATTAAAGTGTGCCATCAAGTTCGTGAGAGATTTAATCACTAGTTTTCTCATAACAAGTGGAAGGTAAACAAAAGCATGAATATAATTGGAATAGCATAAGCTAGTAGGTAGGTATGGTGGACTCTTTGGAATAACTTGGTTTAGGGAGTTGGATGCATGAGTAGAACTCATACTTTGTTGTGGAGGCTAGCAAAAGACTGGGAGCGACAAACTACGAGAGCAATAATGGCCATAATCATGCAGAGCGACAAAACATCATTGATCAAAACATAAAGTGATACTACAAGTTGAAAACTAAAGGATCATAAAGTCTATGGTGACTTGAGATAGTCATAACATGGTGTGAGCATGCGCCAATTCAACCCAAATAAAGCATCAAAGGAGAATACCACTATACTATGCTTTAATATGCTAAAACAACGCATGATTCATCCAAGGCACATTAAGCAATCTCAATTGTTTATAACAAGTCATGCTACAACAAAGAATACTAAGCATAAAGCTAAAACAATATCAAGCATGGCATGATGAAGCATAGGCCACAGTCAAAAACGAGCTCTTTTTACCACATAAGCATGAACTTTCCTACTCTTTTCCAATCCAAACCAAACTATTTGAAAACCAATGTATGAAAGAGGGGGTCCAACCAATTTATTCAGAAAACTAAGAAAACCAAGCAAAATAAAAACCAAAACAAAAACGAAAAAGAAGACGCTCCAAGAAAAACACAACTGTGCATGAAACAATAAAAATGAAGCGTTTGGAAGAAACCTGGGATTTTTATTGATGAAGAAGGGGATGCCTTGGGCATCCCCAAGCTTTGACGCTTGTACTTCTTGGATATTTCTTGGGGTGACACGCGTAGCATCCCCAAGCTTGAGCTTTAGTCCATCCTTAATCTCATTACTCATTCCTTCCATACACCTGAAAGTTTTCCTTCATACAAAACTTCACACAATCCTTATTAGCAACATTAGTACACTCAAGATAATAAGTCTTTAGGTTCAGTTCTAACACCAATAAACTTCCATTAGAACACTAGCTACTGTAGCAATTCCCTCAAAAAGCTCAATTCCCCAAAGGAACTCAAGAAGGAACTAACAAGAAGCAAATGCGGAAAATGGCATAAATCTGTCAAAACAGACCAGCAGGTAAAAGACGAATTTTTTCGAAGATCTTATGTTGCTTAAATCAAAAAGTGTTGAATCAACAAAAGTTAGATAACAACTTGGGGCAGGAGCAAAAAAAATTAAAGCTCAATCCGACGTACAGAGCTCTCTCAGGAATTTTTACGGTGGAGCACAAAAATCTGTTTCGGGACAGCAACTTTCCCAATCATTAGTTCACTCTCATTAGAGGTTACTCTTGGCATAAAAAGCAAATAAAAAGGATAAGGAGAGGTTATTACAGAGGTAATAACTTCCAAGACTCATCTAAAACTCTTGGGTTATCTCCCAACAAGTACTTTTCTTTAACGCCTTTAAGTTAGGCATAAGAAGCAAAGAAAGAATCAAGTGTTCTCAAATGAAGAAGCATTAAGACCAAATTTTGTTTTCATAGGAGAAGCAAAAGAAATCTTTTCTCTATTTTTAGGGAAGTGTTCTATACCTTTCTTGAGTGGGATTTGGTATTTAATGGTGCCTTCTTTCATGTCAATGATGTCACCAACAGTTCTAAGAAAAGGTCTTCCCAAAGTAATAGGACAAGAAGCATTGTATTCAATATCCAAAACATAGAAATCAACGGGGACATAGGAATCATTAACCATAATAAGAACATCATTAAGACTCCCCATGAGTTTCTGTTTAGCATTAGCATCAAGTGGGACATTCAAATAACAATCTTCAAGAGGAGGCAAATCAAGCATATCATAAATCCTTCTAGGCATAATAGAAACACTACTATCAAGATCACATAAAGCTTTGAAATCAAAGTCATTCACTTTCATATTAATGATGGGTTCCCAACCATCTTCTTGTTTTATAGGAATAGAAGCTTTATGTTTCATCTTTTCTTCTTTAATCTTTATGAGAGCATCAGTAATGTGTTTTGTAAAAGCCATGTCCATAACACTAGCATTAGGACTTTTAGCAAGCTTTTGTAGGAACTTAATAACTTCAGAGATGTTGCAACCATCGAGATCAAAATCAACTTTATCATCTAAAGTAGTAGAACTATTACTAGCCTCAACACTAGTGGTGGTAATAGTAGAAACACTAATGTTTCTAGCACTTTCATCTTCTCTTTCCCCTTAGCATGTAATTCAGCTAATAGTCTGACGTTTTCATCAATTCTTACTTGTATAGTATTAGTAGCTGCAAAGGGATTCTCATTAGTTTCGGGTTTAGCAGCCATTTTATTCAAGGTAGATTGAGCTTCAGCCAAAGATGCTATATTTCTTTCAGCATTAGAGAGTTTTTCCTCAATAGTTTTATTGAAAGCAGTTTGTTTACTAATAAACTCTTTAAGCATAACTTCAAGTCCAGAGGGAGCACTCTTATTGTTGTAAGAATTTCCATAAGCATTACTATTGTTGGGAGGATAAGGCTTATAATTGTTGTTACCAAAATTTTTCCTATAAGCATTATTACCATAAGAATTGTTGCCAAAATTATTATTTCTTACGAAGTTCACATCAACTTGCTCTTGTTGGGTAACCAGAGAGGCTAAAGGAACATTATTTGGATCAATATGGGCTTTCCCATTAACAAGCATAGACATAATAATATCAATCTTATCACTCAAGGTGGAGGTTTCTTCAACAGAATTTACCTTCTTACCTTATGGAGCTCTCTCAGTATGCCATTCAGAATAATTAACCATCATATTATCCAATAGTTTTGTTGCAGCACCCAAAGGGATGGTCATAAAGGTACCTCCAGCAGCTGAATCCAATAGGTTCCTTGAAGAATAGTTCAATCCTGCATAAAAAGTTTGGATGATCATCCAAGCAGTCAGTCCATGAGTAGGAAAATTCTTAACCAAAGATTTCATTCTTTCCCAAGCTTGAGCAACATGCTCATTATCAAGTTGTTTAAACTTCATTATTTCACTTCTCATGGATATAATCTTAGCAGGAGGATAGTATTTTCCAATAAAAGCATCTTTGCACTTAGTCCAAGAATCAATACTATTCCTAGTTAAGGAATTCAACCATTCTTTAGCTTTTCCTCTCAAAGAGAAAGGAAACAATTTCAGCTTAATAATATCACCATCTATGTCCCTATGCTTTTGCATTTCACAAAGTTCAAACAAAGTTATTTAGATGGGAAGCAGCATCTTCATTACCAATACCAGAAAATTGTTCTCTCATAACAAGATTGAGCAAAGCAGATTTTATCTCAAAAAAAGTATTTTCAGCCACAGATGGAGCAATAGGTGTGCTCATAAAATCATTGTTGTTGGTGCTAGTGAAGTCACACAACTTAGTGTTTTCAAGAGTAGTCATTTTTTTGGGTTTTCAAATAAGAAAGCAAACAAGTAAAACTAATTTTTTTGTGTTTTTTGAAGAACAAAACAAGCAAACAAAGTAAAAAGAAACTAAGCAAAACAAAAACAACAAAGTAAAGAGATTGGTTTTGAGGGACTACCCTTGTGAAGATGTCCTTGACTCCCCGGCAACGGCGCCAGAAAAGCTTGATGCGCTCGACTTTCGACGTAGAGCTCATTGGGAACCCCAAGAGGAAGGTACGATGAATATAGCAGCAAGTCTTCCCTCAGTTATGAAACCAAGGTTTAATCGAACCAGTAGGAGCAAGGAAACACCCCAAAGGTGTTACTAGCTGAGCTTTGGTAGGGCGCACTACCGGTGCTAGTAGCAACGTGGAGACCTGCACAACACAACCACAGAACTTTGTCCCCAACTTGCGATGAGGTTGTCAATCTCACCGTGTTTTGCGGAAAACAAAGGATTAAACGTATCGAATGGAAATAAGTAAAAGTTTGCAGAAAGTAAACACAAAGCAGTAAAAGATTGTAGATTGTATGTAAAGTAAAAGGACCGGGATCCATAGTTCACTAGATGTGGCTCTCCTTAGATAGATAACATGCTGGGTGAACAAATTACAGCGGGGCAATCGACAAACACCGAGAAAGCAATACATGCATATACTAATCATCTTGACTCCTTTGAGACTTGATTGGGCATTACAACATAATGCATAGACCGCCATCCAACTGCATCTATGACTAATAATCCACCTTCAGGTTATCATCTGAACCCCCTCCAGTATTAAGTTGCAAGCAACAGATTATTGCTTTACGAACTACGTGTAAAGTAAACAATACAATTGTTCTATGAACAAAGGATCATTGTTTTCTCTTAGTAGAAACAACACATCTAGTACCTTAGAGATTTCTGTCACTTCCCCAGATTACTAGAGGCATGAACCCACTTTCGAGCATAAATACTAACTCTTGGAGTTGCTAGCATCTACTTGGCCAAGATAGCTACTAACAACGGAAAGCATGCAAGATCTCAAATAACAAAGACATGATAGAATCAATAATCAATCTGAAATAGCATCTCAATATCCATCGGATCCCCGCAAACACAACATGTATGAATTACAAATAGATGATCTTGATCATGAACGGAGCTCACAAGATCTAAACATGAAAGCACAAAGGAGGAGAAACCAGCCATCTAGCTACTACATGGATCCGTAGTCCAAGGATGAACTACTCACGCATCACACCGAAGGCTTGCATGGTGATGAAGAAGGCCTCCAGGGTGAATTCCCCTCTCCGGCAGGGTGCCGGGAAGAGCTTCAGATCCCTCCCGATCTAGACAACGGCGGCTACAGACTCTTTCGTGGATTTTTGATCGGGCCCTTAGGGTTTTCGTTCCGAGGGCAACTTATAGGCGGGAGGAGAGGCCGAGGGGGTGCCGGGAGTCACCACACCATCCCCTGGCACGGGCCAGGCCTAGCCACGTGGCCAGGTGGTGTGGCCAGCCCCTGGCCCCTCTCCGTCTCGTATTCTGGCACTTGATCCCTTTCGGAAAAATAGGCACTTTGGCTTTTGTCTCGTCCAATTCCGAGAATATTCATTTTCTGACTTTCTTGGAACCAAAAACAGCAGAAAACAGGCAGCTGGCAATGTGGCTCTTGTTAATAGGTTAGTCCAAGAAATCATATGAAAAGTACTCCAAAGTTGGAACAAAACACAAGAAAGTGGATAAAACTAAGCATGGAACATCAAAAATTATAGATACATTTGCAATGTATCAGATACACCACATGCGGCTACACATAATGGACTATATACATCAATATGCACAATGTCCAATAAGTTAGTCTTTGTCCTATGAACAAAATTTAAATCGTTTTCAAGATATTCTCACAAGCGTCAATTGATTCAAAAATAAAAAAGACACAAAATTCCATCGACATGGAGTTTCTTCATGTTTTCTTTCCATTATGATTTAAACTACAGTGGTACGCATAAGTGATCTTCTAATCATTTGTTGTACGACACTTTAGCATCAGTGTTTATGGACGTGATTTATCCAACTAGATTTGTAAGAGTTCATCCATCTTCAATGGAATACGTTAAATTATTTGAACAACCATCGTTCTCATAATACCGGAACAAAATAACAATTATTAAAAAAAAATCTTGAAGGGAAGCTTTGATGTCAACGAGAAACACAATAACACTTTATTTGTTTTTGATGAACATCATCACATATTCTCTTGCTAGTTACTTAGGCCATTATAGTTCATGAATTGTGTTGCTCTGTGTGACATTTCACTCCAACCAATTCGATATCCAATACCCAAGAATCGTATTGTTTAACAAGCAAAGAATACACCCATAACGTGTATATCATCTATATACCTAAGCTGGACATTTCCAGTTTTTTATTTTTCTACCAAATATTTTCTAGATTCTCTTTCAGCATTTCCTTTTCTTGTCAAAAGAATCTACCAACATCAATAGTGGTGCCATATATATGACACATATTCCAAAGTGTGTATAGTAAAATACTAATACCTTTGGACTTGCACTTTGAAGTGGATCACCATCATCAAAATGTTTGGCGTTCTTTCAAATTTCATTCCTTTTAGTAATCTTTTTTAATGCATTAAACAATTTACCTACATCTTGTATCCATCTTTATCATGACAACTTTCATGATCAAGCTACTATAGCTCACAAGAACGAATCACAAATATAATGTTAATTCCCAAAACCTTTTGGGTGATTAGGATGCCTAGCGTCTCCAACCTTTGGAAATTCTCATACAATACGAGAATATGTATTTTATTAAATTATACTCTATCATATTGCAATCAAGAATTGTATAAGTATCACAATATTTTCTACACATGATGGTTTCTAAAACAATTTTTAGCTCCTAGATAACGTTGATATTAAAACAATTTTTAAATATCAAGAATCATGGAGGCAAGTATGATACTTAGATACTAACGCTGGAATTTGTTACTCTTGATTCAATACTATTTATTAAATTTCATGGAGTAAGTGAGGTTTTGCTAAAAGTTTGCAATAGTACTTTAAACTTTAGACTGACACTCATAAAGCAATACGGATACCAGATCGTAAAGTTAATTCCATAATTCTATAGTTCTACTATCTCAATTATAGCTATAAACAAGGTAGTAAACGAATGCCAGTGACTATAATGAACTATGCAAATTTACTTTGATTTTGTTTATGCTAAAGTGAGTTCAAATTAATCCAAATTACTAAATGAACTCTCAGTCAAAAGAACATCCCTCGAGTCATTTTGGTAATTACACGGACTAAATTCACGACACCACGTCCGATCATCACGTGAGGTGGTGCAGTTCCAATGGTGAGCATCATATGGACATCATATCATTCATATGAATCGTGATTTACGTTTCAGTTCATGTTCTGAGTCCATGTCTGTACATGGTAGTCTCGCCAAGTAAGAACCTTAGTACTCGCATGTGTAAAACCGTCTTACACCTATTATATTGGAATGTAGGTCTATCACACCCGATCATCACGTGGTGTTTTGAAATGACAAACTTTCTTAATAGTGCGTATTAAGGAAGAACATATTATTATCTTGATATTTAGTAAGAGGGATCATCTTATAATGCTACCGCCAAGAACTAAGAAAGACATAAGCAAAATAAGATGCATAAAAGGGATAAACATCACATGCATATATAATATGTGATATGATATGGTTCTTTCTTGCACTTGATCTCCATCTTGTGCATCATGGTATGATCTCCATCATTCCACCGTAGTGGCACCAAGGTTCATGGCGCCACCATCATGGTCGTCTTCACCATTACAATATATGTCTCAGATATATATAAATAGCGCGTGGGCCATAAAAAGATAAAGACAACCATATGGCTCCTGCCGATTGTTTAACTTACAATAAATCTCATTGCGTACAATAATTTTTGTATCAATGACCATATCACATCACATGCCCTGCAAAAACAAGTTAGACACCTCTAATTTATTTTTTGCATATTTTACGTGGTTGTGGGCTTTCTAGGAAAAAACCTCTCTACCTACGAACTTCAATCACAACAGTGATAATCAAGTTATTAGCAAACCATTGTAAATTAGATCATGACTATGCTAGGAGAGACAGACACCCACTGGGCCACTTATGCAATACAAGTTGCATGTCAAGCGTGGGATGAGTCTCATGTGCAAGGACATGTAAAGTTAGTCTGGGCCGCTTCATCCCAACATGCCACCATGATCCAAATTCATGAAAGTATGTAATAGCATGATCATGAACATCCACATCTCTATGTGTTCTAACCGCACGAAGAATATACACATAGACATAGCTCTGATACCACTGAAGGGGTTCGTTGCATAGAAAACAAAAAATCCTACGGTTGCAATTACCAAGATCGAATCTAGGCGATACTTGTAACGGTTTCAGAAGGACTCACCCTCGAAGACCATAGATGGGATAAACGTACCGCAAACAAACGTGGTTGGTGTAGAATGTATACAACTATGCTCAAGGACACGATGACTATAAGTGCCACAAAGGCTCCGTAATCGGTCACACGTTCGGCGTGCCGACAACCTCCGTCCCTTACTCCATGTTGGGAAGCATAAGTAGTGGATCCTCCGGAACTCCAGCATCACTACGACATGGTAGTGGTGGTGGAGGAGAAGGTCTTGAGTAGGGCTTCGCCTAAGTATCGTACTCGTCATAGTGGATATGGTAGCAAGGGGAAGAAGATGCCAACCAAAGGGCATATGAGAGGAATGGAGAGGTGTGTGAGGGAGAGGATCTCCACCTCTCCTTTTATAGGGGTAGGGCAGCCCCCAAGGGGATGGGCGCATGGGGCTAGTGTGCCCTACCTCTCCCCTCTTAATTTCTAGTGGACTCTCCACTCACAAAAATCAAGAGCCACTTTCTTCCATTTAATTTCCACTAAAAAATCAAGAGTCATTTCATTAAAACTACTTTTAATTCACTTGATTTAATGCCACTCATTTAATGAGCACTTTATTTAATGAACACATAAAAAATTCAACCCATTGCAATATTTTGATACACCAAAACTATTCTGGAAGATTTATCAGAACAATTCTTGCACTATCTAGTATTTTCTTCTGCGTTCCCTATCCACTCAAATGCGTTGATTATCCTTAAGTATGTATCCCTGCAGGCACGTGAACTATGTGGACATGATCGAGACTCTCTGTGATCAATAATCATTAGCGGGACCTAGAGATCCATAATGACTCCCACTAATTCAATGATGAACTAGTGATCTTGTCAACCTTTTTGCAGTAACCAATTATTTTTGCCTCGCGATATTTTACTTGTCCGAGATCCGATCATTTGGTATTATCCATACCTAGTTCGATCTTGTTACCAACAAGTACTCTTTTCTTGTTCCCGTGATATAATATTCTTAGTGATCTTATCATTTGCTTACAAGCTATGTTAATATGATATCACCGAGAGGGCCCTGAGTATATCTCTCCATCATAAGGATGAAAAAATCCCACTCTTGATCCACGAGACTAAACTAAGACTTTCCAAGTACTCAATAACATCTTCATAATCACCCTGTCACGGTGTGACTTTTGATGGAATCAAAGTACTCTTCTAGAGTCAGTGATTTACGTGATCTCGTGGTCTAAGGATTAGAGTTATTTCGAATGAGATAGCAATATAAACTTGAAGACATGATCATAGTATTACACTTTAGGAGAATGTTCATCACATCATTCTACTAATGTTGTGACCTTGTTATTAACAACATCCAATGTCATGATCAGGAAACCTTGATCATCTGTTAATCAACAAGCTAGTGTAATAAGAGGCATTACTAGGAACCTTTTCTTTGTTTATTAATCACACATGTATTAACGTTTCCGGCTAACACAATTATAACATGAGAAATAAAAAATTATCATAAACATGAAATAAGATAATACCCACTTTATTATTACCTCTCGGGCAAATAAGATAATACTCCTTTGACTCCTATAATTTTTACTCTAACCGTTTTGGTGCTTGGTTAGGTGCATGTTTCTCAGATTTTTACTCCTCTAACTAGTTTTTGGGGATCGGCTAGAGATTCCCTAACTCGCTGAACTAAGTCGACATGATCATTCTTAGTTTATTGGTTGAATTGTGGACATGATTGTTCTTAGCTTGATTGTTGATTCTACGGGTGACTTGCGTATAAAGTCGCTGGAAATGGAAGCAGGGACAAGGGTTTGGGACCTAAAAATAGATGGTATCGATGTTTGTCCAATTGTGTGGTCAATTTTAATCGGTTGTCAATTCTCACATATATATGGGCAGTTGGTTTTGTGTGCAAGTCTAGTGGAGTTATTACATGTTTATAATTGGATACAAAGTCATAAAGTAGCTCTAAACTAGGAAAGTACCTATTGTCTACTTTGTAATGCATCTGGACTCCAAGCGTTAGTATGAGTCCTCATGTTGCCGCCTTTCCTTCCGTGTTGGTGCAGTTCTTGCCTTGTCTTGTGCTTGACTCTGGCCGAATCATGGCCTCATGGGTGTAAGTCGTCACTTTCCTTCTTAGCGTATCTTTTGGATTCTTCTAGCAAATTCACTGTCCCCCACGTCTAAGTTGGATCATTATTGGGCTTCCCTCCCTGGTGGAGTTGGCCCGGATCCTAGCGAGCTGTCTTGCCATTCGTCTTAGGCTAAAGTCCGACTTGGAATCAGAAAAATCCATCTACCTTCTCACCTTTTCATAGCTTCGATCTTTCTGTCATTAATTGGCTCAAAATGAATGCTAACATATGCCCCTATTTCCTGGTAGAGCTTGCGCATTAAAAAATATTCTGCCTAATATCGTCTAAGGGCGATGTATTATACTCATCTACCATTTTTATCCTAAGGGAAATAGATGTATATCATCCATTGTATGCGTGTATGCATATTGCCATACTCTCGGGTGGAATTTCGTCAAGTATCACTGATGAGTAAGAAATACGATCATTTTTATCCTTGTTGAAACCGAATATTACGCATATATTTGATGATATTATCTCTCTAGACCTACCACTAATCACTAACTATTGCATATATGTGCAAATATGCTTTGTTATTTATTTTCTTGTAGATATAGACGCTTTTATGATGATATCTATAAAAATTAAGCAAGAATCACGAGTTGGGAATATTTCTAATTCTATGAGGTCACGGACAAGGTGTAGTTAATGACTTATGATAGGATATCCCTGACTGTATTGTATATCGGTGCCTCGGGATCATCAACCGACCAACTTTTATGAAGGGACTCATGGGGATTCACACCAGAAGGCCTCTAGAAACCTAAGTCTTTATGCAACACCGTATAAGGAGGAGGATAAGAGAGCCGTTAGAGAGCCCCCCATCATCCTCAACATGTTGTCATGTTGCGACCTCCATGATCATCATTTCCACTTCATAACCTTGATTTCATTGCAATTGGTGGCATTGTAAGACTATTTGTTATTCATCTCTAAAGAATTCACAATACAATGTTTATGATTGTTGATCTAATCATGTGTGAGAAGTCCTTACATGTTGAGGGTTGAGGCCTAGCCTCGTAGCAACATGTCCATATTTTAATATGGATAAGTGTAGAAATAATATATCCACATGTATGTTTGTATCTTGCATTTTGCCTCTATCCTAGAAATTGTTAGGTACCCAAGGCCTCTAAGATCGGTAAGGTAAAAAGGTTTGAGTAGATTTGATCTGAAAGTCGCGTTGATAAACCTAGTGATAGTAAGGGGAGTACCATGGTTGTAAGTGATTCTCTAGGGATAACGGTGACATCACAGAGCGTAATTATTTGGTCTATTTATCTTAATAACTTCTAGAGCCTAGCAATGTTGAAGGACTAGTGGTTAGACAATGTATCCATAGTGCTACGGTAGTAGGGTATGCTGTTGTTAGGACACCTCTCCCACCTATATATCTAAGTTTATGATTAGATTCTAATACATAATGTGCTTATCATTATCTTTTGTATCTTATTTCTGTGTGCACAGTTGTAGGTGAAACCTTAATATCATGGCATATTTCATCCATTGATCAAACCCCAAAACAACAACAAAAATATTTTGGTCCAGTAAACAAATATTCTACAAGTTCACTAGGTCTTGTCCAAAGTATCCTTTTACACAAAGACAAAACTTTTTGAGGATTCGATAAACCTAAGTCTTATAGTGAGTGTTGATAAAATTTCCAAGGATTTGATAAACTTTCCAGATAAGTCCCATCTTGACAGAGCCAGTCAGCAAATGCATCAGTGAGTGCGATGCAAGTTTTGTCAGATGTGAACTATTTCTACCTCATCGCCCACCCATTGTATTAGTGCTAGTTGTGCATGGTGGATGGAACATGCTAATTGGCGTGTAGCCAATCGTGTCCTAGCAGGATATTGTAGTTATCCTATACATCAGCAACAAAGGAGGTTGTGTCCAAAGTCGTTCTTCCAACTGTAAGTTCCAAACTAATCAGGCCTTTGGGAGACATATCCTCTACTCCTTCAAACCCGCTTAGCACCATATTGGTCTTCATTAAATTGGCATAATCAAGTCCTAATTTCTTGAAGATCGAATATAATACCAGATTCATAATAGCACCACTATCAACCGTCATCCTGGAGACTTGCTTGCCATCAATGTGTCCCTTCACATACAACGGTTTCAAGTGTTTAAACTGGGCCACCAGGATTTTTTAATATAGCATTTTTTGGGTCCGAAGTCAACTTGAGCCACTTTGCTACTTTCATCTATAGCTTGGAACTCAGTTGTTAAGTAGTACACCATGTTGATGTCTTCGGTTTTGAATGATGAATCTTCATATTCTACCAGCTCGTCATGTTGGTATACTTCCATCTCCGCGGACATAGATTCTTGCTCAATCAAGTTGGTTTCTTATACTTCATACACCAATGAGGAGTATGTGTTAGTTGGTGTAGGACTCAACAACAACATGTTGGAGCCACCAAATCAATTGATTTGGGCACCCATACTTGAAATGGTATCATGGAGTGAGTAACATTACTCATCACGCGCTCGCTCAGCTTCTCTTTCAGCCTTCTCTATGTTCCTCATGCACTACAACTTCTCTTCTCTATTTTAGTTAATCCAAGCAGAAACCATCTAGGTTGAGTATACCTTGGATCTACAGTTTTAGCTCCATGGGTTTAGGATCCTTGGGCTCATCTAGTGTAGTCCCAATAGTACTTGTTTCTTGATCATTAGCTGCAACTCTTGGTCTATGAGTAAGAATTGGTCTCCTAGTGTTTCCATGATTGGTTGAAAGAAGCCCAGTCCTTGTGTACTGAGCATTTTAGTGTTGATTACTAGTGAGACAACATTGATTACTAGTCGAGCCCAACTGCCACATTGCTTTTAGCACTCAAACTTGGAAAATCTCCTCTAACAGGGTATCTTGGTGGTCTAGCGCGTGAGATCCTTGAAGAACCACCCGAACGACCTCTAGGAGGTCTTGGCAGCCTCCTCGAAAAATCTCTAGAATAATTCCTCAAAGACCCACTTGATGGAACTGATGGTGAGTTCCTTGGAAATCTTTGCCCTGATGCATTTGAAAGTACCCCTTGAAGGATTTGACTATTGAATTCTTGATGGAATTTGACCCTTGGGGTTGGCCCAGTCTTCATGGATTCGTTGGGGGATTTTAGGGAGGAGACAAAGAACATGGTGAACTCAACAAATAATATGATACAAACACACACTACACTAGATACACTTCGCTTGGCTCTCTTTGACCCGAACCACCAACCAATATAATCACAATACAAAGACCAAGAGGTAGAATCCCTTGTGAAAGGTTGGCAAGACTTGAGGGGAAGATACCACCGCTAGTAGAATCCAAAGGAAATACTAGCACATGATAGAGTGACACTCATACAAAGATCAAGTGCTTGAAGAGATCTTGTACATCTCCAAAGTATAAGTATTGAGGTATTGGTATCCACATGGGGATCTTCTCAACAAGGGGAGGGATGAAGATGAAAGATCTTTCTATACTATTTTCTCTATTGTAGGGTTTACATATTGAGGTGGGTCATATTTATAGCCATTCATGAATAGGTAAGTTGTATGGATAAGGTTACATGGCCAAGGGCTATTCTGCACACATGTAGCAGTATTACAGGTGGTTATAGCGGTAGGACCGTTGACATCGACTTCAAGCGGCTCTACATGCGTAGTGGTGGTATTACTGCTTCTTTCTAGCAGTATTACCACTTAATGTCGACCCTAGGGGATTTAAGCGATAGTAGCGGTGAAACAGGGTGGTATTACCGCTCGTCCGGATTCTCCTTGTGGTTCCTGGGCGATAGTACTGCTGCTGAGAGCGGTCGTACTGGTCCTGGAGCTCCATGCACTTCTTCCTCCTTCGCTTCCATGCTTCTATGATGTCGGACTTGAGTTGATGTGCGCTTGTAGCTTCCTCGATGCTCCCATACTCCTCCTCATTAACCTATCATATCCATGAGATAGGGTATCAAGTAGTATGCCATTCAAATTGGTACGAATTTAACTCGCATAGAGGATAGGATTCACCTTTCAGGTCCAAGTTTACTTGGAATATGTTGGAGCGCTTGACAAGGTGCTTGATGTGGTGAGGACCATTGGTCAGACTACATCATCTCCCCCCTTCAAAAAGAGCTTTACTCAACTCTATATACTTATCACCATGTAGAGGAGGTAGAGATAAATTATTCAACTTGGGGGTCGTCACGTGGTCGATCTTGTGAAGATTAACTTCACAACTCTTAAATGTTCCTTTACCTTCTATCAAGCCTATTAGCTCACAAAAAAATCGAAGCAACACTCAAAGAGTAGCCAATACTTGAAGTTCATAGCATGATTACTTAAGTAGAAGGAAGTCACCTTCTCAAAATTTCTTCTTGTTCTCCTTGAAAAATATTTTGTAGTAGAGATGAGTTTCAAGCCACTCGTGGAATCTTGTCCACAAGGATGCATTTATACCTTCACACAACAAAGACCAACCAAAAAATTGTGTGCGTGATAGAGGAGCGTGTCATGCATTACATGTCCATTTTTTCTCACAACACCTATAGCACAATAGAAGTATATGAAGGAGTAATGCATATGCAAGGTCAATCGGCCAGCCATTCATTTGAACACCATCCAATTGTGGGAGCACAAAAACTCTATAAAGTGGTCATGATAGAACTAGAATCATTTCAAAGAGAAATTGATCAACATCTTTAGTGTAATGATAGTAGAATTTGGAAAAATCACATTGGGAAGAATATCCAAAACATCAAAAATTGTGCAAACAAATCATAGGAAAGAATAAGTTTTTAACATCAATTTCATAAAATCAATGAGAGAAATTTTTATCACGCACATGTAAAAACATGTTCAAAATAGAATGGTGGTTGCATGTAAAACATCGTAAAAAGCAATTGTTCAAATTTTGTTTGCAAAATACAAAGCATAAATATCCAAGAGCAATGAAATATGATTACCCCCCCCCCAAAAAAAGAAATATGATTATCAAAAAGGAATGAATATCATTAACATGCCTGCAAGCAAACAATAGAAAATATAATTTTTTCAAAATGTTCGATGCAAAGCATGCAAAAGGTAATAGATCCTGGTCTGATATTGAACTCACACGTGGCATTCTCTCTAGAGATATTTGTATCAACTCATGCTCAATCGAAGTTGACATTGGAGTGTGGGTACCTACACACATAATAGATGAAAGTAAGAACTATGTACATGGTATATGGTATATGAACACATCATCCATCATGATGTATATTTTATTTTGAACACCGCCATTAATGTCAACCAATCTTATATTATGTGCATAGTGAATATGCAAGTGGTACATGGGAACATGCTTATCATGACAATAAACAAAATCTTGAAAAGTTGAGAAACATATGGGGCAATCTTGTTATGAACCATATGATGAAAATTGTTGCAAGCAAAACATTAAAAAAGATAAATTGTTCAACATGTTGCAAACAACAATGGAATAAAGTATAGAACAATCATGAAAAATCATGTCTAGAGCCTTAACATGGATGTCTACAAACCTAGGGAAAGAAAAATTGCTGATCAAGTTTGTCGTAACAATTGGAGCATAAGTGAAAGGTTTATGGCATGACATGTCTATGACAACATTATCACAAGAAAATAATTCCACATGATAAACAATATGTAAAGACAAAATATCACATGGTAATATGAATGAAGCATATGTAATGTCACATGTATCATCCATAGCATGTAAATAATCAAAACTTATCATGTCCACTTGTGGGATCATGACATCATCAACACCATAGTGTTACCTTTGTAGTAGCTCTCATGAGAAGTGGGTGTTTGTAACACCCTCGAATCGGCCCTATGCAAGTTTGAGAGATTCTCGCCAAACCCGCATTGAAACGATTCAAAGATGCCCATCAGGCACTTGCGTGCGGGTGGAAAATGAAGTAATTTCATTGCACAATAGTCCATGATGGAACCCACAGAACATATATATATATATATAACAATGACTCAACGAATCAAGAATACATATATACAGTACAAAGATCCAAATCACCCTGAAAACAATACAACATCCGACTATAGATAAGAAGCAAACTGGGATAAGAGCCCTAAAGAATAACCAATGGCGTCCACAACCCTTCCCACGCCAAGCCGGAAGGGTAACCCTACTAACAACGGCGATCTCAAACTTGCTAAAACAAAAGGGGTGCCGACAAAGGGAAAAGGAAAAAGAGAGCGGTCAGTAATGAGGCCAATACATGGATAGTCTAGAATTCGGCGGATCTCGCCTACATAGGTATGGTGGACTGAAACGGTAGAGAATCATGCACTAAACCACCTATAGAGACTCGATAGAACTATTGGCTATCACAGAGAGATAAGAAAGACCTATCCGGAACCAACCTGATACTAACACCAAACATACCCATCCTGGTATTTCCCCCTCGAGACCAAACAAGGAATTCCTTTGAGAAAATCACACGGTTGGCAATTTTATTCATTCGTTCCATGGTGGTTATCCAACTTACTGGTCATATATTAGGTACAAGTCAAATTATAATAGTAAGCTTTAGTTGTAGTTGTCTATGATCGAGAAACTGTGCTCCAAGTCGTCCATAACTGCGGATACAGCTTTTCGAAAAGATTTAACCCTGCAGGGGTGCACCAAAGTTTCCACACACACTTCCACCCTTTTTACCAAATCAATTAACATACACCCATTGGTATGTCGGTGGGGCTTCAGACACGACGCTTTCCTAGACCCAAAGGAAGTACATGGGGGGCACCTGAAAGAGCTACCCATACGAGGTATAACTAATCCTTCTCGTACGGACCCTGAGGTTGCGTGCACTTGTCACGCGAGCATAGGCCATAGACAATATACTCCCGTGACAGAGTGTTGCGAGCCTACACAACAGTAATAGATGCTCATCGAGCAACAGGTAATAAACATGGCATACATGGCATAAGTATAATAGGTAACGTGTAAATCCCGAACTAGTTTTGTGGCCCCCAGCACAGTACTTTGAAATCAGGTAATAAGCCGATAGGGGTTCCCATTTACCCCACATGTGGTTAG
The DNA here is from genome assembly GCA_910589775.1 of Avena eriantha. Lineage (NCBI taxonomy): Eukaryota > Viridiplantae > Streptophyta > Magnoliopsida > Poales > Poaceae > Avena > Avena eriantha. The sequence continues at coordinate 489,679,186 of OU342742.1, forward strand.
AGTGCTCAGTCTCGGAACAAGTGTCAAGAACTCGGGTCCTAGGTGGACACCAGTGGGCGGATAAAAGCACATAACATCTATTACCCACCGGTGCCTCTGAATTATATCTATTTCTAGCATTTGAATTGACAAGTTATAATTAAATCCATGATCATCTCCATCATTAATGATATGCCAACCTCCCAACCACGATGGAACAACAACGACACGAAGCAGCACCTGAGCAAGGAACTACGACTCGCAAGGTCGACTGTCTATCAATCAACAGGTAATAGGTGTATCCAAGGCAATATAGAGGCTGCAAGGAGTATAAATGGTGCACGAAAACTAAAGCATCGCAACACGGATAGCCATAGATCAACAGGAGGAAGTAAAGACTATAAATGAAAAATAGGTAGAAAGTGGGAGAATGCTTGCCTAGAAAAACACTGCCGAAGTTACATTATTCGAAGAACTTGGTGATACTCGCATAAACTCAAAGGCCTAATCCGTGAAGAACCAAAACACTAAAAGAAACACTGGATGCACTATTTAATACTACATGCAAAAGATCGGGCATGATGCATGTATGGTGCATGACATGGCAAAGGTGCGATGCAACTAGGCAATATTAAGCGGAACCGGGGTTCCGACAATTAATTAGGAGGTTCATGTTGTTTAGATACCCTGCAATTTAAATGTTGTCTTAACAAGACAAAATATGGCACCGGTTCGCTACACAAATTTAAATGGACCATTTGCCCGCATATGGTCTCCATATTTAATTATGAGGTGAATCGACAAAATACCCCAAATGAAAAAGTATGAATGCATTCATGAACAATTTAAGATGCACAAGTTAAATATCATCTTACAAAAATAAGGGCTTAGAGTCGCACATTTAGGGCCGATTATCATGGGTTCAGAGGGGTTCAGGTTCGGTCTTCAGATCCAGGATCAGGGTCTCGGGGCTTGGTCTTCGGATCCTTGGGTTCAAGGTCTTCGGATCCACAAAGAAGAATTTGAAGTCCGGGGTTAGAGTTGCGTGTGTTCGGGCTATCTCACTCTTCGACCATGGGGAGCTCTCGGCGGTGAATCCTGGTGCCTTCGACACGACATCGAGTGGCGAAGATCTTGTCGATGAGACGGTCTTGTGGTTCCATCTAGTCCATGAAGAAGATCTTGGGGTTTTGGCTTCTGGTGTCGATGACGACCTTGAATTAACATTAGTGGAGTCAGGAACAAAACATCAAAGACACACAGCCAAAGCGACAACAACATGGCCAGGGACACAAGCAATAGAAACAACACCACTCTCCACAAGCGACATGGGCAAGCTGCAGAGACCTCCGGCGAAACACATAGATGAAGAGAGGACGGGTCCACCAATGTCCAAATGAACAGGCGGAGATGAGTTTGGCCATAGGAGACGCCAGAGCCGAATAGGAATGCGGGCGATAGTTGTCGACGGGGAAGAAGGGGCCGCGGGGATGACGCTAGGACTAAGCTTGAGGCGGAGGCGGTCTGGGACGGCGAGGTCAGCAACGGGCGCTGCTGTCCACGGGGAAGCAGAGGCAGGGTGGCGCGCTAGGGCACCGGCCGAGCTCGAGGTTGCTCGTGGGCAACGGTGTTGCTCACGGGGATCTGGCGACGGTGGCTGCCCAGCTCGATGCGACAAAGGAGAGCGGGGTTGGAGAAGAGCTGGGTCGCGGGGCGACGGCGGTAGGGCCAAGCGGTGGCGAGGATACAAGGCGGCATTGCTCGGCGTCGGCACAGGAGACGGCAGGGCGGCCGCGAGGAGGCGGGCGACGAGCTTGGGCCCGACGACGGTGCAGGAAGGAGCGGCCTGAGAGGAAGGTGGTGGCGGCCGACAGCGCGGGGTAGAGAGGTAGCAGTGATCAACGGCTTGAAGGTAGAGACGAGAGGTGCAGGACGAGTGCAGGGACGTAGAGGAGGTCCTGGCAGCGCCATTGATAGAGGAAGGTGGCGTGCGGCTCGGGAGGGAGACGACGCGAGCGGGGGATGGGTGGAGAGGGGCGGCTCGGTGCGTCGCGTAGCGGGGTGGTGGGGCCGGGAGCAAGTAGGTGGGGCCGGTTCAACACGAGCGATGCGGGGAGAGTGGGGGTGGGTCGTGAGGCTGGTTCGAGGGAGAGAGTGGTGCGGCGCTGGTTGTGTACCGCGTGCGTCGCGTGATGGCTAGGGTTGTGGCAGTTGTCGGTGGGGTAGGGGGATTAGGTAGGTGGGTTGGGGTAGATCTAGGGTTTGTCTAGATTTAGGTTGGAGGTGTCCGGTTGGGCTTTTGGGCCTGGCTGGCTGCCTCCCAAAAATAATATAAATTTTGGTTATTATTTTAAAAGACTTTTGTAATCTGTTTTTAGACAAACAAAATATCCAGGAAGACCTGGGTTTGATTCGAAATAAGACGGGAGTATTTGAAAACAAGATAGACTTTTGTAAAATATTTTTTGGCGAACAGATGCATGCAATCACGAGGATGCTCAAATGCAATGTGGCGTGAGGACATGAGCATGCTATCATGATGATGCACAAAATAAAAACAACAAGTGATTTTCTGGTAGTGGTTTTCTCAGGGTGCTACAGTCTTCTGGTAGTAGGGACCTCTATGTGACCGACTTCTTCATCTTGATGTATCCATGGGGCAGCATCATCTTCATCCACCATGTAAATCTTCTCCATTTGAACAAGCATCATGTCGAGGCGTGGCGCTTCTTCATCCATGAAACCTAGTACATCATGAGATAACACACTATAGGTAGAGGGTAAGTTGTTAGAAAATAAAATCGCCACACTTGACCTATCAACAAGCTCTCTCAACTCACTCAGTATATCACTCATACCCTCAGAGTGGAACCACTCAAACTCGCATATCATGGAGTCACCCATCTCACTCTTTCTCTCACTCAAGTAAGATAAGTGGATCTCATACTCACATGGATTATACACATAATCACTGCAGAATATAGGGACGGGCTCAGTTTTCTCAACTCTGTGTGCCTCCATTGACGATGAAAAAATCCCATGCTCACCTTTCTCAACCTTTTCGCCATCAAGTTTGACACCATATGACAATGTCACATATCCAAGGACAAATGTCATAAGGTGGGAAACATCACCCTCATCACTATCCAAAGTGATTGCTTCATCATAGATTGCCTTCGTGATCGAAGGAAAAAATTCATGCTTGACCCTTTCATCACAATCTTCTCAAGAGTAGTTCTCGAATAGCTACATTATCTTCTCTACCTCCATGGTCGCCTCCAAATATGGATGTGCACCCTTTTCGGTGGCAGTAGACTCCTAAGCTTGACCAACATAGCTCTTCTCTTGAAACTTGGTTATGTTGGAAGACGTGTCTTCCTTTTTTGTGACCACCATGGCTTATGTATTCCCATGTATTGTGACCTTGGTAAAAGGACACAGGTGCTTGCTAGAGGTGGTGAATAGGCGATTAAAAACTTTTACGAGATGGGCTTAACAAATGCAGAATAAAACTAGCGTTTATTTTGTCAAGCACAAGGACTAGATATACTATGGTTTACCTATGTGAACCAACAACTTATGCTAAGTAATACAAGAAACTAAGTGATATCAAGATATATGACTTCAAGGACGAAGGCTATCACAAAGTAAATTGCATAAGAAAATGCTCGGGGTATATAGATAACCGAGGCACGCGGAGACGACGATGTTTTACCAAGTTCCTCCCTTCAAGGGTGTACGTCTTGTTGGAGGGGTCGGAGGTACTAAGACCACCAACTCCACAAGAGGCCTCACTCTATTCTCTCGAGAACCCACCACACGGCAAGCACCATATCCACTATGGGACACTTGAGGGTGGTCACCAAACCCGTACAAGATTGGGGAAATCTCCACAACTTAATTGGAGGCTCCCAATAATCACCACCAAGGGCACTAACGTGGGGAGAGCTTCACAACTTAATTGGAGGCCCCAAGAACTCACCACAAAGGCCACTATACCGTCTATGGTTCCAAGAACCCAAGAGTAACAAGATTCTTGATTTTACCAACCAAAGCCTCCGAGGAGAACTCAAACCGATACACCTAATGCAATGGAAAGTCCTTCACTCCCAAATTGTACCAAAGATACATAAGCTATTGGGGGAATAAGAGAGGAAGAACACAATAGGAAATCCACAAAATACTCCAAGATCTAGATCCAATGGGTTCCCCTCACTTAGAGGAGAGACTGATTGGTGGAAATATTGATCTAGATCTCCTCTCTCTTTTTCCTCAAGAAGATGCAAGAATCATTGGATGGACGGAGAGATAGCAAGATTGGAAAGGTCAGCAATGGAGAGGGAAACTTGCAAGAAGATTTGAGGAACCATTGGGTAAGAAGACCCCTTAACCCCAAAATCCAACTGTTGCAGCCCAAACACACGATTATCGGTACCATCGGATAATCCCTAGGGTTCATGGGTCACCCAAACACAGTTTTGCCAAGATTTCCCGGTACCACCGGACTTCTTACCGGTACTACCGGAGTCTTTGGGATTTCCGGGCACCCAAACACACTTCTCTATGTGGATCCCGATACTATCGGACTTTTTTTCCGGTACCAGCGGATTTTCAGAACTACGAGACACTTAGTACGAAAACGCTAATAACTTTTGCATCCGGACTCTGAATTCGATGATCTTGGGATCATTTAGAAGAGGACAACAAGCACTAAAAGATCATGTATAGAAACATCATTATACAATCACGGAGATAAAACCAAAAGATGAAAGGTTTGAACTCTCTAAAAGAGACAAACCGGTAAAACCTCCAAAACGCAAAACATAATAACTTGACCTTGGAAACACCGATTAAGTTGAAACCAATTTTGTTTGAAAGATACGAACAAGTAACATAAAACAAAAATGTAAATATTGGATACCACAAAGGGAGATAAAAACTATAAGTATGTGAGATACCTATGGGCTCCCCGGATTATTCATCCGAGAATCCCTGTTATGCATACATCCATGTTCCGATGATCAGTGAGCCGTGGAACATAACCGACAGGTATCCTTACAACATCCGAAACATAACGAATTTAAAAGGCTTACATAAATGCCATTATGGCTACATCAACAATAGCAGCGGAACAACATCATGCATAGAGCCCCAATTGTGCCTCAACCTACAGGCAGCTGACTGGGAAGACGGCCTAGCTCGCTGGACGTCACCTAGATCTTCCGAAGTCGAACCTCTGAAAGTCTAGCAAAGTAAATAGATAGGGACACAGCCGTGAGTACTTCTGAATGTACTCGCAAACCACCAAGATAAGTGAATAAAGGAAATACAATTCTAGCTGTGGAGAGATAGCTCTATCTAGGGTTGCTTTTGAAAAGCCTAACCTAACTTTTGAAGTTATGGCATCTCCATATCTTTGTTGAAAAATGGGGGTCGAAAACATGCTTCAGTTTTGTAAATCAAGACATCTCCATATATTTGTTGAAAAAGAGTTTTGAAAATAGTTTTGTAATTAAAACCCTTTTTAAACATCTTTGACCCCTCGGGTCAAAACAAAGCTTTCGAACTCGGGTTCCCCCGGAACCTTCGTCCTCTTCGTACTTGTTTCCCAAACAAGCACAGTTTGGGTACTCCTAGCCAACACCTTTACAACCTTCCTTGACCGTGGACACGGCTATTCAAATAGATTATACTCTGCAGAGTTTGCGCACTTTCCCCACAAGAATCAATAAATCTGCCGGGATACAACCACGGCCCACTACCACTATAGATGGGGGTCCGGGTAATCAAACATAACCTTTCGATTGTCTACCCTAGCAAAGGCATGCTTTTCCTCTTGGGTTTGTTCTCCCCGGCAACGGGTATGTGGCTCCCAGCCATAGTCTTGCCTTCCGTACACCCGCATACACAAACCGCAGCTTGGCGTATACCTTAAATCTGGTGACTCCACTTCCTTCCGTACTCCAAGTCATACCGTCCGCGGGAGACCCAATTGTTGCACCGGCCTCCTGCTAGTTCAGGCTCACTCTTGCCGAAACAAGCAACAGCCTTAAGATCCATGATCTGGTGGCGCCTGCCTGGAATTCCAGGGATCTCTCCCTATAAGCATGGTAGAAGTGCCTCGCTAATGCGGACAAACTACGAGTTAAGCCCCAGCACCTGGGGTAATGTGGTTGCGCTGATAAAAAATGTTCCAGTAAAGGTGTAGAACATCCCAACATCTTCTCGTTTCTCCTCATCACCATTTCTTTTGTTAATACTTCCACTAGGAACGATGCCTCTTCCCAGGGTTTTACAAAGCTGTTTTGAAACCTTTGTAGTGGGGAAAATCCCAAAAACATTTATTTTCTCGAAACCGGGGTTTTCCAACGGGGTGGGATGCTAATCATCATACTCCCGATCTAAAGGGATAAAATGGTAGGTACATCAGGGTGGTGCCTCGAAGGACACGAAGTCATAACTTCGAAGAGCCAAGTTACTGTCGCGGTATTTATAAAACAAAACATGAAGGTAGATAATGTAATTTATAAAGAGGATACAAAACAGGTAAAAGAAAGTAGGACATATATCAGAGTTCGGGAAATGGTGGCTTGCCTGTGATCAGCAATGAGTCCCTGGACTTCTTCAGATGACCAAGAATACCCAATAAACAATTAATAAGAAATCCCTTCCTTCTTGTCGTCAAACACTCACACTATCGTCGTCATCGGGTACACATGTAAGCAGACAATGTCCAAAATCAATACAAGACAATCAGACATCAAACCATACAGCAAGCAAACATAAGAATTACTACTGAACTTGGGAGGTTTTGGAGATGTTGGGTATGGATTGGTATGAATTTACTAAATTGCCACTATAGTGTTTTCTCTTGGGAGGTGGTTGTCAAGGCTAGATACAATAAACTTGGATTAGGGTTCTGTGGTCAGTAGGATACCAATGTGCAAAAGTGATATCCTCAGATAGGTCTTGTCAAGACAAAACCATCACAAGTGGACTCACTTGATTATCAATTTTCTAGATTTAAATATGCTTTTTCATTGTGGATTAAATTCTAGTTTGAGGAAATAATCCACCAGAAAAGTTCTGGAGCTCCAAAAATTATTTCCTTGGATGGATTGGTATTACTTGCTGTACTGAACCACCTGGAGTTGCAATCAAATCAAAAGAATTAACAGAATGCCCTCAGGAAAATCCCAAGTATAGTTCTGTATAGTTTTTCACTTTTTCACCAGATCAAATCTATAGAGGCTATTGAGTTGATTCCGGAGGCATGTGATAGGTATTTAAAATAACTTTCTGTAGAAATTGGATTAACTCATTTTGGAGTTGCCAAACTCCTGAAGTGATTTATTTAGTGAAAATACCCATCACAGAAGTATTTAAATCACTAAAAATCAACCAGAGCTCAATAAATTCTGAGCTGCTAGGATTTGGTAGATGCTGATCCTAGGAGGTACTGGAAATTTGAATCAGGTCCATACCACATTTGGTTGGACATAGAGAATTTATTCAAGGCAGACAAGGGCTGGTTTGGTTATTTTGGTCAAAGGAAACCTACTATTCACCTTGGTATGGGGCTTATGCTGGATGATAGGTGTGTCAAATACCTTCCAGTAGGATTTTGATTCATCTCAATTGGAGATCTAAAACTGTTTGAGGAATTTATTTAGTGCAAAGTATATTTGGCAGCAGAATAAATTCCAGGAAATAATGGTAATTAATTTGAACTTGGGGTTGCTTATGCATGTTTGAGAAAACATCAGGGAACCACCAGAACGTGGAATGTTGGCTTTTGGACTTGATTTACAATTTTATTCGGATTTAATCCTAGCAAGAGGTTTCTGGAATACAAGGATCTGCTAAAGGAAAAAGAAAAAGGGTGCAATGGGCCGGATCTGGGGTAAACTAGGCTGCACAGAGGCAGGCCGGCCCAAGGAGAGGCAACGAGACGCGCGGGAGCCCGCGCTTAAACCTGACAAGCGGGGCCCGGCGGTCAGCGGGGGAGCGCGCCGAAGTGGTACTGAGCGGCGGTGGCCGTCAGATCTAGTCGCGACGAACGGCTCGGGGTCGTCGTCTATGCGAAACAGGGCGGCCGACGATGGAACCCTAGGCAGCGACGGAGAGGGAGGCGGGGCGCTCACCAGAGGGCTCCAAAGGCGTTGCGGAGGGTGCAGGGCGACACGGTGGTCAACGACGATCCGGACGAGGGGCAGCACGGGGTGGTCTGACGCCGGGAGGTAGCTGGCGCGTCGGAGGACGAGAGTAGACTCGGCGGAGCTCGACGGCGATGGCGGAGGAGAGGGTCCTGGGCAAAAAGAAGAGCACCGTCAGGTAGAGGAGGAGGAGGGGAACTCATGGACTGACATGCAGAGGGAATGGGGCAGAGGAGAAGGTGTCTTGCTCAATTTTCTTGAGGAGGCCGAAGCTTCCTCCTCTCCTTCTCTTGGGAAGCACAGAGCTGGGGAGAGGTAGGGAGTGCTGGGGGAGGTGAGTGGGAGTGAGAGGAAGGAAATGAGGGCAGGGGCGAGCTGGGGAAGGGATGCCGGCCTTTATACCAAGAGGTAGGAATAGATGGGGTAATTTATCATCTTGGACAAGGGGGAGAGGAGTCTTGGCTAATGATTGGTCTATAGGGAGGTGGGGAAGGGTAGGATTGGTATTTTCTCGGGTTGGAGCTCAATGAGAGTGGTGGCATCAATGGTAATTAAATGAAGTAGATCTTTGTAAGAGTTGGGATTATCTCTCTCTCTCTTACTATTAGTACAAGGGCTAATTGGTCAAGGCTGAGGTGGAGCTACAGTTTTTGTCGACCTGTGGTATGTCCTGGTTGTGAGTATGAGAATTTGAGCGAGATTTGATGAAATTTGGAAGTGGTTAGAGTGGTGGTTTGCTTAATTAACAAATACTGATCTAATAGATGGTTGTGAAGGAAGTCCAAAATCTTGCATTGGACCAAAGGAGAAAATGGTACTGGTAGATAGATAAGGTCAATGTAGACTCCTAGGATTTAATTGAGATTTTTATGTGGGGTTTTAGTCCACTTAAATCCAATTACTCAAAAAGGACAGAAATGATTTTTAGAAGAGAATTTGATAAATTTGCATTGCACAAGGATGGATTTTGGTGTGGAAGGGTCCCAAATGTGAATACACACTTAGGGGAATTTTCCCAAGATTTATTAGGGATTAAAAGTATTTAAAACAATTATTATTCCAATTCAGCCATTTAAGAAAATGGACAAAAAGAAATAATAAAGCTTCTCAAAAATATTTATTTTTGATAAGGAAGGATAGGGTATGATATGTGGAACTCACATGAGCCACAAGTTAGGGAAGTGTTTTGGCAAAAACTAAACTTTCCTTTATGGAGGGAGTTTTGGATATTTTGACTATTAAAAGAATTAAATAGCTTTGGGGCCATAATAATTATGGATAACTTTTGCTAAATCTTGGTGATCAAGGTAGGTGAGACAGGCAAGGTGTTGCAAGCAATTTTCAACCTTGAGGAATGGAATTCCAACTTGAATTAGGTGGAGGAACAAGGTATTTAGGATCTAGGGTGATGTTATTTTTATCTCACCAAAACATGCTTGCATCTTGGAGCTCAGAGCTCACCTTGGTGCAAGGGATAGATGGGTGGGTAGAACAGGTCATATAGATGATCATGGCAGGAGGAGTTTGAATTAATAGCATTTGAGGTGATCTAGAAGTGATGGCAAACTTTGTTGAAAGTATGGCTGCCATGCAGAAAGAGTCATGAAGCTTTCTAAACCAAGTGGGTTCAAGCAGCAAAAGATTCACTTGGAGCAAGTGAAGTAGGTTTTGATAGACATCAATGAGTAGAACACAACCATGCAGAGAGTTGGTCCATAGGATGTTGTATGAGGGTGTGAGCCTCTACCAAAGTAGGCATGATGACTAGTTTTGCAGGAAATGTTATTTTCTTGTCTGCAAAACCATCATGGAGAAGTGGGTTGTAGGAGGATCTAACCAAGGGAAATTGTGGGCCTTAGTAGTCCTTAGGATGGTTAACAAGATGGTTCAGGTTCATTTCCAAAGATGCACATGGTTTGAGAAAAGGAGGCAATCAAAAAGGTGATGCTGAAACTGTTTCCAGACTTGGTCAAATTTGGCAGTTTTGAGGATTTTGACTAGAGTATGAGAGGGAATGTTCTTGGAGTTGTTGCAGGGTATCAGATCATTAACAAGTGGTTGATATGGAAGTGTAGAGTGAGTAGAAGATATCCATTCTTGATATTGGTCTTCAAGGACTTGGAGACATCTAGAATGGGAAATCTCAGAATGGATCTGGTTAAGGGTTTTAGATGATCACCTAGTGGCTGGTGATCATATCTAGGTTTGCATTCTTGCTTAGGGGTTGATGATTTGGAATCATATTGATCCTAGTGATGATCTCCAAGAGTAACTCATACTACTTCCTAAGCAAGCAAGTCAATCAGCAGATCAAGGCAACTCATCAGACAACAGATCAAGGCAACTCATCTTATAAACAAATCAACTACTCTAGGGTTACCATCAAGCTTAGCTTGGGTAGGGTTGGGGCATTTTAAGGGGTTGAGTTTTGAATAAGGTAAGGTTCTTGGTATCTCTACCAAGTGTAGAATTCAAAAGCTTACAAAAATGTTTTTGGAGATCCTAGAGGTAAGATTAGTTGAGTGTTCTGACTTGAAAACATAAGGAGATTGTAGTATGTATCTCTCCATAGTTTTGCCAATGGAAGCTAATGAAATAGTTTTGGTTACATAGGCATCTTGGCTCATGTTTTGAATGCTAGAACGTTTGAGAATATGTAAATTGAGCCAGGATAGTTTTGGGTAAATAGATTTTATCAACAGAGGTTAGGGTAAGGAGTATCATAAGATACACTCTCTTAGGCTCAAGTGCAACCAAACACCAAACAAGCACTGCACCAAAACACAAGAAAAGTTTTTGTTCCCCCTGATTTTTGCATTCTGAACAATAAATCAGGGTTGCTGAAATTGGGATGTTACAAACCTTTCCCCCTTAAAAGAATCTCGTCCCGAGATTCCAGAGAGTACGGTTAGGGGATTTGTCTTAGTTAGTGCTATGTGTTTCTTGTGGACTAACTTGCCGCCTTTGTCTTCGAACAGAAACACCTTGACAGGGAGGTGAAACTTCAATCTTCTTGAAACTCGGGGGTCGAGCTGGTTTCAACCATGGTTGCGGGGAGGGACCTTCCTTCTGTAAGGACCTACGGTGCTTCTCTTAAGTGGGTTATTGCATCCAAGTCTGTGACAAGTCTGGGTCTTGAGATTTGTGTCTACGGGTCCCATGGTTGGATTTTCTTCTGGCAGAGGGGTAATCTATTTTGCGGGAAAGATGCGGTCTTTCCCCCTTAGGATTTGACCTGGGTAGGTTGGAGAATTACAAGTAGGGAGACTTTCTTATCAGGGTGACAAAAGACAGTTCTTAAGGTAGCGGACATCGACTTACGAGAGGATAGCATCATAGGTGTCGTTCCAGGAGGGGACATGGGCTAGTTTATTACAGGTGACACTCGTCGACTTTCGGGGATTCCTGGAGTGAGTTAAGGGGCTTCTCTCTTGATTTTTTACTTCCATGGGGTGTTGTCGCCTATCAAAGCGTGGGAAATCCTCAGTCTTGAGCGGAGGGGCAGCGAGCGGTAGGGTGACCATCTTTTGTGAGGGAGGGGACCTTGGATGTCTTCGAGCTTCTCTGCCGAGGAAGTCTTGGCGGATTTTCTCTCGGGGCATTTTCTGCTGAAGTGACCGGGTAGGCCACACGTGAAGCAGATGCCCATCCTTCGGTGTAACTGTTTTGACACCTTGCCTTTGCTGGTACCGGGAGGTTGACGGGCTATGCTAATGAGGGGATATACTGGACACTTTATGGGGACATGGTCTTGGCCTTTGCAGATGAAACAGGTGATAAGTAGAGTTGGGCAAACTTTGGGTGGATGGGGTTCTCCACAGTTGGGGCAGTGGTCGGAACATCTGTTGGCTAGGTGCCCTTCGTCTCCGCAGCGGCTACATGCCTTCTTAGAGCTTACGGTCTTCATGGCCATCCTAGGGGAGGTCTTGTTGGTGACAGACGTTTCGGGTTGGGTCTGATGCAACGACTTGGGTAAAACATGCAAGAAGGAACAATTCAAGCAAGCATAGTAATCAAGGAAGTCATTACATACCAACCAAATCTGCACCCGAGGGTGCTAATAGTACTTAAGCATTACAAAACGCGTTCAGGGATGATACATGACTCTACCCTATTGCTAGAGGGGCGAGTACCGTAACGCTGGTGATTACTCGGAGGGTGCATCTGTGAAGTCGGGGCTGGCTTCGGGCAGAGCACTGGAGCTTGCTTGCGCCTCCTGGATGGGCTTGAACCTACGGAGGTACTAACTGGCAGTAGTGCAGTTCCTTCAGTTGCCATTGAGCGTGCTTGATTCCTTTGCAGGGTTTCCAGAGCTTCTTTACAGGTGAGAATGGCTTGCAGGCGACGGAGCTCCATCTGGGAGTGGCGGTATTCGTCAATGACTGTTGTTAACACCTCATTGCTAGAGTAGCTGTAACGGGTCTGAAAGGAGAGAGCAGGATACGCCAGGCTGGGGTCTTGAGTTCCTCCGGTGCAGTCGACATTTCCCTTCATGGGGAGGTAGAAGGTTGTGGGATGCCTCATCTCTGGGAGGGAGCTACGCATGCGCATCAAAGCTTCTCTGGCCACCAAGTCAATAGCAAGCACGGGACTAGGCATCCGAGGTCCTGTGGAGTGGATAGGGCTTCCATTGGTTCCTGGCTTGGCTAGTATGACAATCTGTCCGCCATAATCTCCTGATTCCAGTCCCTTGTGGAGGGTATAGGTAGGTTTCTGCTAGTAACCGCACAGTTTCATCGAGTCCCATAGGATTTGGGGAAATCCAATCTTCAACCACTCTTCATCAATAGGTTCCATCTATAGAAGGGTTTAGGTTCAGGTTGGGTTAGTGGCAGGTGTGCATGATTTTGAGATTATGAAATCATATTAAAGAAAGTGATTTTCAAAATCAGAGGGGAGAAGGACATAAGCACTTTTTGCAACTAGTCATCTTTTCTCCCTTGTCTTTTGGAAAATAGGTTTGCCGTTTCCTGTCTAACATCCATGCTAACTAAGGTCTCCTACAGTCAGGATGGCTCTGATACCAAGTCTGTGGGCTCCCCGGATTATTCATCCGAGAATCCCTGTTATGCATACATCCATGTTCCGATGATCAGTGAGCCGTGGAACATAACCGACAGGTATCATTACAACATCCAAAACATAACGAATTTACAAGGCTTACATAAATGCCATTATGGCTACATGAACAATAGCAGCGGAACAACATCATGCGTAGAGCCCCAATCGTGCCTCAACCTACAGGCAGCTGACTGGAAAGACGGCCTAGCTCGCTGGACGTCACCTGGATCTTCCGAAGTCGAACCTCTGAAAGTCTGGCCAAGTAAATAGCCAGGGACACAGCCGTGAGTACTTTTGAATGTGCTCACAAACCACCAAGATAAGTGAATAAAGGAAATGCAATTTTGGCTGTGGCGAGATAGCTCTATCTGGGGTTGCTTTTGAAAAGCCTAAACTAACTTTTGAAGTTATGGCATCTCCATATCTTTGTTGAAAAAGGGGGGGTTGGAAACATGCTTCAGTTTTGTAAATCAAGACATCTCCATATCTTTGTTGAAAAAGAGTTTTGAAAATATTTTTGTAATTAAAACCCTTTTTAAACATCTTCGACTCCTCGGGTCAAAACAAAGCTTTCGAACTCAGGTTCCCCCGGAACCTTCGTCCTCTTCGTACTTGTTTCCTAAACAAGCATAATTTGGGTACTCCTAGCCAACACCTTTACAACCTTCCTTGACCGTGGACATGGCTATTCAAATAGATTATACTCTGCAGAGTTTGCGCACTTTCCCCACAAGAATCAATAAATCTGCCGGGATACAACCACGGCCCACTACCACTATAGATGGGGGTCCGGGTAATCAAACATAACCTTTCGATTGTCTACCCTAGCAAAGGCATGCTTTTCCTCTTGGGTTTGTTCTCCCCGGCAACAGGTATGTGGCTCCCAGCCATAGTCTTGCCTTCCGTACACCCGCATACACAAACCGCAGCTTGGCGTATACCTTAAATCTGGTGACTCCACTTCCTTCCGTACTCCAAGTCATACCGTCCGCGGGAGACCCAATTGTTGCACCGGCCTCCTGCTAGTTCAGGCTCACTCTTGCCGAAACAAGCAACAGCCTTAAGATCCATGATCTGGTGGCGCCTGCCTGGAATTCCAGGGATCTCTCCCTATAAGCATGGTAGAAGTGCCTCGCTAATGCGGACAAACTACGAGTTAAGCCCCAGCACCTGGGGTAATGTGGTTGCGCTGATAAAAAATGTTCCAGTAAAGGTGTAGAACATCCCAACATCTTCTCGTTTCTCCTCATCACCATTTCTTTTGTTAATACTTCCACTAGGAACGATGCCTCTTCCCAGGGTTTTACAAAGCTGTTTTGAAACCTTTGTAGTGGGGAAAATCCCAAAAACATTTATTTTCTCCAAACCGGGGTTTTCCAACGGGGTGGGATGCTAATCATCATACTCCCGATCTAAAGGGATAAAATGGTAGGTACATCAGGGTGGTGCCTCGAAGGACACGAAGTCATAACTTCGAAGATCCAAGTTACTGTCGCGGTATTTATAAAACAAAACATGAAGGTAGATAATGTAATTTATAAAGAGGATACAAAACAGGTAAAAGAAAGTAGGACATATATCAGAGTTCGGGAAATGGTGGCTTGCCTGTGATCAGCAATGAGTCCCTGGACTTCTTCAGATGACCAAGAATACCCAATAAACAATTAATAAGAAATCCCTTCCTTCTTGTCGTCAAACACTCACACTATCGTCGTCATCGGGTACACATGTAAGCAGACAATGTCCAAAATCAATACAAGACAATCAGACATCAAACCATACAGCAAGCAAACATAAGAATTACTACTGAACTTGGGAGGTTTTGGAGATGTTGGGTATGGATTGGTATGAATTTACTAAATTGCCACTATAGTGTTTTCTCTTGGGAGGTGGTTGTCAAGGCTAGATACAATAAACTTGGATTAGGGTTCTGTGGTCAGTAGGATACCAATGTGCAAAAGTGATATTCTCAGATAGGTCTTGTCAAGACAAAACCATCACAAGTGGACTCACTTGATTATCAATTTTCTAGATTTAAATATGCTTTTTCATTGTGGATTAAATTCTAGTTTGAGGAAATAATCCACCAGAAAAGTTTTGGAGCTCCAAAAATTATTTCCTTGGATGGATTGGTATTACTTGCTGTACTGAACCACCTGGAGTTGCAATCAAATCAAAAGAATTAACAGAATGCCCTCAGGAAAATCCCAAGTATAGTTCTGTATAGTTTTGCCCTTTTTCACCAGATCAAATCTATAGAGGCTATTGAGTTGATTCCGGAGGCATGTGATAGGTATTTAAAATAACTTTTTGTAGAATTTGGATTCACTCATTTTGGAGTTGCCAAACTCTTGAAGTGATTTATTTAGTGAAAATACCCATCACAGAAGTATTTAAATCACTAAAAATCAACCAGAGCTCAATAAATTCTGAGCTGCTAGGATTTGGTAAATTCTGATCCTAGGAGGTACTGGGAATTTGAATCAGGTCCATACCACATTTGGTTGGACCTAGAGAATTTATTCAAGGCATACAAGGGCTGGTTTGGTTATTTTGGTTTAAGGAAACCTACCGTTCACCTTGGTATGGGGCTTGTGCTGGATGATAGGTATGTCAAATAACTTCTAGTAGGATTTTGATTCATATCAATTGGAGATCTAAAACTGTTTGAGGAATTTATTTAGTGCAAAGTATATTTGGCAGCAGAATAAGTTCCAGGAAATAATGGTAATTAATTTGAACTTGGGGTTGCTTGTGCATGTTTGAGAAAACATCAGGGAACGACCAGAAATTGGAATGTTGGCTTTTGGACTTGATTTACAATTTTATTCGGATTCAATCCTAGCAAGAGCTTTTCTGGAATACAAGGATCTGCTAAAGGAAAAAGAAAAAGGGTGCAATGGGCCGGATCTGGGGTGAACTAGGACGCACAGAGGCAGGCCGGCCGAAGGAGGGGCAACGAGACGCGCAGGAGCCCGCGCTTAAACCTGACAAGTGGGGCCCGGCGGTCAGCGGGGGAGGGCGCCAAAGCGGTACCGAGCGGCGATGGCTGTCAGATCTAGTCGCGACGGACGGCTCGGGGTCGTCGTCTATGCGAAACAGGGCGGCCGGCGATGTAACCCTAGGCAGCGACGGAGAGGGAGGCAGGGCGCTCACCAGAGGGCTCGGGAGGCGTCGCGGAGGGTGCAGGGCGACACGGTGGTCGACGACGAGCCGAACGAGGGGCAGCACGGGGTGGTCTGACGCCGGGAGGTAGCTGGCGCGTCGGAGGACGAGAGTAGACTCGTCGGAGCTCGACGACGATAGCGGAGGAGAGGGTCCTGGGCAAAAAGAAGAGCACCGTCAGGTAGAGGAGGAGGAGGGGAACTCATGGACTGACATGCAGAGGGAATGGGGCAGAGGAGAAGGTGTCTTGCTCAATTTTCTTGAGGAGGCCGAAGCTTCCTCCTCTCCTTCTCTTGGGAAGCACAGAGCTGGGGAGAGGTAGGGAGTGCTGGGGGAGGTGAGTGGGAGTGAGAGGAAGGAAATGAGGGCAGGGGCGAGCTGGGGAAGGGATGCCGGCCTTTATACCAAGAGGTAGGAATAGATGGGGTAATTTATCATCTTGGACAAGGGGGAGAGGAGTCTTGGCTAATGATTGGTCTATAGGGAGGTGGGGAAGGGTAGGATTGGTATTTTCTCGGGTTGGAGCTCAATGAGAGTGGTGGCATCAATGGTAATTAAATGAAGTAGATCTTTGTAAGAGTTGGGATTATCTCTCTCTCTCTTACTATTAGTACAAGGGCTAATTGGTCAAGGCTGAGGTGGAGCTACAGTTTTTGTCGACCTGTGGTATGTCCTGGTTGTGAGTATGAGAATTTGAGCGAGATTTGATGAAATTTGGAAGTGGTTAGAGTGGTGGTTTGCTTAATTAACAAATACTGATCTAATAGATGGTTGTGAAGGAAGTCCAAAATCTTGCATTGGACCAAAGGAGAAAATGGTACTGGTAGATAGATAAGGTCAATGTAGACTCCTAGGATTTAATTGAGATTTTTATGTGGGGTTTTAGTCCACTTAAATCCAATTACTCAAAAAGGACAGAAATGATTTTTAGAAGAGCATTTGATAAATTTGCATTGGGGAAGGATGGATTTTGGTGTGGAAGGGTCCCAAATGTGAATACACACTTAGGAGAATTTTCCCAAGATTTATTAGGGATTAAAAGTATTTAAAACAATTATTATTCCAATTCAACCATTTAAGAAAATGGACAAAAAGAAATAATAAAGCTTCTCAAAAATATTTATTTTTGAGAAGGAAGGATAGGGTATGATATGTGGAACTCACATGAGCCACAAGTTAGGGAAGTGTTTTGGCAAAAACCAAACTTTCCTTTATGGAGGGAGTTTTTGAGATTTTGACTATTAAAAGAATTAAATAGCTTCGGGGCCATAATAATTATGGATAACTTTTGCTAAATCTTGGTGATCAAGGTAGGTGAGACAGACAAGGTGTTGCAAGCAATTTGCAACCTTGAGGAATGTAATTCCAACTTGAATTAGGTGGAGGAACAAGGTATTTAGGATCTAGGGTGATGTTATTTTTATCTCACCAAAACATG
This sequence comes from Avena eriantha, assembly GCA_910589775.1. NCBI lineage: Eukaryota > Viridiplantae > Streptophyta > Magnoliopsida > Poales > Poaceae > Avena > Avena eriantha. The sequence goes on from OU342742.1 coordinate 489,696,985, forward strand.
CTTGCATCTTGGTGCAAGGGATAGATGGGTGGGTAGAACAGGTCATGTATATGATCATGGCAGGAGGATTTTGAATTAATAGCATTTGAGGTGATCTAGAAGTGATGGCAAACTTTGTTGAAAGTAAGGGTGCCATGCAGAAAGAGTCATGAAGCTTTCTAAACCAAGTGGGTTCAAGCAGCAAAAGATTCACTTGTAGCAAGTGAAGTAGGTTTTGATAGAAATCAATGAGTAGATCACAACCATGCAGAGATTTGGTCCATAGGAGGTTGTATGAGGGTGTGAGCCTCTACCAAAGTAGGCATGATGACTAGTTTTGCAGGAAATGTTATTTTCTTGTCTGCAAAACCATCATGGAGAAGTGGGTTGTAGGAGGATCTAACCAAGGGAAATTGTGGGCCTTAGTAGTCCTTAGGATGGTTAACAAGATGGTTCAGGTTCATTTCCAAAGATGCACATGGTTTGGGAAAAGGAGGCAATCAAAAAGGTGATGCTGAAACTGTTTCCAGACTTAGTCAAATTTGGCAGTTTTGAGGATTTTGACTAGAGTATGAGAGGGAATGTTCTTGGAGGAGTTGCAGGGTATCAGATCATTAAAAAGTGTAGAGTGAGTAGAAGAGATCCATGCTTGATATTGGTCTTCAAGGACTTGGAGACATCCAGAATGGGAAATCTCAGAATGGGTCTAGTTAAGGGTTTTAGATGATCACCTAGTGGCTAGTGATCATATCTAGGTTTGCATTCTTGCTTAGGGGTTGATGATTTGGAATCATCTTGATACTAGTGATGAGCTCCTAGAGTAACTCATACTACTTCCTAAGCAAGCAAGTCAATCATCAGATCAAGGCAACACATCAGACAGCAGATCAAGGCAACTCATCTTATAAACAAATCAACTACTCTAGGGTTACCATCAAGCTTAGCTTGGGTAGGGTTGGGGCAGTTTGAAGGGGTTGAGTTTTGAATAAGGTAAGGTCCTTAGTATCTCTACCAAGAGTAGAATTCAAAAGCTTACAAAAAGGTTTTTGGAGATCCTAGAGGTAAGATTAGTTGAGTGTTCTGACTTGAAAACATAAGGAGATTGTAGTATGTATCTCTCCATAGTTTGGCCAATGGAAGCTACCGATTTTTTTTGGTTATATAGGCATCTTGGCTCATGTTTCGAATGCCAGAACGTTTGAGAATATGTAAATTGAGCCAGGATAGTTTTGGGTAAATAGCTTTTATCAACAGAGTTTAGGGTAAGGAGTATCATAAGATACACTCTATTAGGCTCAAGTGCAACCAAACAACAAACAAGCACTGCACCAAAGCACAAGACAAGTTTTTGTTCCCCTTGATTTTTGCATTCTGAACAACAAATCAGGGTTGCTGAAATTGGGATGTTACAATACTTCCCAAGGTGTGGAGCCAGAAAACCTCCAAGATAAAAAACGAATAGGGTATACAAGTGAAATCTATTTTTGATGAACTAGAGCTTGTTACGAATATTACCACAAGATCTAGAACCTTAAATGGATAAGATACAAATAACAACCAAGAAATATGATACTAAGTAGGCAAATATTTTAGCTCTCTCCAAAATATACGATCGAGTTACTCACTCGAGAGCCCCTCTTGATAGTACAACTATCTATCCTAAACCCGGTCTCCTCATGTCTAGGATACTGCGATCAACAATAGGGTAATTGCAATACTTGTAGGAGCAACTATTTATTAGAAAGTTTGTCCCATGGAAGTTTGGCAAATGGAAACAACACAAACCCGTAGCCACGTTGTTAGTGAGGCCACGTTCGCACCCAAAACGGTGTTTGGAAATAGTCTACACTATAAGTTGATAGAATGGCAATGAACAAGTGAGATTTAAAGTAACTAAGGGCAAAGTAAATAACAAAAGTAAACTAAATCTAGAGAGTGTTTATGAAGTGTGGAGTGATGTGATTGAGGGGTTCTCAAGGAGTGTAGGATTCACCACTAGCATGGGAGCATTATGTATAATTAGGATAATCTATGTATTTCATCACGACATGTGTGGAGAGATCTCAATAATAAGATGTTCACTACAATACTCATGAGCAGTCGCTTCTTGAATCAGGTATTGAGGTCATCTCTAAATAACCACTGCGAAGCCTCTAAGCAATCACTCTTCCAGACCCACAATTAAGGGTTTCCCCATGGATATCATAATAAGCTTAGTGAGTCTCTCTTAATTCTCCCTTTAACCCTATAGGTTATAAGCCAATGCTTACAGTCACGACTTTGCACTGTACATACTCCCATACACGTCCAAAGGGTATCTCCCTCTCTTTAGTTCTGAAGGAGAATGGTATGTGGATGACTTCACATACCATCTAAAGAGAGAGATCTAACACAATATCATAAATCAATAGATCAAGGACCAAAGTTATAGATCATCTTTATTTCAATGCATAATAATACTAGGGTGTCACCATCTATCCCCAAGAACAAGGCAACTACTCATACATGAAGGCGATCACCATCATGGCAATAGTATGGATAATATATGAAGGTACAATTGAATACAAGGGCAAATCCACAATATAAATTGGATTACAACAAAGTAAACAAACGGGATCGATGTTAAAGATGATGTTGATGAAGATCGATGCGTATCCCTTGAAGATGCAAGTCTCTTCCCCTTGAGTGGTGTGGTGGTGGAGATCTTCTGTGTGGCGGCTATGGAGGCGATGGAGAGGCAGGGCTACGCCCCTGAGGTGTGGATGGATGATGATGGAGGCAAGTAGGGTTCCCTTCCTTAAATAGGCATTCTAGAGATTGGTTTCGCGAACCAACGGAGACCAGGGCTGAATATGCCCATAAGGCATTCACAGATGTTGTTCCATTTGATGAAACGGAGCCAATAGAGGGTGGTACGACAGTATGGTATGGGTGGGGTCTGCCCGTACCGCAGGTCATTAAACCATCTATCTCTGTAGTGTTTTGGCCACCATTTCTTCATACGAACTCCGATTGAGATATTCTTTGGCTTGTTGGATTTGTACGGACAAGGGCTACAACACCATGGTCTTGGATCAGTAATATGAGATGATGGAAAATATGACTTTTCGACATCTCATATGGCTAAGTCTAGTGCCTATGACTTCTCCATATTGAATCTTCTTGGCTCCTTTTATCCATGATTGTCCATAGCACCTACACACAAGTCAAAGACAAGGAAAAAGTAATAAATTCCACTAAAACTACTAGTTGTGCAAAGTATTTATGAAAATGAATGAGAACTAGTAATTAAGCATAATGGGCATATTTGTAGCTAGATATAGCATGTGATGAGTGACAATATGAATAATTTGTATGCTTAAATATACATCATATTTGCACTCATCAACATCCCCAAGCTAAATGTTGCTCATCCTCGAGCAAGAGAGTTTATAAAAATTAATGCAATCATCTATCTTACAATAGAAGATCGATGCCTTGTATCCTTATTTTTGCCTGCAAGCTTAGAGTAAGATAGAGCATATTCATACAAGGCAACACAAGCTTGGTTATGTCCATCCATAAAAGATCAATTACAACTTCTATGCTCCACATGAAAAGTAAATATAGCTTGAAAGGAAACTTGTGATCCTCCTAATGCGCCTTTTATATTTTGTATCCTCGCTTTTGTAAAGTAAAATCTTAGAAATTAAAAGTGAAAGATCATGTCATAAGAAGCATAACATTACAGTGTCTCATTAGAAAACCCACAGAAATAGATCAACACTATCAAACACTACTATTCCATTTGTTGTCTTTCAAGAAAATTCATGTGCTAATAATGAGACCATGCAATAGACTATTTTGTGTATATCTTTATTTATTCCGAAGAAGTTTGCAACAAGGATCAGCGAGTGATATTTTAAGCACCAATTTTCACATTCTTCGAGAGTACCAATACTTTTGCCCATTATGGTAAGATGTGCTACCCATGTCGTCAACTCATAGACGAAATTAGGGGTTGTACCATTGATCGTTTGTAGGCCAGCATAGCTTTTGGCATCCAAAGGTGTGCATCAAAAATACGTAAAAAAGCTTTAAATGATATCACATTTTGACCCACAAAGTTTAGCTTTGGCATGTATCACAATTACCACTAGACTTCTTTTCAATCAAACAACTCCTTTCAAGAGTGCCATCAAGTCTATCAATAAATCTATGAGATTGAGTTTCTATAAGGCTAGACTCTTAAGATAATTAAACATCACTAGAGAAATTATTTATAGGCGTTGTAAATACACTTTTAATCATGTCAAGTGTAGAAATCAAGGCAATTTATTATAGAGGATCACAATATTCTTCTCAAGCTGGATAAAGATTTTAACATAGTGCATCAAAGCTCTAACTAAACTCTATGAAACCTAACATAAGAAAGTGCAACCATTGTATAAACATGAAACATTACTTACCTAAACAAGCATTCAAAAACAGTGGGATACATGCTTGCACAATAATTTCATTGAACAAGAACATTGCACAAGACTCTACACATGCAGAAGTAACTCTACGAAGCTAGAACTTTCACAAGAACAAAACTTGAATAAATTACCATAAGAAAATATAAAATGCAATTATCAAACGAGAGTGTGAGAAGTGGTTACCTCCCCAAGATTGAATAAGGAAAGGGTGACACACTTTACTGGTGAGGTGCGAATAACCTCACTTTTGAAGGACATGGACCTTTGGTTCAACGAATACTTCCTTGTTGAAGCATTGAGTTGAAACAACCAAGTGGCTTATGCAAGTATTTGTATGGTTGGAACAAACCATGCACATCATCACATAAGGTTCAAGTCCCAACAAAAATAATAAACAAAGTAAAAGAACAATTTGGTGTATGAACGGAGTGCCCAACCATGAAAAAAAAAATAAAAGAAATATGAAACACTATAGAGAATTATAGGATAGGGAGTTTCGAAGGTAGGTAAAAGAAAACAAAGTACAATGGAATGCGTAGAAGGTAACCCAATGACCTGAGGTTGTGGAAATAAAAATATTGGGGGTTATAACCTTTTTCTACCCATCCATGCCCTCGTCGCACAGTGCCGCTCCTTGGTACCAGTGCGTGGTATGGGCATGTGCATGTACTGCACCTCGTCTTCTCCTTATTTTATTTTCTCTCTTTTTTCGATTCCCGTCAAAATTAGTACGACTGGGTGGTACAGGCAGAGGAGCCCGTACGGGTGGTCGTTAAACCCTCTGGAAAGTTTTCATAATTTCCACGTCTCGTGGAGAGATCGGTAAGAACGGGTGGTGCGGATGTGACCCACCGTACCAATGCTCTTTATGCTTGTAGTGACTTTTTTGGAAAATTTTCTACTTCTTACGATGTGTCACATGAGTAGTATAGGCACATGGTACAGACGGGTCTGCCCGTACTGCTTCTTGTTATACTCACTGTAAGCTCTAGAACAAGTTATTTTCACTAAAATTTTTATTATAGACTTGAAACGTTAGTCTAGCATCCATACAAACATACATATTTTTTTAAGAAGATTTAACCAATATAAGCAACACATGATTAGAGCAGCAAACAATTCTACCCTTTGAAAATAGTCCCAAGCTAACTCTTAATAGTAAATCATGCATAAATACAAGTGTAAATGCAACATGAATGCAACTATACTGAAGACACAAAATTAAGAAAGACACCTAAAAATCTTCCGGGTTGCCTCCCGAGAAGCGCTTTCTTTAAAGGCATATAGCCAGGATTATATGGTCCATTAAATTATTTGCCTGAACCCACGGGATATCAATTCAAGGTGTAATGGTACTTACCTCCAACAAAGGGTTGGAGCATCTCATAGAAGAGTACGATCGGAGTCATATCCGCTTGCGGTGCATCAACATCTTTTATATGTAGGTTCTCACTTCCAAGCGAGCGTGCATGCACCAAGTGTGGCGCGCATGCCTTCTTATGTAGCTGCAACGAGAGGATTAGAGGTTGAAATATAGTTATTAAACTTTTACCTTGGTTACCATTGTAGGGGAATACTTCATAGTATTCTTACTTTGCAACAGGGAGTAAATCAGGTCCCTACACATTAGCATCAAAAGATTCATAACAAGGTTCTATCTCTAGTTCATAATTAGTAATGCCCTCCTCATGAGTGTCTAGGCACAAAGCTTCCATAGATAAATCATAATCAATTTTAGCTTTATAACAATCATTACTAGAGAGAGAGGCATCATTATAAAACAAAGTATTTGTAGTGTGCCAATCTTTGTCAACCTCACCTTTTTGTTGTTCCTCCTATTTATCTTGTGTTTCCTGCAAATGGTTATCTTCGGGCACAATATACTATGGCTTACTCTATACCACAAGTGGATTACCACTAAGACGTTCTTGGCAATAAGATTGTAAAATTGATAATAAGTTGGTAAGTTTAATATGAAGCATATTATCACTACTCTTTCTCATATTGAACCTTTTGAGAGTAGATCATGGACACCTTTATAAACCAAATACTCTAATACTTCAACTCTAGTGTAAGATACTAGGGATTATTCAAGAGTAATGGAACATTGAAAACTAAGGTGGCCAACTGCCATACATTTATCACAAATCTCATGATATGAATTACCAAATGATTTTGCACAACCATGTAACACATCGTACAAGTTAAACAAATCCATACTAGTGGCAATAGTATGTTCACTGCGGTGTACATCCTTTTCTTCTTTCTTCTATGAGTCCTGCAAAAGGTTAGTCTCTTCGAAACAGAAGTGGTCAATAATGCATTACTACTAAAGTTATCAAAACAATAAGAGTATATATGTTTTACTACTCCATAGATTCTATGTAGTGCTTTGTCTTCTTCATTTATATTTCCTATGCGAGCTAGCAACTCGTAATAACTAGTAGAAAGCACATATTCTAAAACCTCCACATCAACAAAGCGTTCATTACTTTCATTGTAAGATGATAATGTGGTATCAATGCTACACTCACATTGATAATTAATATGATTTATGGATCTGCAATTTTCACAAACAAATTTATATGAGGCACATAATATGGAGGAATAACCATTCAACCATTTCAACCATTCTTCTAATGTCTATTGCCTCGAAACATAATATCCAAAAGTTCTGAACTGCATCTCCTCCATTGCTAGCTTCATCTGTTCAAAAAGAGTAATCTCGGAAGACATGATTAGTAGCAAATGTTTTTTTAATTTTTATGGGTTTTTGGTTTTATATGTTTTTGTTCTTTCCAAATAAGTAAAAGAAGTAAAATAGCAAAAAAGGAAATAAACTATGTGCGAGTGGGTAGGTGATAACCAAACACTATGCTCCCTGACAACGGCGCCAAGTTGATGTTTGGGTTCCTACGATCAACAAGGTAATTGTAGTACTTGTAGCAACAACTATTTATTAGAAAGTTCGCCTGATGGAAGCTTTGAAAAGGGCAACAACACAACCCCATAACCACGTTGTCGGTGAGGCCATGTTCGCACCCAAAACAGTATTTGGAAATAGTCTACATTATAAGTTTCTAGAATGGCAATGAACAAGTGAGATTTAAAGTAACTAAGAGCAATGTAACTAAAGCTAGAGAGTGTTTATGAAGTATGGAGTGATGTGATTGACGGGTTCTCAAGGAGTGTAGGATTCACCACTAGCATGGGAGAATAATAAGATGCTCACTACAAGACTCATGAGCAGTCACTTCTTGAATCAGGTATTGAGGTCATATCTAAATAACCACTGCGATGCCTATGCAAAATCACTCCTGCAACCCACAATTAAGGGTTTCCCCATGGATATCGTAATAAGCTTAGTGAGTCTCTCTTAATTCCCCCTTTGACCGTGTAGGTTATAAGCCAATCCTTACTGTCACCACTTTGCACTAGACATACTCCCATACACGTCCAAAGGGTATCTCCCTCTCTTTAGTCCCAAAGGCGAATAATATATGGACGACTTCACATACCTTCTAAAGAGATGGATCTAACACAATATCATAAATCAATAGATCAAGGACCAAAGTTATAGATCATCTTTATTTCAATGCATAATAATACTAGGCTTTCACCATCTCTCCCCAAGAACAAGGAAACTACTCATACATGAAGGGAATCAACATCATGGAAATAGTATGGATAATATAAGAAGGTATAATTGAATACAAGTGCAAATCGACAATAAAAATTAGATTACAACAAATTAAACAAAGGGGATCAATGTTGAAGACGATGTTGATGAAGATGGTGACGAAGATCGATGCATAACCCTCCAAGATGCAAGTATCCTCTTACCCTTGAGTGGTGTAGTGGTGGAGATCTTGTGTGCAGTAGATATGGGTGAGGTGGAGCGGCAGGGCTCCGCCCCTGAGGCATGGATGGATGATGATGGAGGCAGCTAGGGCACCCCTCCTTAAATAGGAATGCTGGAGGTCGGTTTCGCAAACCGACAGAGCTCGGGGCCGAATATGCCCATCGTGACTTCACAAGTGTTGTTCCATTTGACGAAAATGGAGCAACAGAGGGTGGTACGACCATATGGTATGGGCGGGATCTATAGTGTTTTGGCCGCCATTTATTCATACAGACTCCGATTGAGGTGTTCTTTGGCTCATTGGATTTGAATGGACGAGGGATAAAACACCATGGTCTTGGATAAGAAATATGAGATAATAGAAAATATGACTTTTTGACATCTCATATGGCTAAGTCTAGCGCCTGTAATTTCTCCATATTGAATCTTGTTGAATTCTTTTATCCATGATTGTCCATAGCACCTACACACAAGTCAAAGACAAGGAAAAAGTAATAAAATCCTACTAAAATGACTAGTTGTGCAAAGTCCTTATGAAAATTAATTAGAACTAGTAATTAAGCATAATGGGCATAGTTGTAGCTAGATATAGCATGGGATGATTGACAAGATGAATAATTTGTATGCTTAAATATGCATCATATTTACACTCATCATCTCCCAACTAACAACATGAGACTGGCAAAAGGGAAAACCTATCAAGATCATACCTTTGCCTTGAGCATTCCACTTGAGCTTGATGTAGATGATCTTGTCCTCCTCAAGATGGAACACCTTTCTTGATTTCTCTTGCTTGCGCTCGCTTGATGAAGACTTGCGACTTGATCCCCCATACACCATGGGGAAACCTATTATTTGATCTTGTCTTCCTCGATCAATGATAATGGAGGATGGAAAGCATTTAGAATGTGATATTATAGAGATTGCACATCTTGAACTTGCAAAACTTCATTTCTTCTTGAGTATTGACCCATTCTTTGTCTTGATCAACCTTGAATAATCTTATTTATTCAACATGATTCCAATAGGCCCAAAGCCCTTGGACACTTATTATTATTCATTTCTTCTACCTTGAATCCAACACATGATCCAAGCAATGCCAATGTACAATTTTTAACTGTAACTCAATCCAAACATTATTCCATAGAGACTGTCATTAATTACCAAAACCACACATGGGGGAAGACATGCTCTATCACTTGGTCCTTGCACTTTTTCATGGGGGATTGGAACATTCCCCTATATAATGAACGTGGCAAGAGAACTTGTGGCATAAGGTATATTTCTTGTAGCTTGAGATTCTTGCAGATACCATTGTGGTGGTGGCACTAGACGAAGGTACGACATGATTTTTCTTGTTCACCATTTTTGTGGTGGTACTAGAAGGAGATACAACTTGATGGGTTGAATGACATTCACTGTCGTACATTGAGAGTCACATGGGTCTATTGTGGTAGTAACATGAGGAGTGGAAGATGCCATATGATGTGGTTCTCTCTTTTTTGCACTTGTCACCTTCTAGTTCTATGAAATAGTACTGAAAAAATGTGAGGTGTTCTCTTTTGAGGATCCCGAAGCTTGAGTAATGGTCATCCTCGAATAAGAAAGTGCTATCATTGAAGTTCATGTAGTTGGGTGACTCATGTTAAACTTGAAGTTTTGTTGATGTAGCTTGATGGCGTAGGCAATAGCTTGATTCATTGTCCTCGTCGAGAAGATGCTTTAGACATCATATTGAAGTGACTTGGTAGTCCAGGATGTGCGTGGGGATCCTTCTTGAGCTTGATGGAGCCTCATGTATGTGACCTTCCAAGCTTGGAGATGTCTTCCTTGATCATGGAGATGCTGGGACCCATGTTTGCATGAAGTGTGTGCTGGTAGAATCCTCCCTTAAAGTTCATGGTTTATTGATGGTTTACCTCATATTGCATTGTGTGTAAGTTATTGATGTGGTCACCCATGCTTGAGAGGTCATAGTCGTTGAGGTACTCCACCATGTCCTCCATGCTTGAAAATTCATTGTTGGTGTAGTGCTCCACTATGTCCTCCATGCTTGGGGAGCCATTGTTTATGTAGTGCTTCATGTCATGTGTGTACGAGGATGTATTGTCAGCGAAGTGCTCCATGATGTCATCAAAGAATGATGAGTCATTGTCAGCATAGAGCTCTGTCATGTCATCTATGCTTTATGTCATCAGATTCGCCGGTGTCCCTAGACATGTTTACCAGAAGAACAAGTGTGGTATAGTGGAAAAACTGGATACAAGGATGCCTACACCTTATCTCAACTTGTAGATTGTATTGGACCAATGGTATGAACTGAGACAAAATGCAAAGGAGAAGTGACGTTATGTCAAAGAACATAAGTAAAACCAAACATATACAACTTATTATGAGCTTAGGTATGGAAAATGGCATGCAAAATGGAACAACCAGAAACCAATATATTATACTGGAAATTAAAGAACCACGGTGACTGCAAAGAAAAAAACAAGTCAATCTTACAAGATAGAAATTATGGTCACGGAAACACACACATGAAGATTAATTGGACTTGTGCAACTATATGAGTGAGATAAAGAACCATAAAGCACCTAGCTAAGACTATAAGCTCATTTTACACAGTACAAGGAGAGATTTTTGGTTCAGTTGCATATAATGGTGGGCTCCAAGATTTGCATAATAAGTACTAAACCTACAATATTTTCATCGATATTGCGATTCATATGCTATAAGGCACTTGTTTATTTTTTATTTTTCTTTTGCCTTGCCTCTTCCTTGTGCCAACAAACAAGTATACAAAATCAACTATATCAACATGCACATACAAATTTTGCTTGGAATACTACATTGTAAAAATGTGTAAATCCCAAGCAATCATAGATGAACTAGTCTCAATAGGTGCTTGTTACTCGCAAATATATTGTGAATCACAAAGGAATACAAGTGGGGGATGAATAGGAAATTTCAAAACTAATATGGTTTTGGCTTGATAGAATGCAGAATTAAACTAACATTTATTTTACAAGCACAAAATCTAAATACACTAGGCTCAACTAAGTGCACCAACAACAACTTAGGCTAAGCAAGATAAAACAAGGTAAATATACGACAAGTGATAAGAAATATATAAGTACTTCAAGCATGATGGCTATCATAAGGAATGTAAGCTCGGGTATAGAGATAACCAAGACACGCAGAGACGAAGATGTATTCCCGTGTTCCCTTACAAGAAGGTACGTCACGTTGGAGAGGTGTGGGGTTCCACGAAGGATTTCCCAACGCCATGAAGGCTCACCTTCTTCTCCGAGTCTATCCCACAAAAGAATAGTCCCTTTCCTTATGGCTAGATTTTCCTCCACTCCAGAGATGGCAAGCTCCACAACCACTTCACAAGCTCCACGAAGGAGAAGCCCGAGTCTCTTCACAATCTTCCACGAAGAGGACACCCGGCACCAACTGCCAAGCCAACTAGGAGGTCACCCTCCAAGAGTAACAAGCTCACGGTCTCTCACTCGAACAAATCATAATGGAGAGCTCAACACTTATGCAAGAATGCAAAGCAAGAACACCAAGGGTACTCAAATCCTTCACTCTCAAATCTCACCAAAGCAACAAGTTCTAGGGAGGAATTAGAGAGGAAGAACAATGGTGGAAGTCAACCAATGACTTCAAGATCTAGATCCAAAGGGTTACCCTCACTTAGAGGAGGAATTGATTGGTGGGGATTGTAGATCTAGATCTCCTCTTCCAAATCCCTCAAAAAGATGCAAGAATCATAGGAGGGAAGGGAGAGAAAGAAAGCTCAATAGGTTCAACAATGGATGTCACTTTCATGGTCAAGAACACTCAAAAACATTGGGGGAAGAACCCCCTTTTATAGGGGAAAGAAAATATGGCCATTGGGAGAAATATGCGTGAACCCGGTTTGAAGTTCGGTTGAACCGGCTCAAAAACCGGACGGTCTGGTATCAAGTTCGGTTGAATCCCGGTTTGAATCCGGTTGAACCGGATCTGAAACAGACTTCATGAAAAATGCAATAACTTTTACATCCGAACTCCGATTTCGATGATCTTGGGCTTGTTTTGACGAGGAAAACAAGATCTACAAGATGGAGCTGAGAAACATCATAGTAAAACAAAGGAGGATATAACCAAATGAAGAAAGGTATGAAGCTTCCTTATAAGAAGAACTAGTAAAACCTTCAAACTCCATAACGCCATAAAAGATGCATATGAATTCTTTTTTCGATGAACTTGGGCTTGTTGAAGATCTAGCAACAAGCTCAAGAACATCACATGGAGAAACACCAAGAATAAACAAAATAGGAAGATGAAAAGTATGCAAAGGATTGAGCTCCCTACGACGATGTGATCAAGTTACCCAACTGAAAGCCCCTCTTGATAGTGCGGCTATCTATCCTATAACACGGTCTCCCAACAACCACCTTGAGACCGGTAAAATAAAAACCTACCAAGGACATACCTTTCGCTTGCGCATGTCTCTTGATCTTGATGACAACTCTTCAAGCTCTATCCAAGCCAGAATGCAACACTTGAACATTGTTGCTTCGTGAAGACTCATAATTTTCTCCCCATATACACTATGGGATAGCTTCATTAAGACACGTCTTCACATGTCCATTATCACAAATATGGACGGCAAGCTTCAAGAAAATGATATTCTCGAGATGATTATCTTGAACTTGCCCTACTCAACGTTGATGATGATCACCACTTGATGTCATCCTCTCATGGGCTATATGAGATCTTTAATTTTTATGCATGCCCATGAAAAGATACCAAACCAATATAGATAACACAAAGGCACATATATAATGGGTTAGTTCATGAAGCATAATTGACAAGCTTACCATCCCATGAGATTAATGTGGTACATTCTTTGTGCTTCATGTGTTGAACAAACTTGAATCTAATCTTCACTCTTTGTATTGGTCAACCATGTATCTTCTCATGATCCATCTCAATATCTTGAGGTACATAAAGGACCCTTCATTTGATTACATGCTCTAAATCTTAGTCAACCGTAGCTCAACTAATGAGGCTATCATGACACTGACTTAGAGACATAACTTGAATTCTTCTACTGAGATCACAGTCTCAAGATCTTGGTCATATCATATTCTTCTTTAACTCGATAATGTTGATGCCAATACTCGAGGTATATCTTTATCTTCATGGCATCCATACTTGAATCCAACACATGGACTACAAGCATGACCTATGGAATATTCCTTCATATAAAACGCACTACATTAGTCCATAGGGATTGTCATTAATCACCAAAACCACACATAGGGCAATTACCCTTTCAATCTCCCCATTTTGGTAATTGATGATAATCACAATAAGAGGGTTGCTACATTGCAAATGTATCTATAATTTTTGATGTTCCATGCTTGGTTTTATCTACTTTCTTATGTTTTGTTCCAACTTTGGAGTACTTTTCATAGACTTTCTTGGACTAACCTATTAACAAGATGCCACAGTGCCAGTTGCCTGTTTTCTGATGTTTTTGGTTCTAGGAGTGTCAGAAAATCAATATTCTCGGAATTGGACCAGACAAAAGCCAAAGTAGATATTTTACCAGAAGACGAGACGGAGAGGGGCCAAGGGCTGGCCACACCACCTGGTGGCGCGGGCCAGGCCAGGCCGCGCCAGGGGGTGGTGTGGGCCCCTCCGGCACCCCCTCGGTCTCCCCTCTCGCCTATAAGAACATCCCGATGCATAAACCCTAAAGCATCGATCAAAATTCGACGAAATGTTCCGGAGCGCTGCCGCCACCGAAGGGGAGATTCGGGGGACAGAAAGTCTCTGTTCTGGCACCCTGCCGAGATAGGGAAGTGCCCCCGGAGCCATCTCCATCGATCTCCACCACCATGTCCATCACCGTTGCTGATTTCCATGATGAGGAGGGAGTAGTTCTCTCTCGAGGCTAAGGGTTCTACCGGTAGCTATGTGTTCATCTCTCTATCTATGCATGATCTTGTTGTGGTCATGAGCTTTGTAATCAAGTAGATCTACCTTGCTACTCAAGTGCTTTAATAGATCTCTGCTCTCCCCATGTGTGTGAAAGTGACAACGTGCACACCATGGTGGCACTTAGGCTAGAGATTACAAATACTTGTTATGAGTAATATTTGGAGTTGGATGTCTTTATGAAATTGTGGTGTTTGTTGGAACCATCTATTGCTCAAGGTGAAAGTGTGGGGTTTTCTAGATGGGAAAGGCTTACTTTGAGGTGTGTTGTTATAGCCCTACCATCGATTAGAGTGTCCAACCAGAGAGTAGTTAAGAGTAGTATCATAAAGAGAAGATATTTATATGAGAGTGTTCACTAGTGAAAGTATGATCCCTAGGCCTTGTTTCTAAGCATTGAAACACCGTTTGCAACTAGATCTGTTACATGTTTGCTTGTTGCCATCTTTATTTCAGTTTGTCTTTAGTCTATTTCACACCATCAAGCTATTTTCTAGCACCGTTACCACTTATAATTATCCATACCACTTGTATTTCACTATCTCTTCGCCGAACTAGTGCACCTATACACCTGACAAGTGTATTGGGTGTGTTGGGGACACAAGAGACTTCTTGTATCTTGATTGCAGGGTTGCTTGAGAGGGGATACCTTTGACCACTTCCTCCCTGAGTTCGATAAACCTTGGGTGATCCACTTAAGGGAAAACTTGCTGATGTTCTAGAAACCTCTGCACTTGGAGGCCCAACAACTGTCTACAAGAATAGAAGTGCGTAGACATCAAGGGTTTATATAATGAATATTAGAAACAAGTATACAACTTATCTGAGAATAAGTTGTATACAAGAGGTTGTATTGATATGGTTAAGCAACACAAAGATACTAGCCCATATAAAAACCGATTCTACTCACACAAACTAAACCTAATGCACGAGATGTGAGTAGAACCAACATATATAGAGAAAACTCCCCCAAAATATATGCACGTGTGATGAACTTGAATTTCATTGTAAGCATAACGTTTGGGAGAGTTTCCACTATACATTCAACCATGCAAAATGTAATAAAGATGAAATGCATGAAAGGAAAACACTTAAGAAGAAACCAATCTTAAGTACAAAACCATTTCCCTTAAAACCCTCTAAACTTCTCCCCCATTGAAAACAAGTGCAAAAATGGATGATAAGGTTAGAAGGACAATATAGTATGAGTTCCTAGCCAAGGTGTGCATTACTCGTAATATGAGTGAAATCATATGCACATATCCAATGACGAATACTTGGAGGAAATCAACTATATTGAGGATCAAATATTGCTAAAAGGATAACAAGGTGAAGAAACTTCTATGGATAAAGCAAGCAATCAAAAGATTCAAATAATCAAATGGATAAATAGTGCTCTAAATGAAATAAGGAAGCTCCCCAAGGTTCATGCATAAATTAGTTGTTTCATTTGAATACAATATGCACAAACATGGAATCCCAACTCCCTCTATATCATTTAGAACACAACCAAGATACAAGGAGTAGAGATATAAATCAATACACTTGTCTAGACAAGCTTAAGTACAAAGACCAAAAATGAGATATGAGTGCATGAGGATGCAATAAAAGTGAACCAGGCGCTCATAAATCAAGACCTTACCAATAACATTAAAAACCAAGAGGATAAGAGAGATGGTTGGCAAAGAGCGAGGATATCAAGGCGAGAGATTAACACTCTCGTGTATATAAGTTTCTAAGTGGGGAAAAACATGAGAATAATCCACAAAGAAACATCCACACATAAGAGGTTAATAAAAAAGAAAACATGATATCCAAGAGGAAGTCATAAGATATATCAAAAAATGATAATTTTCTTAAGTACATATACAACCCATGGCTCTATTTTCTCTCATGGTATCTCAATGAACTTGACCAAATAAAAACAAAAACCTCAAAAACATCACAACTAACACTAAGGGAACAAATGCTAGTTGGTATAATCCCCTGTGAAAGATTGGCAAGACCTTGATAGAATCTGAGGGGAAGAGACCACCACTAATAGAATCTAAAGGAAAGACTAGCAAATGACAGAGTGCCACTCATACAAAGACCAAGTGCTTGAAGATATCTTCTAGATCTCCAAAGTATAACTAGGGAGGTCTTGGTATCCACATGGGGATCTTCGGGCAACATCGATTTTAGGAGGTTCTACACACGTCATGGCAGTAGTACTATTCGTTTTGGCGGTATTATCGTTTAAGTGTCGTGGTAATGGCCATGGCAGTCACTACCGAGGGTAGCGATTGAGTTGAGGGCAAGGACGAGTGAGCCCTGCGGTGCGAGATTGAGGAGACTCAGGGTTTTACCCAGGCCCCCTAAGGGTAAAATGCCTACTTCCTACTAGATGTATTAATCAAAGTGATATTACAATGGGAGGTCGAGCTCGGTGATGAGGGAGGCGAGTTGCCTCTATGGGGTGGATGAAGGTGTGTCCCTATAGAGGGTACCCAAGGGAGGTTTATATACCTCGCTAGGGTTTACATGATAATACTGAATCGGTTAAGGTTTTGGTGATCTTGACCTAATCTGACTGGGCCTAGCTATGCTTCTGGGCCTTCTGCATCCAGTTGCCATGCTCCTTCGGCCTTGAAATTTCACTCGTCGTACCAGAGAGTCCACTCGCTGTGAGCTTGGCTAGTTGAATCCACTCTCCTATGCATTACCCTATTGGCATATCCCCATCAATAGTCTCAAAGTGCGTCGAGGGTTTGATGGAAGCTTCAACTTGGCAGTCGGAGTAGGTGGGCCTGAGAGGAAGCTTAGTCGAATTGGCGACAAAATCCCCTTAAAGAAGTAAGAAGTCAACATGCCAGGTTTCGACCCAGTCGCATTCAAGTGAGTCACGCTAGCGCTGAGTCGCTATCTCCAGGCGAATGGACTAAAGCAAGTGGCCAATTTGACCAAAGGTGGACCATTAGTTTTATCAAACTACCTGTTAGGTAACTCCAACGGTAACTTCAGCAGAATTTCCGCGAAGCAACAACTAATCTGGGTCGTTTCGCTGGCATACCTTACTTAAGGGGGAGTAGGGGAGTCTTGTATGGACTTTCCTCCACACTTCTCCATTTCCTCTTCTTCTTCCCGAGCCGCCTCCGGTCCAGATTTCTAGACCAATCAAACTCATTCCTGATGGCGCCTCTAAAAGATCTTTGGGGGAAATCCAAGTGGACAACGGCTGTGCTGCAATCCTTCCAAGACACCGAAGTCCTTGTGAAGGGGAACTGGTGAATCCCCGCGGCCAACGAGCTTGAGCCGAAGCCGTGAGCGGGGGGAGTTCATTCGCTTCCTTAGTTACCTAGAGCATGGGCTGGGTTTCCCACCTTGATCTTCTTTCGATGATTCTGCGCTTATTATCAAATCAAGCCCTCCGGTCTGGGGCCTCACATCATTCAGCAGCTCGTGATCTTCGTTGCGTTGTGTGAGTGCTATCTCGGCTGCAGGCCATATTTCCCCCTCTGGCTGGAGTTGTTCCACGGATGAGTCAGCCATGAGGGAAAGGACAGGCCTATCTTGGCCGTAGACACTGTCACCTTCCAACTGAAGCCCAATGCCAATTTCTAGAGCTGATGATGCCAAAGAAAGCAGCGAACGAGTGGAAAAAGTTCTAGTTCTATGTCAAGGAATATACCCCTGCCAGTGAGCTGGCGATCCTGGCGTATACTATAGAACGGAGCAAGCCACGGCGATTGTCGGAAAAAGAGCTCCTCGAGGATCATAGGATGGCCTTCACGGAGATGTTCTCCCGAATCACGAAGCTGGAGGAGGATGGCTTGGTGATGATCAATATTTACGATTGATGGCTCGAGTGGCGACTTGTTCCACTCGCCACTCGAGCCCATTGGATGTACGAGTATACCAGGCCATCGAACCCGATGAAGTCATCCCACGAGGTGTGGGATGCGGAGGATTACATTGCAGCTCTAAAGAATATTACGGACACGAAGTTCACTGATTTGTTGAAAGAACTTCGCTCGTAGAATGCCAGATCACGATCGGCCCCACCGTAAGTTTATTCCATTCGTAGTCTCATTTCCTGTTTGCTTGTCCGAGTCGAGTTACTAACCCACGTATATGGTATTGTGTCTCAGCTCTTTCAGGTCTTGGAGAACTAGCTTCCTCTTCTTGACGAGGAGGTTCCCGAAGAACTCCGGGACGAGGACAAAGGGGATGCCTCCGAGAACGAGGAGGAAGAAAGCACGGAGGAGCCAGAACCTGTCTCCGCGCCCCAAAAATGTCGCAGCTAGAAGCGTCACGTGGTGGAGGCTAGTCGCAGCCTTAAGGAGTTTGATAGTGATCTAGAGATCATTGATGACCAAAGCTGCGGATGCCAAACCCAACCAAGTCTAGCACGAAGATGAAGCCTCCAGCGAAGCTAGCATGGAGGTTGACAATGGTATTTGAGTTGATGGAGGTGGTAAAGGAGGCAATAGAGCCAGAGTTAATGGTAGAGCCAGAAGTGGCGAAGGGATCAGAGGCCTGGGCGAAGCCGGATGCACCGGCAAAGAAGCCAGAGGCACCACCCAAGCCATGACACAAAGCAGGCCTCTTTGAGACTGGGCTGCCATGCTCGCTCGGACCCGAGTTGGAGAAACCCACACATATTAGCATGGGGTTGTGAGTCCTCCCAGTCCCCAAGTAAGTGTATTTCGTCTATTGTGTTGTATATGCATTGTGCTACTCGAAAATTCTGAGTCGCTAATCTTCTTGGATTCGTAGGAGCCAGCCGAAGAATGTCAAGCAACCTATCATGGTGAAGGTCCCTCGAGCCACACCGAGGAAGGGGAATACACCTCCAAGAAGGGGAAAGGCGACTCCGGCAGGGCGCCTAACCTTGGTGCCAAGAAGAAGAAGAAGGTTTACCTCGAATAGACTAGCAAGGCAACAGTGAAGGGCGACGCAGGCGATGTTGTCGTGCGTGAATAGGGCTCCAAGGCTCAGGAGTTTGGCATGATGGTAGAGGATGCTGTCTCGACCAAGGACATAGCAGCAGCGCCACCCGCGAAGGCATCCATGGCTATGATGTTCCTGTAGTTTCTCACTAAGGGGTCCTCCGCGACTGTCTAGACGCAATTGCCAACGATGGGGAGGTCATCGACAGAAACGTCGGGCTGATGTCAAGAGGAGCCGGGGAATAATCATATCCGATGCTGTTTGTGGGAGCGATCGAGCTCCACCGTTTGCTTGCCCAAGCACTCTAGGTATGTCTAGTCCCCGAGGCTCTAGTTGCTAAGAAGTATTGGCCGGAGAGTTACTTTCGAGTGTCCATTCCCCAAGGGTCGGGTCGTTGAATAGCAGTGAGTTGAGTCTTGTAACTTTGCCATTCCCAGTCCTCGAGGGTTGAGTTGTTGAATAATAGTGATTTGAGTCTCAAAACTTTGCACTTCCCTAGTCCTCGAGGGTCGGGTCACTGAATAGCAATGAGTTGAGTCTTGTATATGGTGTTTGATATAATTTTGGTTGTATTTTTTGACTTGCAGCATGAGTCAGATGACTGGCGAGTGGAGCTGGAGCACCTTCGATACGACTTGCAGGTGGCGACCCAGGCTATCATCCAACTTCGGGTTGCAGTGGGTGAGTGGTTTCCTTCTTTTTGTGTCTTGGTGAACTATGTTGTCTGACTCGTCAGTGAGATGATATTCCTTCTTTGTTTGCAGGCAACCATGCCTCTGCATTGGCGAGTGCTCATGAGTGTTATGTGCTTGTTGCTGAGCTCGAGACGGCGAAGGCGACTGCCACCTCGGCAGAGGAGAACTCCAAGGCCACGTTGGCGGAGGTGAAGAAGGCCAAGAACGTGTTGGCAGACACAGAGAAGGACCGCAAGGCATCTGACTTCATGATCGTGGAGCTATAGACGAAGTTCTCCAAACTGGAGAAGTTCGTCATGGAGAACTATCGACGCCTGCTTGGTGCATATCCTTGCTTTATTTTTCTTGTGAGGTTGGTCGAGTTCTCGAGTTATCCGAGTGTGCTAATACCTTGTAGATGTCATAGGTCCAAGGGATCTAGCAATGCTTCAATACGAGGCCAAGGACTGCCTCAAGGAGGTGCTTGTGGTTGCCACGATGTCGTCGATGTGTGCCTGGGCTATTGTTTAGGACATTTGCCCCACTAAGGTGATCCACGAGGGGTTCGCCGAGGTTTGGAGGTACCTGGAGGAGGTGTCGACGGTCGTCGAGTGGATGATGCGCTCTATGTTTTGTCGCGGGGTGATCAGCATGTTGAGTCTTCGGCTCGCGAATTTCCTAGAGGACTTCGAGTTGGACGACATGAAGAGAGGGTTCCCTTCCACGACGGGCATTATCGAGATCGCCGATGTGCTGGCGCTGAACGCAAAGACCGCTCCCGATGAGATACACCCTCCCCTATCAGGAGAGTCAAGTCGCTCTTGGAGATCTGAAGCCAGAGGATCAGAACTTGCCATCAGAGCGTCCATTTGAATTTATGGTCATGAAGTCGCTGACGATGTTTCCCATCAACCGCTGGAAGCCCTTTGCCAGGACCAAGTGCGCGGACAGAGCTTCTTCCTCACAGGTGGCAGAGTAGATTGTTTATTCTACAAATGCGTAACGACCGATGTAATGTATCGTTTTTTGGTCAAGACTAAAGCATTTTGCGCAAGTATTTGTTGATGTAATCATAATTCGAGTTGTTTGTTGTATTTCTAGTCGAATCGTATTGACTCGTGGAGTTGGTCGTTTATCGGAGTATGATGTTTGCGTGACGCGGTCGGGGTCGTTGTGCGAGTCCCCGAGCGTATTTTCTTTGCAATTGAGTCGCGCTCATGTGGTTCGCGGGGACTTGGTGTTTTTTTAGCTGTGAGTAGCTTAGGTCAACTTGCCTTGAACCGAGGGGCCAATCGCGTGGCGACTCCTAGGGCTACTCTGTACTTTGCGTTTTTCACAAGGCGCGTGCGGGTTCGATGGTCAAGTCCCCGAGCGTGTTACTTGGTCGTTCAAGTCGTAAACCCATGGTTAGCAGGGACGTGTAGCACTGTTTTGTCAGCGAGTCTATTCTCTTGCCGGTGGGCTAGTCGCGTGGTGACTCTAGGGGTGGCTCTCACTCTAGAGTTTTCCTAGACAGGCTGAGCCTCGATTAGCGAGGGCTCCTCTGTAGTACTTAGCCATGTGAGTCTCCCTGCCTAAGGTTGAGGGAGATGGGGTGTTGTGGGAAGCACAAACAATCGTCTTGGCTCGGAAAGCCAGTCGAGCGAGGCGACTGTGATGGTGGGACTCGCCAGGCATTTTTCATGGACAACCCAAGACTCAAGTGACCTCGATGCCCTTGGGTGGCACTACTTTTCCATGTCAAGATGCCCTTCCAATGGTTTATGATGGAGAATAGCTCGGTTTGCGAGAGCGAGAGCGCGTGAGCATGAATATAGGTGAGTTGGCGCATTTGTCTAGAGAGACACATCTTTATTGATATTCAACACAGTGGTTTACAAGTTTTAGTTCTATGAAAGAACTTGTGAAGTAAGTTGACATTCCATGGATGCTCAATGTCGAGCTTGCCATCGCCACGGATGTCGATGAGGTAGTAGGCGTTGTTGCCCAATACCTTGCCGATGGCAAATAGGTCTTCCCATGGGGGGAGAGCTTATGCATCCCCTTCTTGTCCTGGATGAGGCGTAGGATGAGGTCATCTTCCTGGAAGGTGCAAGTCCGGACTCAGCATCTGTGGTAGTGGCATTATTGGGGATATACTTTCTGGGTATACCCACTGTGCCTTGCTGACCAGTGTGGACCACTTTGGGTTAGAGCTAAGTTCACGAGCGGCCTAGTCAGGGAGAAGAGACGGAGTCCCATCCAGCTACAGGAAGGCCCAGAAGACTTATAGACTTAGGCATGTTTAGTTACTTGTAGTCAAATATGTACTTTGTAACCAACTATGTATCGTAGCCGGATAGATCTCTCCTATAAACCCTTGGCCGGATATCTATATAAGCCGTCCTAGGGACCAGCCTTTAGGGAAACACGCAATAGTCTACAATCTTAACTCACATAGGAGAAATCCTTGTAACCCATATTCCGGTTGTGCTGCATTACTGGATTGACAACAGGAGTAGGATCCGTCCATCGTCGGCGGATTCGAACCTGGGTAAGCTTGTGTGCTCACTGTCTCAGAACATCGCATGACTCACACCCCTCTCTTCCACACGCCCCGAGGACCCCCTTATGGCGTACTTCTCCTCAATCTGACGATAGTTGATGCCCACCATGGGGCAAGTGAGCTTCGGATCTGTGTTCCGAGCGGAATCTACAAGAATCCGAATCAGCGAGACAATCATCGTCGGTCACGTCCGATGTCCCTCTCATTCTTGTCAACGAGACCTGGATCTCGGCTAGGGAGGTCGTGACTAGCTACACCATCATGTCTTTTGGCGAGATCGATGGTTACCTAAGTTTCTCTAAACCTGTCCCACCCACCCTAGCGGTGATGATAGAGGCAGATGAAGTTTCTGGGTCCACTTTGTCCGTGGATGCGATAGAGTTCCGGATCCTAGAAAACCCTAATCCCACCCAGCGCGCACCTGAAGCGGAGATAGTGGAGAAAGCTGAGCCTGAAGCAGATCTTCCTGTGGATGTAGGATCTGAAGTGGATATCCCCAGCGAGGTCGAATCTCAGGACGATCTTCCCAGCGAGGTCGAATCTCAGGGGGAACAAAGCAACAACAGCTCTGGATCCGGCTCTGCTGATGCTGGAGCAGGAAAATCACTCCTGAGGCACACTGTAAAGATGATGATGAACAATGCCATAGTCAACACAAATGCAATTCTCGAGACCATAAGATGTTTCAAGGAAGCCTACGAAGAAGATCGCAACCACCTCAAGACACATGCATCACACTTTGTTGGATACGTCGGATCCGGATACTGCTCTGCCGATGCTGGAGATGACAACAACTCGGTACTAGAGGCAATTGGAACAAACGTCGACTTACCGACATCTTCGGATGACTCCATGACATCGGCAGATTTTCGGAAGTTCTCCACGGAATATGAAGTGGAGTTTAACTCCAAGGCTACAGAAGAAGGAGAAGCTATGGATGAAGGATCCAGAGAAGACTCTCCCAAACCACAGGATGACATGGATCTCGGAGAAAATCCCGACGTCCAGATGTCCGAAAGTAATGATCAGAGCTTGACTCCAGGAAACGGACCCAAAGCCGTCTTTGCTACCGGTGCTACCAAAAGGGCAAAGAAGAAGAAGAAGAATACTCTAACGAAGGACCCTCCGGCTGAGGCGGTAGTCACTGAAGAATACGAAGAAGACTCAAATGGAGCTCTAATCCCAGATGAGCCAAAAACTACTCCGGTGGATGGACACGTGGTTACCCCTAGTGTCCGTAAAATCCTTGGAGAAGCGCTCACCATGCCAATCCCCACTACTGCAGATCTTACACCAGTGGAGTTCGAAGACAGGGCTCAAGCCCTAGAAGCACATCACCAAGTACTCCTGGATGAAGCTAACAATATCCTCAAGGAGAAAAAGCACATTGCATATGCAGGGAAGTTCAACTCCCTACAACACCAGAAGACCCGGAACGGCCCTATAAGTGGTAACAAAAATCCAGAAGTCCACAAGACCCTCTTCGAAGGAGATGATGCTGTCAAAGGAGAACCTCGGCTCGATAGTAAGGGAGATATGGTGTATGTCACACAAGTGGAAAACACTGCTACAACCTGAGATATCCTAGCAAACAATCCAAATCCTGACCAAATTTGATTGGGAGTAAAACTACTTACCAAGGGCCTGGAGTAGCAAAAAGCCACCAAGTCTCGAAGCAGAAAACTGGTCTCTAAATCCGACCAATGTCGCATGGATCTGGCTTGGCAAGACATAAGGCCCTGACGGGATCCGGAACAACGCTACCATCTTGACCATCGGGAAGACAATTAGACTACAAGAAAAGTTTCCTTCCATAATGACTTGGCCTAACGGTCGTCGTAGAAGACGCATCTTCTGTGACGAAATTCTCGGCTCAGCCGTGGCCGATGGAAAACTTTTTTTTCCGGTTTCGCTGCCCTCTACTATGACGGATCTGCTAAAAATATGGAGGAAGCTCGGACAACGCGTGGCAGAAGGAAGATTTTTGTTTCCTCGCGCGATGTTGACTCACCAAAGTCTTTTGAGGCGTGTGGGTCCTGACGTTAGTGTCTTTAGCGGACCATAGTTTTCGGTCGCGCCTCCCTGATTTGAACTCGATAACGTTGCTCGATGCGTCTGCCGTTTAGTCAGGCTGCTAGGTTCCACATGTCAGCCTCTCATTAGAAGGATCGTGTGAATGATGAATTTTTTTCCTTCGCTCGCGCTACCCTGTTCTGAAGTTGATAGCGCTACTCGATGCATCTACCGTTTAATCAACCTCCTGGGACCCACATGTCATCCTCTCATTAGAACAAATGTGTGTATGATGGAATTTTTTCCTTCGCTGGCGCTACCCCGTTCCGAAATTGATAGCGCTGCTCGATTCATCTACCATGTAACCAACCTCCTGAGCCCCACATGTTATTCTCTCATTAGAAGAAACGTGTGTATGATGGATTTTTTTCCTTTGGTCGCGCTACCCTGTTTCGAACTTGATAGCGTTGTTCGATGCATCTATCATTTAATCATGCTGATGGGCCCTAGATGTCATCCTCTCATTAGAAGAAACATGCGTATGATGGATTTTTTACCCTCTATCGCGCCTTCGTGTTCCGAACTTGATAGCGTTGCTCGCTGCATCAGCCGTTTATTCAGGATGGTGGGTCCCTTATGTCAGCCTCACATTAGAAGAATGGTGGGTATGATGGAATTTTTTCTTCTATAGCGCTACCCTGTTCCGAACTAGATAGCGCTGCTCGACGAATCTGCCATTTGCTCACGCTGCTGGGTCCCCCATTTCAGCCTCTCATTACAAGAAACATGTACATGCTGAACTTTTTTCTCGCTCGCGCCTCCCTGTTTCGAACTGGCTACGTTGCTCGATGTAGCATCTGTATAAGGTTGCGCTGTTGGGTCCCACATATCAGCCTCTCTGTAAATGGAACATGCGTATGATGGACTTTTTTGGCCATGTCCGCTGTTTTGACCTTGGCAACTTGCTGGGTCCTAGATGTCAACCACCTATGTGCAGGAAACATGTCTATGCTGGGTCCCAGCTGACAGACTCTATATGAAAGAAACGTGTGTATGTTGGACTGTTTTTTCGGGTCCCAGATGTCAGCCTTAGAGTACAAAAAATGCTCATAAAGGCCGAATTAAAAAGATTCTGGGCTAACTCGGGGTGGATGCCCTATTCGTCATGGCTTATATTCCATGGGCTCACTCCTAAATTGAATGGGCTATGGTCAATGGCCATAAGACCACGAAAAGGCCGAATTAGAAGGTATTGGGCTATGCTTGGGGCTGATAGGCTAATTTCATGGGCTATGCTTGGGCCTGCTGGGTCCGACATGTCAGCTTCTCTGTAAGTGCAACGTGTGTATGATGGACTTTTTTTCGACCGTGTCTGCTATTTTCAACGTTGCAGTCATGTATGGTCTTACTGTTGGAAATATGCCCTAGAGACAAATATTAATAAGGACTATTATCATATTTCATAAAGTTTATGATTAACTTTTATATCATGCTATAACTGTATTGATTGGGAACATCAATACACGTGTGATATATAAACAATCTGGGGTTCCCAATGAAACTCTAGTCATTGGTTCATTGGTCAACAGATGATTAAGTTTCCTGATCATGTGGCATTTATGCCAGTTGGAAATGGAGTCAACTCATTCTGTGAATGAGATGATGAACCAATACCCAACCTAAACATCGTGACCCGATCATGTCACAAAGTTCAAGTTACGATGATTAGAAATGGATCCTCGTAGACTATTCCTTAGACCATGAGGCTATATCAATCACTCTCTCCCGAGAGTGCTTAGATAGCATCAAGCGCTCAAAGTCAAAATTGCGGGTCGTCTCGGAGGATCCACTTGGTAATAAAGTGGTTATAAAGGTGTGTTCAGGTACTCAAAGGAAACCGTATAGGCAATAATGTCAAGAGCGGGATTTGTCCGTCCACGTGACGGAAAGATACTCAAGGGCCCACTCGGAGAAGTTATATCCAATAGCTGTGCAACATGTGATTTGATCACAGGGACATCACTTGTCAGAACGAGTCAAGTAGCATTGTTTGGTAACGAGATTGAACACGACATGGTTATGTCATTGATCATATCTCGGTCAATGCAAGTATCAAGAGACAAAGGTAATAAGACACGACTGTCCTGGTTCAAACGACGAAAGATCTTCGTGGAACGCACAGGGGTCACATGGCCATCCAGGTCCCTCTGTCGATCATTGGTGCGGGAGTGTCCCGACCATGTCTGGAGTGTTCCGGAACCATGGGGTATCACGCTTAAGGGTTTTATTATGCTTAGAGAGTGTTTATAGGATTGGTAGAATCGCCGAAGAATAGTAAAGAGAAAATCGGAAGGGTTTCGGTAAGTCCGGAGGATGTCCGGAGTGGAGGTGGAAGGTGTTCCATAGCCACGGAGGTTGACTAATATGTGAATGAATGTTAAATATTGATTTAATCATTTATTCATAATAATTAAATAAAAGAGAAAATCAATTTAAATGGTCAAAGGCTTAACGGGCCAATTCCGGAGGGAAGAGGGCCCATTAGGGAAAAGGCAAGGGGAGAAGGGCCAAGAGGGGAGGCCGGCGCCCTAGTGGGACTTCCCCCCCGCGCTAGGCCCATGGGGTGGCCGGCGGCACCACCCCCTCCCCCTCTCCTCTCCTTTAGTCCCACCCTGGGACTTTGAGGGAGGTAGTACCTCCCCTCCCCCTATATATAGTGGGGGTATTTAACCAGATAAATACACACAATATTAAATAAAGGTCTTCTTACTTTTGGGAATACCTCCAATTGATATTTTCTCTATCTCTCTCTCGTGACCATGGTCCCAAGTTTGCACTGCACGAACGAGAGATATGTTCACCGCGGAGCGCCATCGCGCTGCGGGATTCGGATCTAGGAGCTCTACTTCCGCAACTGCTACTGGATCAGGGAAGTGGGAGTCATCGTCAGGCATCGGACGTGTGTAACTCCCCGCGAGGTGTCACACTTGAGGCACTCAAGTCGTTGGAGCCAAAGGAGTGCAAGGACTTCATCACGACCTTGCGGTCGGCTTCGGCTCGTCTACATCAACCACGCTCTCTTGAGCATTGACAACGCTTTTTGGTCTTGAAGGGTAAGTTCGTGAAAAGCCCCTCCCATTATTGTATTACTAATAGATAGGTCCTGGCAGCATCAAGGGTTCAAGGGCGTAGGGTAAAAATTTATTGTTTTCATGCACGGAACCCCTACAGTGGTATCAGAGCTAGATCTATGTGTAGTAATGCTAGTACGGGTAGAACACACGAGATGTAGCGTGTGGGCGTTCATCTTTTAGTTGTTACCCTCCCATGTGTACTTATGTATACCTCAGTAATGCTTGATGAAGCGCCCCCAACTGAATTTACGCGTTCATTTGCGAGACAGGTCCACGCTTGACATACGGCTTGTACCGTATAAAGTGGCTTAGGGGGGTGTCTGTCTCTCTCGCATTAGTTGGTATGCCATTTGCAATGGAGGGCCCCGAAAGGGGTGTAGTAGAGACAACTACTTGATCATTGTTGTGCTGAAAGTTCGTAGGTAAGAATGGTTCTTTTGCGAAAGCCCATTCAGCCACGTAAAACATGCAAAGATAAAGTAGAGGCGTCTAACTTTGTTTTGCAAGGGGCGTTCCTTTGTGATATGGTTGTGGCAAAGGTAAAGTTATTACCTTATGTTACGTAGTAGTAGATAGTCACGAAGGTGACGGACTACCACTCCGGAATGACACCGGTACCCTGGTGTCTATGGTGCCAGAACCCTGGCACCGGAATCCAGTGACGATGGATGGAGATCACGACGTGAAGGACCATATCACATCGCATTTACATTCAATGTTATTGTTTGTATATCTTATTGTGTGCTAGTATTAGATACTCAACGGTGTCCTAATAAGATGATCCCTGTTAAAATTACCAATGATTGTGTTCCCCCTTAGTGTGCACCACCAAGAAAGTTCTTCGGTATGAGGCGACCCAGGGTGACTGGGTGTCAGACATATCTACATTCGCATACAGTGGGTGTAAGCCATGTTGCACATCGAATACACTAAGGTTGAGTTGGCGAGCCTAGCACTCCATAGAAGCATGGCCTCGGAACACGGATTGTCGAAAGATTGAGCATGAGTCGCATGAATGATGTGACCGACGTTTAGCGTCCACCCTTGAACCCACATTGATGGATGTGATGATCGGGGGAGATGTGGCTGATAAGGGTCGTGTTATCACTAGGAACCCTTATGGGGATAGGTGTTTCTGAGTGGATTTATTATTAACTCATTTAATTATAAACTTAGTCTAAATTCCTTTTTGCAATTACAAATGTAGAAATGGTTCTCCCCGAGATTACCTTCCCCATTGACAATTGGTTAAAAGGAGAAAAGCTCAAGTTAGATGGATCCAACTTTTCTGCGTGGGTCATGCGCCTTCATGATCTCCTTAGCAAGAACAAAGTAGCTGACTACAGGATCTACAAGATATACTTTGAGCCACCCTATTCTCATGAGACCCAGGAGCAGCGGGATCTCCGCTGCCATCATCGTGTGATGGCCACATTCATATCAGTAACGATGCGCCTCGGGGTGGAATATGGGTTATGGCTGATGGTGGGAAGTCTTAATCCCCGAACGGTTATGGCACATCTGAGATTGCATTTCGTGGAACAAGTGCGCATATGGGAGTATGAGCTGATGAGGGACTTCCTCTGCATAAAGATGGAGGAAGGCTCCTCACTGGATGATCACTTGTTGAGCATATATGATGCATACATGAGTCTGACATACTACCTGGACAAATGGTTGCAATAGGAGTTGTGCTGTGGTCGCTCCCACCAAGCTTCCAAGCACAAGTCAGGATTTGCATTATGAGAGGCGACGCGGAAACACAGGATTTCCACGAGTTCATATCACATTTTAGAGATGTGGTAGTTGAGCCCGATGTCCCTGAGGTCATCAATGACAAAGGTATATATTTGTATACAATTTTATAAATGTTATAATCTTGCAAACACATGTGCAGTGTTAAGTATATTTGATACTTGTTCTGTTTTGCTGAAAACATGTCCTTCTGCATGAGAGGTGCTTACTGGAGAGGAGGTGACGTTGCGTGTTGATGGCGAGCATGACGATGATGGCCAACGACACTCTCCCTCGACATTTATCACTTAGTTTATGTTTTAGGATGATTATTGTAATCAAAATATTATGAACTTCTTTAGTGTGTCTCACACTTTGTGAGACGGTTATTCATATGAGTTTGTAACAAACAGTTGTTCCCCTTTAATGAATGATTTCTATTTGTGTTCATATCTTGTTTGATTATATGTGAATTATCCTTGTTGTTTGAAACTAATTGATAATGCATGAACATTTGTAAAATATTGAAATGCCTTAAAATACCCAACTTAATGATATGTTCATTAATGAATGAAACCATTGTTTGAATTCAAAGTTATAATGATAATATGTGAAAGTCATTCGATTTCTTATCACATATAATCATGCCTAAGTTCGGCAAAATAACTTGAACACCGTGTATTGCTTGAATACAAAGTGTTTTAATGAATTGTTAAAAGTAAATACATATTCGATGTATTGTGTTTCAATGAAAATGGTAATTATCATTATATGATTGTTTGAATGTGTAAATAGGTTTACCAAAGGAAACATACGTATGAAACTATTTGATTTGATCAAAGTGTTTCATCAAGAAAGGGTATAAATATAAAAGAGAATCTACTTACTATGATTTGATCAAAAGTAATGAAATTCAACTTTATGAGATTGGCATAAAATAAATTGTGGAATGCAAAGTGTTTTGAAACGTCAAAATGCAAAGCATCACAATGTGATATTAGATATCAAAATGGGTGAATAGATGGCACCAAATAAATCATTGTAGTATAGATGTAGAGACCATTAGTTAGAAATAGTTAGCACTCAATTAGAATATATAGTGAACCATTTGAATTCGTGAAAGCGGCTCCATATCTGGTATGGATCTTCGTAAAAGTTTTGAGGTTATTCGATATAACCAAAACAATAACGAATAAGTCCTTGTAGAGTATTCATTGGAAACTTTGAATACAAAATCCATAGCTGAAACCAAAAGGGAAGCAAAACTAGTATTGCTTGGATTTTGGTGCATTCTTGAGAAAGCTCACTTTTAGTGATATTTCTCGATTATGGAGAAAATGGAAGATAGTGAAAAACACGATGAGGATTCAAAACCCTGCATCAAAGTGTTGAGAAGCACAACGGAAGATGTTCCTAAACGATTCTCTTCACAAAGGAAAGAATCAATGATAATGTTCATTGTGTTTTCCCCACTGGTGTTTTCACTACATAAAGTAGGATTCAAAATGTAACCCATATCTTGTATGGAGAGATTTGTGAATCATTTGTCATGATTCCTTGAATATGACATACCTACGAACTACTAAGGAAATAGTGTTAAGCTAAAGTTATGATAAATCCCATAGCAAAATTCCCTTGAGATTAGAAAGCAATTCGTTGCTGAATCTCACAAGTAAAAGGGGTTACTTGAAATTTCCCAAATGACTGCAAATCATAGTGGAAAAGGGGGTGAATGACAAAATCACAATTTGTCAAGTATTGGATGAATTCAAATGAATTTGATTCAAGTGTGCTTAATGTCCAGTGGATTTAAAACTAGTAAAAGTACTAGCGTCTCATAGTAAATCTCCAGGTTTGATATTTGATCGAAGGATTTTGAAATTGTTAAAAATAGTGAGTAGATATGCAATTTGCATGAAATTGAGTGGGAGCAATATAAGTCTCAAATTCAAATATGTAGGAACATATTTTGAGTGGGAGCTTATATAGTGATTCTTAAGGATGTTAAGAATAAAAGCGCAAGTACCGATAAATAATGATTTATAAGGTGTAGAAGTTGATAGTAGGTGTATTATGATATTATGTAATATTCCTTAAGGGATTCTGAAAAGGGTTTCAAAATAGAAGTTAATTAAGGAACTGGTCCTTAATAACTCAAATTAGTAATAGTATTGAGTTTAACATCAATGGTTGAAAGAAAGAAAAGTATGATCATCATCCACTATGTTGAGACATAGGTTCTATCTTAGAAAACCATGATGATAATCTTAACATAATATATGATCCAATAAGGAACGTTTAAAAGTGATTAAGTTTGAATCACATAACGTTGAGCTAAATTTGTCCGTAGTGTCTAATAGAGAACTGTAGACATATTTTCCAAATCCATAAAGGATGAAATATCTTAAAATATAAAGGGTTATGTTATAAGGGAATATGTTTGAAACTCCTGTAAATACCGATTAAAGTCAAGTAGGAAGCGAGGTGAACAAAACATCGAAAGTTGCACAGAGTGCACTAGTGTTTCGATGAATACATTTATAATAATAGATAAGGGTACCATCTAAAGTGTTGTATAATGTTATGGCGGGGCTAGTTCGCTTTTAACGTAGAATGATGTGCCCCAGGGCACAGTGCCCATGAGAAAGCCCTCGAGGTTGATCTAAAGTCATTGTAGGCTCCTAGAAGCAGGCCTCGTTCTGTTGCCATAGCGACGATGCATACACACTGATATTATCATGTGATGATAAAGTATTAATATCAATCAAGGTGACATTAGTAAGTTGCAGAGGATTTGGGACTGTAAAGTACAGGCCCAAGACTCAACCTCTTCCATGAGCAAGCGTGTTCAGGGTACCGGATATGGTGCCAATGATTAAGAACAAATGCAGATAGTGTATTTGTACTCTAGTGCAAGTGGGAGACTGTTGGAAATATGCCCTATAGACAAATAGTAATAAGGACTGTTATCATATTTCATAAAGTTTATGATTAAGTTTTATATCATGTTATAACTGTATTGAGTGGAAACATCAATACACGTGTGATATATAAACAACCAGGGGTTCCCAGTGAAACTCTAGTCAATGGTTCATTAGTCAACATATGATCAAGTTTCCTGATCATGTGGCATTTATGTCAGTTGGAAAGGGAGTCAACTCATTCTGATGATGAGATGATGAACCAATACCCAACCTAAACATCGTGACCCGATCATGTCACAAAGTTCATGTTACGATGATTAGAAATGGATCCTCGTAGACTATTCCTTAGACCGTGAGGCTATATCAATCACTGTCTCCCGAGAGTGCTTAGATAACATCAAGCACCACTTCGTAATACAGTGGTTATAAAGGTGTGTTCAGGTACTCGGAGGAAACCGTAAGGGCAATATATGTCAAGAGCAGGATTTGTCCGTCCACGTGACGGAAAGATACTCAAGGGCCCACTCAGAGAAGTTATATTCAATAGCTGCACAACATGTGATTTGATCACAGGGATATCACTTGTCGGAACAAGTCAAGTAGCATTGTTCGGTAACGAGATTGAACACGACATGGTGATGTCATTGATCAGATCTCGAGCAATGCAAGTACCGAGAGACAAAGGGAATAAGACATGACTGTCCTGGTTCAAACGACAAAAGATCTTCGTGGAACGCACAGGGGTCACATGGCCATCCAGGTCCCTCTATCGATCTTGGTGCAGGAGTGTTCTCAAACCATGGGGTATCACATTTAAGGGTTTGATGATGCTTAGAGAGTGTTTATAGGATCGCTAGAATCACCAAAGAATAGTAGAGAGAAAACCGGATAGTTTCGGTAAGTCCGGAGGATGTTCGGAGTGGAGGTGGAACGTGTTCCATAGCCATAGAGGTTGAATAATATGTGAATGAATGTTAAATATTGATTTAATCATTTATTCATAATTATTTAATAAAAGAGAAAATCAATTTAAATGGTCAAAGGCTTAATGGGCCAATTCCGGAGGGAAGAGGGCCCATTAGGGAAAAGGCAAGAGGGAGAAGGGCCAATAGGGGAGGCCGGCACCCTAGTGGGCTAGACCCCCCCCCCCCCCCCCCCGCGCGGGGCCCATGGGGTGGCCGGTGACGCCACCCCCTCCCCTCTCCTCTCCTTTAGTCCCACCCTGAGACTTTGATGGGGGTAGTACCTCTCCTGCCCCTATATATAGTGGGGGTATTTGGCGAGATAAATACACACAATATGCAATAAAGGTCTTCTCACTTTTGGGAAGACCTCCAATTGATATTCTCTCTCTCTCTCTCTCTCGTGATCGTGGTCCCAAGTTCGGACCGCGCGAACGAGAGATATCTTCACCACGGAGCGCCGTCATGCTGCAGGATTCGGATCAAGGAGCTCTACTTCCACAACTGCTGCTGGATCGGGGAAGCGGTAGTCATCACCAGGCACCGGACGTGTGTAACTCCCCGCGAGGTGTCACACTTGAGGCACTCAAGTCGTTGGAGCGAAAGGAGCGCAAGGACTTCATCACGACCTTGACGTCGGCTTCGGCTCGTCTACATCAACCATGCTCTCCTGAGCGTTGACAACGCTTTTCGGTCTTCAAGGGTAAGTTCACAAAAAGCCCCTCCCGATACTGTATTACTAATAGATAGGTCCTGGTAGCATCAATGGTTTAGGGGTGTAGGGTAAAAGTTTATTGTTTTCATGAGCGGAACCGCTACACTTACTGCTGGGGCCCTTATGTCAGCCTCTCTGGCATGTTCTTGCTTGTGGGTCCCTGATGCAGCCTTATATGTTCTGTCTGGTGGGTCCCCAATGTGAGCCTTTTTGTGCAAGTATTTAAACTTTTTTTGAACCCACCCTCAAAACAAACTCTAGGGACGCTGCATGCTGGTGGGTTTGTGATGTCAGCCTCTCCGTAATGCGATATTGCTAGAATAAAAAAAATGTAAACCCAAGATACGATTCGAACAAAAGACCTTCAAATCAAATAAACGTAAACTTAGTGCGTTACCACTACAACAAAGATATTTATAGAATAAATATCATTAAACTTTTATTAGTACTACAATTTATGTATTAGTCTTCTTAAAAATATTTTGTGTGTCTATGTTTATATATTTTAAAATGTAAAAGAGCAGCGCTCCTAGCATCTCAATTTATAAAATGCCACATAATGGAGTATTTTCTTAAAAACATGGGTAATCATAGTTTTTTTTATTTTGAGAGGGAGGGGAATGCCCAAAAGGCCGAATTAAAAAGAGTTTGGCTATCAGATAGGCTGCTCTACCGTGGGTTATACTCCGTAGGCTATGCTCCATGGGCTTCATTCTCAAATTTTCGTGGGCTGTGCTCAGCAGTCCCCTGATCCCTAAAAGGCCGAATTAGTATGTTCTCGGCTATGCTCCATGAGCTCCTTTTTCAAATTTCACTAGGTTATGGTCAGCAGTCCCCTGACCCTGAAAAGACCGAATAAAAATGTTCTAGGCTAAAGAGGGGTCGAATGATCTACTAGATTTCTTCTCCTGGTCAATAAAAATTGCATTGTGATGTGCTCGGCCAGATTCAAAACAAAGGCCTCAGGGAGGGAAGGGAAAAGCGATAATTCTTTTTGGCAGTTATTCATGTCAAAATTCAGAAGTACAGAATAAGGTAGAAAAAACTTGGCGCACGATCAGTTTGCCCTGTTCTCCGAAGAGACCATCGGAGCAAGCAAAACTGACAATCAAGTCTGCTTCTATGTGAATACCTCCTCCTTACGTCAATGCCTGTGTGACCGCCCATATGCAACCCAAACTGCTCAAGACTAATGTAGATAATTGTGACAATGCTAAGTTTCAAAAGAAAAGCAAGACAATCTGATGCACTTCATCTAAACAATTACCAGTACATCACAATTTGTTCTACAAAATATTGTACTAATAGTAACGATAGAGAATTTGAAAGATTCAGTAGCATTTGAAAGATACAGCAGTACATAATAAGACCGTGAAAATATCAGACATTTTCCCAGTTGATATTCAGCAGCACTTGACAGAGTCAGCATAGCATTCAAAGTGACTGGTTGGCGGTACACAGACAGTGACCAAAAGAATTGACAGATTCAGCAACACGGACATTGAAATTCAATAGATGTAGCAAGGCCTGATTCAAAAGGAAAGCAAGACCATATTCTACACTCGGCCGGTTGGTCTGAACAAGTACTGAACAAAACTTTTGACAGGTTCAATAGCATTTGAAAGATTCAACAGTACATAATAAGAAAGAAAAATATCGATAGATTCCCAATTCACATTCAACGACACTTGGACATATTCAACAACATTTCAAAGTGACAGATTAAGTTTGCCCTTTTCTCCGAACACTCGTTATTGGAAAAAACAAAACTGACGATCAAGTCTGCTTTTGTGTGCATGCCTCCTTCTCACATCAATGCCTGTGTGTGACCTCCATAGGCAACTCAAAATGCCCAAAGCCTTGTCTAGATTATGAGTTTATGACAAGGCCAAGTTACAAAATAAAAGAAAGACCATCTGATCTAAACTGAGTTATCCTATTACATACTATTACAATTACTTATGGTAGTTTGGTTCCAATCACGGGCATTGGCGAAGCTCGGGATGAACCATAATGGAGTCTCCGGAGATTTCCATGCAACGTTGGTTGATAAACCAACACCTGCTTCTTTGGTATTTAGACTAAAGCGGCATATTTCAGGAAACAGCGTATATCCAAGTCCTATTGCATGGTGGGAGGTGTAGACACAGTTACTTCTCATCAAATATCCTAGGAAACATCTGCACCGCCTACCGCAATATTAATCGGATAGTTCAACCCAAGGAAAAGGGAATCTTCTCCTAGGTCAGCAATCTCTATACATGGCTTAGGTGGATACAAGTAAGTAGTGTACTTTGAGTACACCTTGCATCCAAACCCAGTAGCATAGGTTCCACAAGTGCGACCGCAACGATTAACACTATGATCAGCAACATGATTGCCATGACCATAATAAGTACCACCATAAAACTCCTCATCAGTAACACCCACGGTATGGATAAGAAGAAGGCGAGATTCATCTGCAGATATTGCTAAGAACCATAAACCAGGTCCGTGCTCGTCATCATCTATGGCATCAAGGTTGCCCTTAAGAAGTGAGCCCAACTCACTTGGTTAGGGAAGTGGATGTACAACCCAACCACCCAGGTTCAAATCATCACGGATGCAGATTTAGGTTCTTATTATTTAAAAAAACTTGCTGTAGGGGCTTCCTCTACCGCATTCCTTTCAAAAAAAAGGTTGCCCTCCTCAAGATGCACGACAGGTGGTGACAGGAGCAGAATAGGAACTTCAAAAAGAAATGATGGCCAAATCAGCCAACACTAGTTTACATCCATTAAAACTGAAGCTAGTATTTAGAATAGGAATGGATCAAACTTACCAAAATACAGATGATTCCAGACATAAACACTGCCACTCTCAGTGGCTGTAAACACCAGACCCTTGTGGATAAGTGCATCGCTGTATCTGAAATAGCACTAGAACTGGTTCTCAAGAACTGTCCATGCTTACTCATCGCCATCAAGGGTAGCAATTGAGTAGTCGAAGATAGTGACAAGAGATAAATCTAAATAATCCGTCGCAGCTGTGGGAGCTCGGCAAATAGCAATCTTCTGAAGGAGAATAGAGCGATCATTATGCATGAATGTAAACAGATCGTTGGTGGGTACAAACTCATTGACTTGTCAGAGAGGAACGTGTTGATGAGTGTACACATTGACAAGATCCCACTTACACTCGGACCCAATAGTGGTGATCCAATCTCCATTGGCACCTACCTACTGCTTACCCATACAATTCAGGAACACAGCGTTAGAGGAGAAACTGTCCAGCAGCGTCATCTTGCATGTCGTGCCCTTGCCCTTGAAGTACTCGTTGCATTCCCATGGTTTCTTAGTCAGGTGAGAATGAAGAACACATGGGAGGCCAAACATATGAGAAGCATGTAAAGTTGCACTATATTTTGCCGAGTCAAAAAGATGTTTGGACGAACCGGCAAGGCTCACGGCGGTGATGATGTCACATCTAGTTATGGGTTCTTCAAGCGGGCCTTCGGTAAAAACATCCTAGAATAGCTCAGAATCATCACTATCCTTGCTCGGTCCTGCCATCGCAAGGGAGCTAATGGAAGTTTGGACAGTGCCTTGATTTGGTTTTCTAGAAAAGAGGGAAGATCGATGGCTGCAGGTGGGACAGGGAGAAGAACAAACACTCTCATACTACGCGGTGAACAGTATCGGAAAGCGGCATTGTGGAGGAGAAGAACGGTGGCGCTTGGTGTAGAGGTAGGGTAATGTGGAAGTGGGGATAGAGCGTATAGGCGAGGTTGAATGGAATGAAAACACATGCATGTTCCTCTGCTCTAGTTCCCTTTAGAATAGTACTACTCTGCTCCAGTTCCCTCCACAATAAATCTTTCTTGTAAATCAAAGAGGAAGTAGTATGAAGTGTAGGATCATCTACTCTCTCAAGGAGCCGAACCAGACTATTTTCTTTTCTCAATTTTATGGTCCTTTATTCTAAATGCATGGACCTCAGTGTAATTTTACCTTTTTAGGTCCATGGTGTAAAATGTACCCCCACCATCCGTGTAAAATTCTAACCAAAAAGTGTAAGTGGTGAAATTTAAACAAATTTAAGCTTAGTTGTCAACGAGTATAAAAATTCTTGGATTTCAAGCCGAACGACCAAGGTCAAGGCCATATCCACATCATACTTTATGGTGATGATGCCATGTCCAAGAATTAGCATGCCGATAGATTTGGACATATTTTGAAAACAATCAAAGATGAAGTAGTATGAAGAGTATGGCTCGATCAGCTGCTCCCTCGAGAAGGAGCCGTACAGGACTGTTTTCCTTGCTAATTTTTAGGGGCGTGCTAAATGTATGGATATCGATGTAATTTTCCCTTTTTGGGTACTTGATGTAAAATGTACTTCCACACACCGTGTAAAATTCTAACCTAAAAGTCTAAGTGGTGAAATTTAGACGATTTTAAGCTTACTTGTCAACGAGTATGAACATTCTTGGATTTCAGTCGAATGACCAAGGTCAAGGCCATATAAACATCATACTTTATGCTGATGATCCCATATCAGAGAATCTGCATGGCAACAGATTTGGCCATATTTTGAAAATAATCGAAGAGGAAGTAGTATAAGAGTTTGGCTCAGATCAACTAGTCTCTCGATAAGGAGTCGAAATAGAAAGTTTTCCTTTGTAGGGTCCTTTGTCCTAAATGTATGGACCTCCATGTAATTTTCCCTTTTTTAGGTCCTTGATGTAAAATGTACTCCCACCTACCGTGTAAAATTCTAACCTAAAAGTAAGTGGTGAAATTTGAACGAATTTAAGCTTAGTTGTCAACGAGTATGAACCATATTCGTGGATTTTCAAGACAAACGGCCAAGGTCAAGGCCATATCTACATCATACTTTATGCATATGATCCCATATCCAAGAATTTGCATGCCGACAAATTTGGCCATATTTTGAAAACAATCGAAGATGAAGTAGTGTGAAGAGTGTGGCTCGATCAGCTGCTCTCTAGAGAAGGAGTCGAACCCGAATATTTTCCTTGCTAAATTTAAGGGTCCTTTGTGCTAAATGTATGGACCTTGATGTAATTTTCACTTTTTTAGGTCCTTGATGTAAAATGTACTCCCACCGACCGTGTAAAATGCTACCCTAAAAGTAACTGGTGAAATTTCAACGAATTTAAGCATAGTTGTCAACGAGTATGAAAAAATCTTGGATTTCAAGCCGAACGACCACGAGGTCAAGGCCATATCTCTACATCATACTTTATGTTGATGATCCCATATTCAAGAATTTGCATGGCGACAGATTTGGCCATATTTTGAAAACAATTGAAGAGGAAGTAGTGTGAAGAGTATGTCTCAACCAGCTGCTCTCTCGAGAAGGAGCCGAACCCGACTATTTTCTTTGCTCAATTTTAGGGTCCTTTGTGTAAATGTATGGACCTTGATGTAATTTTCCCTTTTTTAGGTCCTTTATGTAGAATGTACTTTATGCTTATGATCTCATATCCAAGAATTTGCATGCCGACAAATTTGGACATCTTTTGAAAACAATCGAAGATATTAAAACAAAAAATAATGAATTTCATTTTTCCAGGAGACAAGAATTTATTTTCTGAAAAACAAGTAAGACAAATTTATTTCCTTTTTCTATTAAAAAAATAAAGAGTGAGAAGAAATGATGGCCCAAAATATATCGAGCTCGTTGGGGAACCCCAAGAGGAAGGTATGATGAGCACAACAGCAAGTTTTCCCTCATTTATGAAACCAAGGTTATCAATCTAGTAGGAGCAAGGAAACATCTCCAAGGTGTTGCTAGCTGAACTTTGGCAGGGCGCACTACTAGTGCCAGCAACAACGTGGAAACCTGCACAACACAACCACAAAACTTTGCCCCCAACTTACAGTGAGCTTGTCAATCTCACCGATTTTGCTGAAAACAAAGGATTAAACGTATTGTGTGGAAGAAAGTAATAGTTTGCAGAAAGTAAACAGAAAGTAGTAAACAGTTGATTGAAGATTGATGATAAAAGAAAGGACCGGGGTCCACAGTTCACTAGGGTGGCTCTCCTTAAGATAGATGACATGTTGGGTGGACAAATTACATCGGGGCAATTGACAAATATCGAGAAAGGAATATGCATATACTAATCATCTTGACTCCTTTGAGACTTGATTGGGCATTACAACATTATACATAGACCGTAATCCAACTACATCTATGACTAATAATCCACCTTCAGGTGATCATCCGAACCCCCTCCAGTATTAGTTGCAAGCAACAGATAATTGCATTACGCATTCTGTGTAAATTAAACAATACGATTGTTCTATGGACAAAGGATTGTTGTTTTCTCCCTAGTAGCAACAGCACATCTAGTACCTTAGAGATTTCTGTCACTTCCCCAGATTACTAGAGCCATGAACCCACTATCGAGCAAAGATACTAACTCTTAGAGTTGCTAGCATCTACTTGGGCAAGATAGCTACTAACAACGGAAAGAATGCAAGATCACAAATAACAAAGACATGATAGAATCAATAATCAATCTGAAATAGCATCTCAATATCCATCAGATCCCAAAAACACAACATGTAGGAATTACAAATAGATTATCTTGATCATGAATGGAGCTCACAAGATCTAAACATGATAGCACAAAGGAGGAGAACCAGCCATCTAGCTACTACATGGACCCGTAGTCCAAGGATGAACTACTCACGCATCACACCGAAGGCTTGCATGGTGATGAAGAAGGCCTCCAAGGTGAATTACCCTCTCCGGCAGGGTGCCGGGAAGAGCTTCAGATCCCTCCCGATCTAGGGATGGAGATGACGGCGGCTACAGACTCTTTCGTGGAATTTTGATCAGGTACTTAGGGTTTCTGTATCGGAGGCATCTTATAGGCGAAAGGGGAGGCCAAGGGGGTGCCGGAGGTGGCCATACCACCCCCCTGGCGCGGGCCAGGCTGGGCCGCGTAGCCAGGTGGTGTGGTGGCCCTTGGCCCCTCTCCGTCTCGTACTCTGGCTCCTTGTGTCCCTCGGTGAAAAACTGACTTTGGATTTTGTCCTGTCCAATTCCAAGAATATTCATTTTCTGACTTTCCTAGAACCAAAAACAACAGAAAACAGGTAGCTGGCACTTTGGCTCTTGTTAATAGGTTAGCCCAGGAAAGTGTATAGAAAGTACTCCAAAGTGTGGACAAATCATAAGAACGGTGATAAAACCAAGCATGGAACATCAAAAATTATAGATACGTTAGCAATGTATCAACATCCCCAAGATTAACTCCTGCTCGTCCTCGAGTAGGTAAGTGATAAAAAGAAAGAATAATTTTTGAGGTGACATGCACCATCACAAACTTGATCAAAGTATTTGTAAAACAATGATAGGTGGGATTATAGTACTTCAATCATAACATGAAAGATAAAGTTCTAACAATAAGACAAAGCAACTATGTTGCAACATGAAAAGGCACAAAAAAAGATTCATGAATAACAATGCTTTGTAAGACGTTTGTTTGTTTCACATAAAGAAAACATAGCATAGTAGCGTTCAGCTTGTCCCTCATAGAGTAGCAAACATAAATGCATAGGACACCTTCAAAGTTCATAAGAGTGACTAGATACAAATAGTTTAAAACAAGCAATATCAAAGTTATGCATCAATCAACAAGTCTTGGGACAATGCACGTAGAACTAAGAATGGCCACTATGCTCTCAAAGTAGGTGCATAAAGATATAAGGTGGAGACTCAACATAAAAGTAAAAGAAAGGCCTTCATAGAAGGAAGGAGGGATTCAAGTTTCATAAAGAGCTTCCAAAAATTATGGTACTTATTAGCTTTTAGATCTCATTGCCCCTATCATAAGCATCTTTAGGTGATTAAGGTTAAAGTGACACAACTAAGAGGATATGCTTGACAAGTTATAAGCTGAAATCTCATGCCCCTTACTTACGAAGACCGAACCTCATGCTACTCAACTTTAGTCACAAGTAAGCTCTTGTCATTGTAAGTACATATGTATCATAGAGAACCGCCAACGGGGTACCCCTTGCACATGATATAGGAGCTATCCCATAATCAAAATGACAAGGCAAGCAGACAATGAGCATCTGAGCGATCTTTTGATTTCTATTTGCATAGGTTTTTATTGAGGATGCTTCATAGTGTGCTCATTATGGTTATGCTGCAAGTTTCCACCATGATTAGGCATGTCTTAGGCTAGCGGCCCAGGCGTTTCTCTAACAAAAATACAAACTCCATGATCTTACAAGTTCCCCTTTTATTTCACACCGTCGGGATCCATCAGCAAAAGAACATGATATCAACAGGGTACAAAGTTCAAGTGCAATGTTGAAAGCGTTCCCCATGATACATGGTTCTGCTAACTTAAACTTATAAAGTGCAAGCATATACGCAACAAATATGGACGCAATTTTTCAAGTTTATTAAATGCGAGAAAATAAAGTGTGCCATCAAGTTCGTGAGAGCTTTAATCACTAATTTTCACATAACAAGTTTAATTTAGAAGGTAGATCAAAACATGAATATACTTGGAATAGCATATGCTAATAGGTAGGTATGGTGGACTCTTTGGAATAACTTGGTTTTAGGAGTTGGATGCATGAGTGGAACTCATACTTGGTTATGGAGGCTAGCAAAAGACTGGGAGCGACCAACTAAGAGAGCAATAATGGCCATAATCATGCAGAGCGACAAAACATCATTAATCAAAGCATAAAGTGATACTACAAGTTGAAAACGAAAGGATCATAAAGGCTTATGGTGACTTGGGATAGTCATAACATGGTGTGAGCATGTGCCAAGTCAACCCAAATAAAGCATCAAAGGAGAATACCACAATACTATGCTTTAATATGCTAAAACAACGCATGATTCTTCCAAGGCACATTAAGCAATATCAATTGTTTCTAACATGTCATGCTATAGCAAACAATACTAAGCATAAATCCAAAACAATATCAAGCATGGCATGACAAAGCATAGGCCGCAGTCAAAAACAAGCTCTCTTCACCACTTAAGCATGAACTTTCCTACTCTTTTCCAATCCAAACCACACTATTTGAAAACCAATGTATGAAAGAGGGGGTACAACCAATTTATTCAGATAACTAAGAAAACCAAGAAAGCGAAAACCAAAAACAAAAAACAAAAAAGAAGACGCTCCAAGAACAACACAACTGTGCATGAAACAATAAAAATGAAGTGTTTGGAAGAACCTGGGATTTTTATTTGATGAAGAAGGGGATGCCTTGGGCATCCCCAAGCTTTTATGCTTGTAATTCTTGGATATTTCTTGGGGTGACGC
The DNA here is from genome assembly GCA_910589775.1 of Avena eriantha. NCBI lineage: Eukaryota > Viridiplantae > Streptophyta > Magnoliopsida > Poales > Poaceae > Avena > Avena eriantha. Next base: position 489,740,229 of record OU342742.1, read on the forward strand.
GGGTGGCATCCCCAAGCTTGAGCTTTAGTCCATTCTTCATCTCATTACATCATTCTCTCCATACACCTGAAAATTTTCCTTCATACAAAACTTCACACAATCTTTATTAGCAACATTAGTGCACTCAAGATTATTAGTCTTTAGGTTCAGTTTCAACACCAATAAAACTTCCATTAAAACACAAGCTACTGAAGCACTTCCCTCAAAAATCTCAATTCCCCAAAAGAACTCAAAAGGAACCAACAAGAAGCAAATGCAAATAATGGCAGAAATCTGCCAAAACTGACCAGCAGGTAAAAAACAATTTTTTCGAAGACCTTCTATTGCTCAAATCAAAAAGTGTTGAACTAACAAAAGTTAGATAACAACCTGGGGCAGAATAAAAAAAATTCACGCCTCAAAACGACATATAGAGATTTTACACGAATTTTTACGGTGAAGCACAAAAATCTGTTTCGGGACAACAACTTTCCCAATCATTACTTCTCTCTCATTAGAGGTTTCTCTTGGCACAAAAAGCAAATAAAAAGGATAAAGAGCGGTTATTACTGAAGTAATAACTTCCAAGACTCATCTAAAACTTTTGGGTTATCTCCCAATAAGTACTTTTCTTTAATGCCTTTAAGTTAGGCTTGATAGTTTGAGAAGATGCTCACATAAGAAACATGAATTGAAGTAAAAGAGAGCATCAAGAAGAAAATTAAAAAAACATTTAAGTCTAACCCACTTCCTATGCATAGGAATCTTGTAAGAAAATAAATCAAAGAATCACAGAGTAACAAGAATGGGTAGATAAAACAAGAGCAACTTCAAAACTTTCAGCACATAGAGAGGTATTCCAGTACCATGAAAACTTCTACAACCATATTTTCCTCTCTCATAATAATTTTCAGTAGCCTCATGAATAAACTCAACAATATAACTATCACATAAAGTATGTTTTTCATGATCTACAAACACATAATTTTGATCAAGCTCAAAAATAGTGGGATTAAAACCTTCAAACCCATTTTTTAACAATTCTATAACAAGATGACTGATCATTTAATATAGGACCATCGTCTAGAGATTTATCATAAACATTTTCTAAGCAAAACTCTTTAGTACCATGCATTTCGAAGTTAGGCACAAATAAAGGATTATCATAGATAACATGAGCATAACATTCATCCTCCTTTGGTAAGCATGGGGGACAATCAAATAATGTAAGGGATAAAGAGTTACTCTCATTAGAAGGTAGGCATGGGTAGCTAATCCATTCTTCCTCCTTTTTCTCATCACTATCCTCCTCTTTTTCATCTAATGAGCTTCCAGTTTCAGCAATTTCTTCTTCCATAGGCTCCTGCAAGGCATTAGTCTCTTCCATTGGTGGAGAGCATCTATTAAGATATTCAAGAATATAGCCATTTTCTACCTTGTAATTATTAAAGCAAAATTTAAGTATATCATAAACCTCATATTTAAAAGGTGCATCATCAGTATTTTCAAGCAAGTAAGCTAGTTCGAATGCACCTTTCTAAGCAATAAATTCTTCAATTTGTTCCACATTATAAAAATCATAATTTCCCTTAACAAAATAAGATATGGTAACATCATCATTATACTCACATTGAAAAGGGAGGTGTTTATACCTCTTATAGCAACAAGATTTATCAAAGCATTAAGTAACATTATAAGTAGAGCACACATTTCTAGCAATGGTATACAATTTATCAATTTGTTCCCATAAGTGTTTCCCTTTTTGTGACAAGCGGTGTTCCTTATAATACTATTTTTGTTCTTCCGTGAACCCACCTTGCCAATTAGATTCAGTTTAAGAGAAACCAACCATTGCTAGAAAGCATGATAGAGCAAGACAATAACAAACCAACAAAAATAACAACTATAGTAGGAACTAATTTTTTGTATTTTTGATAACAGAAACAAGCAAACAAAGCAAAAGTAAACTAAGCAAAACAAAAATAACAAATTAAAGAGATTGGTTATGAGGGACTCCCCTTGTGAAGATGACCTTGACTCCCCGGCAACGGCGCCAGAAAAAGTGCTTGATGGCCCAAAATATATTGAGCTCGTTGAGGAACCCCAAGAGGAAGGTATGGTGAGCACAGAAGCAAGTTTTCCCTCAGTTACGAAACCAAGGTTATCAATCCAGTAGGAGCAAGGAAACATCTCCAAGGTGTTGCTAGCTGAACTTTGGCAGGGCACACTACCGGTGCCAGCAGCAACGTGGAAACCTGTAGAACACAACCACATAACTTTTCCCCCAACTTACAGTGAGGTTGTCAATCTCACCGGTTTTGCTAAAAACATAGGATTAAACGTATTGTGTGGAAGAAAGTAATAGTTTACAGAAAGTAAATAGAAAGCAGTAAACAGTTGATTGAAGATTGATCATAAAAGAAAGGACCGGGGTCCATAGTTCACTAGTGGTGGCTCTCCTTAAGATAGATGACATGTTGGGTGAACAAATTATAGCGGGGCAATTGACAAACATCGAGAAAGAAATATGCATATACTACTCATCTTGACTCCTTTGAGACTTGATTGGGCATTACAGCATTATACATAGCCGTAATCCAACTCCATCTATGACTAATAATCCACCTTCAGGTTATCATCCGAACCGCCTCCAGTATTAAGTTGCAAGCAACAGATAATTGCATTAAGCATTGCGTGTAAAGTAAACAATACGATTGTTCTATGAACAAAGGATTGTTGTTTTCTCCCTAGTAGCAAGACCACATCTAGTACCTTAGAGATTTCTGTCACTTTCCCAGATTACTAGAGGCATGAACCCACTATCGAGCATAAATACTAACTCTTGGAGTTGCTAGCATCTACTTGGCCAAGATAGCTACTAATAACGGAAAGCATGCAAGATCACAAATAACAAAGACATGATAGAATCAATAATCAATCTGGAATAGCATCTCAATATCCATCGGATCCCCGCAAACACAACATGTAGGAATTACAAATAGATGACCTTGATCATGAACGGAGCTCAAAAGATCTAAACATGATAGCACAAAGGAGGAGAACCAGCCATCTAGCTACTACATGGACCCGTAGTCCTACTCACGCATCACACCGGAGGCTTGCATGGTGATGAAGAAGGCCTCCAAGGTGAATTCCCCTCTCCGGCAGGGTGCCGGGAAGAGCTTCAGATCCCTCCTGATCTAGGGATGGAGATGACAGCGGCTACAGACTCTTTCGTGGAATTTTGATCGGGTACTTAGGGTTTCTGTATCTGAGGCATCTTATAGGCGAAAGGGGAGGCCGAGGGGGTTCTGGAGGCGGCCAGACCACCCCTGGCACGGGCTAGGCTGGGTCGCGCGGCCAGGTGGTGTGGCGGCCCCTGGCCCCTCTCCGTCTTGTACTCTGGCTCCTTGTGTCCCTCGGTGAAAAACTGACTTTGCCCTTTGTCCTGTCCAATTATGAGAATATTCATTTTCTGTCTTTCTTGGAACCAAAAACAGCAGAAAGCGGGCAACTGGCACTATGGCTCTTGTTAATAGGTTAGTCCAAGAAAGTGTATAGAAAGTACTCCAAAGTGTGGACAAAACATAAGAAATTAGATAAAACCAAGCATGGAACATCAAAAGTTATGGTACGTTAGCAACGTATCAAGAAACTATATGAGCATAGGGGAGGCAGCGAGAGAGCTGCGGAGAGGAGGATTTGAAGGAGGTGCGATGTCAGAGCAAAGCTGGGATGGATTCCTGACACGAGGTATAGGGTACAGTGAGTAGAGTAAATTTTAGGACCACGATATATATATGCACGCAAAACAAAATGTGTTTTCTCTCTCCTTCACTCCCTCATCAGGCTAGTCATAGTGGGAGTAACTTGGGTAGTAGTAACATAGTCCTACATGTATTGCCAACAGTAAATGTTTAGAAGACATGGCATGCAATTAAATGATGAAAGAGAGCCTTGTGGTAACTAGCTATGTTAACATCACATATTTCAAGACAAAATGAGTCTACATTGCAATAAATGAGGCTTTGCATGACACCACACCTATATTATTTTCCACTATAGAGGTAGTAACTTAGACTGGTAACATATGCATGTTACTACTCTAAGTTACACCCCACTATGACCAGCCTCACCACCCCACACCCCGGCCGGCTGATCTCTCCCTCATCCCCAAAGTGACGGTGTGCACGCGTGTCGACCGACAACCTGCCTTGTGTCGGCGGCTCCGTGTCTGTGTCTGGCATGTTCTTCAGCTGTGTTGGTGGGAACCATTTTGGTCCTTGGCGGCAAAAATTATTACTACTACAGTACAATAGAGTAGCAATTCAAACTTCCCGGTTTCGAAATTTTCACTTCCTTCACAAACATCTAGGGGGAAGGATATTCAAAAGATCGCCACTCGCAGTACTACTAGTATGAGTACTACTTAAGTACTGGACAAGGGATTGGTTGATCTGGCCAGCAAAAAAAAACATCCCATCGCATTGGATGATCACCATTATAATCTAGCCAGCCTTCCTACTCCGCACTACTCCACCTCCATACCCTAGGAAGAGGAAGCACCAAGCACACCCACAGCAAGCTGGTTCGAAAGTGAGGAGCGCTCCTTTTTTTCCTGTGAAGCAAGTAGTACTCCCTCCTTCCCAAATTAGGACGCGTATTACTTCTGGTCAGAGTCAAATTTAATAAACTTTGAATAAATGTACGACATCTACTCAATGTTATTAGAATCATCATGAACTATATTTTCATATTATATGCATTTGTCATTAGAAAAGTTAGTATGCTTTTACTTAGAGTTGGTCAAACTTTATAAGATTGACTTTGACCAAACCTAATATGCGTCCAAATTTGGGAAAGAGGAAGAAGTATGAAGTGTATGGCTCGATCAGCTGCTTTCTCGAGGAGCCATACCTGACTGTTTTCGATTCCTTGTTTGGTTTTAGGGTCCTTTGTGCTAAATGTATGGACCTCGATGTAATTTTCCCTTTTTAGGCCCTTGATGTAAAATGTAGTCCCACCATCCGTGTAAAATTCTAGCCAAAAAGTGTAAGTGGTGAAATTTAAATTAATTTAAGCTTACTTCTCAACAAGTATGAACATTCTTGGATTTCAAGCTGAACGACCAAGGTCAAGGCCATATCAACATCATACTTTATGTTGATGGCCACAAACGATAGAATTTGCATGGCAACAGATTGGGCCATATTTTGAAAACAATCAAAAAGGAAGTAGTATGAAGAGTTTGGCTCAGATCAACTAATGTCTAGGGAAGGAGCCGAACCAGAAAGTTTTATTTTATGGTCCTTTGGGCTAAATGTATGGACCTCCATGTAAATTTCCCTTTTTAGGTCTTTGATGTAAAATATGCTCCGACGGCACAATGTAAAATGCTAACCTAAAAGTAAGTGGTGAAATTTAAACGAATTTAAGCTTAGCTGTCAACAAGTAGGAACTTTCTTGGATTTCAAGCCGAATGACTAATAGGTCAAGGCCATATCATCACATCATATTTTATGCTGATGATCCCATATACAAGAATTTGCATGGCGACAAATTTGGCCATATTTTTAAAACAATCAAAGAGGAAGTAGTATGAAACATATGGCTCGATCAGATGCTCTCTCGAGAAGGAGCCGAACCCAACTATTTTCTTTGCTCAATTTTAGGGTCATTTGTGCTAAATGTATGGACCTCAATGTAATTTCCCTTTTTAGGTCCTTGATGCAAAATGTACTCCCATCGCCCGTGTAAAATTCAAACCTAAAAGTAAGTGGTGAAATTGAAACGAATATACGCATAGTTGTTGACGAGTACGAAAAATTCTTCGATTTCAAGATGAACGACCAAGGTCGAAGCCATATCAACATCATACTTTATGCTGATGAACCCATATCAGAGAATTTGCATGGTAACTGATTTGGCCATATTAATTTAAAAACAATCGAAGAGCAAGTAGTATGAAGAGTTTGGCTCAGATCAGCTAATCTCTCGAGAAGGAGCCGAACCAACAAAAGGTTTTCCTTTTAGGGTCCTTTGTGCTAAATGTATGGACATCGATGTAATTTTCCCCTTTATTAGGTCCTTGATGTAAAATATGCTCCCACCGACCGTGTAAAATGCTAACCTAAAATTAAGTGGTAAAATTTTAATGGATTTAAACTTAGTTGCCAACGAGTATGAACTTTCTTAGATTTCAAGCCGAATGACCACAAGGTCAAGGACATATCTCTACATCATACTTTATGCTGATGATCCCATATCAAAGAATTTGCATGGCGACCAATTTGGCCATATTTTGAAAAAAAATCTAAGAGGAAGTAGTATGAAGAGTATGGCTCGATCAGCTACTCTTATGAGAAGGAGCCGAACCCGACTGTTTCCTTGCTTGATTTTAGGATCCTTTGTGCTATATGTATGGACCTCGATTTAATTTCCCCTTTTTAGGTCTAAAAGTGTAAGTGGTGAAATTTATACGATTATTTTAAGCTTACTTGTCAACGAGTATGAACATTCTTGGATTTCAAGCCAAACGACCATGGTCATCAAGACCATATCAACATCATACTTTATGCTCATAATCCCATGTTAGAGAATGTGCATGGCAACAGATTTGGCCATGTTTTGGAAACAGTCGAAGAGGAAGTAGTATCAAGAGTTTGGCTCAGATTAGCTGATCTCTCGAGAAGGAGTCGGACCAGAAATTTTTATGTTTAGGGTCCTTTATGCTAAATGTATGGACCTCGATGTAATTTTTGCTTTTTTGAGGATCCTGATGTAAAATGTACTCTGATCGACCGTGTAAAGTTCTAACCTAAAAGTAAGTGGTGAAATTTAAACGAATTTAAGCTTAGTTGTCAATGAGTATGAACCATTCTTCAATTTCAAGACGAACCACCAAGGTCAAGGCCATATCTACATAATACTTTATGCTCATGATCCCGTATCCAAGAATTTGCATGCCGACAAATTTGGCCATATTTTGAAAACAATCAAAGATGAAGTAGTATGAAGAGTATGGCTCACTCAGCTACTCTCATGAGAAGGAGGTGAACTTGACTGTTTTTCTTGCTTAATTTTAGGGTCCTTTGTGCTAAATGTGTGGACCTCGATGTAATGTTTCCCCCTTTTAGGTCTAAAAGTGCAAATGGTGAAATTTAGACAATTTCAAGCTTACTTGTCAATGAGTATGAACCTTCTTGGATTTCAAGCCGAAGGACCAAGGTCGTCAAGGCCATATCAACATCATACTTTATATGCTAATGATCCCATGTCAGAGAATTTGCATGGCAACAGATCTGGCCATATTTTCAAAACAATCAAAGAGGAAGTAGTATCAAGAGTTTGGCTCAGATCAGCTGATCTCTCGAGAAGGAGCTGAACAAGAATTTTTTCCTTTTAGGTCCTTTATGCTAAATGTATGGACCTCGATGTAATTTTTTACTTTTTTGAGGTCCCTGATATAAAATGTACTCTGATCAACTGTGTAAAGTTCTAACCTAAAAGTAAGTGATGAAATTTAAACGAATATAAGCTTAGTTGTCAACGAGTATGAACCATTCTTGTATTTGAAGCCGAACGACCAAGGTCAAGGCCATATCTACATCATAATTTATGCTGATGATCCCATATTCAAGAATTTGCATGCCGATAAATTTGGCCATATTTTGAAAACAATCGAAGATGAAGTAGTATGAAGAGTGTGGCTCGATCAGCTACTCTCCCGAGAAGGAGCCGAACCCGACTGTTTTGCTTGCTTAATTTTAGGGTCCTTTGTGCTAAATGTATGGACCTCGATGTAATTTACCATTTTTAGGTCCTTGTTGTAAAATGTACTCCCATCGAACGTGTAAAATTATAACCTAAAAGTAAGTGGTGAAATTTAAATGAATTTCAGCTTATAGTTATTAATGAGTATGAACATTCTTTGATTTCAAGCCAAACGACCACAAGGTCAAGGCCATATCTCTACATCATACTTTATTCTGATGATCAAGTATCCAAGAATTTGCATGGCGATAGATTTGGTCATATTGTGAAAAAATCGAATAGAAAGTAGTATGAAGAATATGACTCGATTAGCTGCTCTCCCGAGAAGGAGTGGAACCCGATTGTTTTCTTTGCTCAATTTTAGGTTCCTTTGTGCTAAATGTATAGACCTTGATGTAATTTCCCCTTTTTAGGTCCTTGATGTAGAATGTACTCCCACCAACCGTGTAAAATGCTAACCTAAAAGTAAGTGATGAAATTTCAACGAATTTAAGCATAGTTGTCAATAAGTATGAAAAAGTCTTGGATTTCAAGCCGAACGGCCACGAGGACAAGGCCATATCTCTACATCATACTTTATGTTGATGATCCCATATTCAAGAATTTGCATGGCGATAGATTTTGCCATATTTTGAAAACAATCGAAGAGGAAGTAGTATGAAGAGTATGGCTTGACCAGCTACTCTCTCGAGAAGGAGCCAAACCTGACTGTTTTCTTTGCTCAATTTTAGGTTCCTTTGTGCTAAATGTATGGACCTCGATGGAATTTTCCCATTTTAGGTCCTTTATGTAGAATATACTTTATGCTTATGATCCCATATCCAAGAATTTGCATGCCGACAATTTTGGCCATCTTTGAAAATAATCAAAGATATTAAAAACAAAAAATAATCAATTTCATTTTTCCAAGTGACAGGAATTTATTTTCTGAAAAGAAAGTAAGAAGATTTTGTCGATCAGCTGCTCTCTTGAGGAGCCGTACCCGACTGTTTTCATTTCCTTGTTTGGTTTTAGGGTCCTTTGTGCTAAGTGTATGGACCTCGATGTAATATTCCTTTTTAGGTCCTTGATGTAAAATGTAGTCCCACCATCTGTGTAAAATTCTAACCAAAAAGTGTAAGTGGTGAAATTTAAACGAATTTAAGCTTGCTTGTCAACGAGTATGAACATTCTTGGATTTCAAGCCGAACGAACAAGGTCAAGGCCATATGAACATCATACTTTATGATGATGCCCGCATATGAGAGAATTTGCATGGCAACAGATTTGGCCATATTATGAAAACAATTGAAGAGGAAGTGGTATGAAGAGTTTGGCTCAGATCAGCTGATCTCTCGAGAAGGAGCCGAACCAAAAAGTTTTCCTTTTACGGTCCTTTGGGCTAAATGTATGGACCTCCATGTAAATTTCCCCTTTTTAGGTCTTTGATGTAAAATATGCTCCCACCGATTGTTTAAAATGCTAACCTAAAAGTAAGTGGTGAAATTGAAACGAATTTAAGCTTAGCTATCAACAAGTATGAACTTTCTTGGATTTCAAGCTGAACGACCACAAGGTCAAGGCCATATCTCTACATCATACTTTATGATCCCATATCCAAGAATTTGCATGGCGATCGATTTGGTCATATTTGTAAAACAATCGAAGAGGAAGTAGTATGAAACGTATGGCTCAATCAGCAGCTCTCTTGAGAAGGAGCCGAACCCGACTACTACTCCATCTGGCCCAAATTAATTGACTTGCATTTATCAGATTCGAATGCACCTAGTAGTAGAACATGTTTATATACATCCAAATCTAGACAAATTCGAGTCAAGTATTTTGAGGAGTACAATAGAGTAGCAATTCAAACTTTCGCAGTTTCAAAATTTACACTTCCTTCACAAACATCGGGGGGAAGGATATTCAATAGATCGTCATTCATAGTACTACTAGTACTACATGGTAAAGTGAGTAGTAACAAAAGAAACTTTTTTTAATGATAGTACCAAAAGAAAGGACGTCCCAAAAGAAACTTCATTCAACCATTAACATAACAACACGAGTTTACATATAAAGTACTCGCTGCTGAACTAGTGCAAGTATGGCGCCTCCTAGCACCTAGTCCATGCCGCCAGCGACAGCTCATGACATCGGCACCAACGCCAGCTCTAGCGATATAGCCGTCTCCTGACTCATCGGCACCTCCGGATAACGCGATGGCACCTCCGGATAAGGCGACGGTACCTCCTGATCCATCAACGACACCTCCAGATATCACGGCGGTACCTCCAGCGCCATCGGCAGCTCTAGGAGGACATTGTGGATGAAGTTGCCATTGTTGGGGAACCGGTCCCAGCAGTTGGTGAAAATGTTGGTGCCGGTGAACACCACTATCTCGTAGCCACAGTGGAAGGCCTGGCCGTAGAGGAGACAGGCGCCCTTGAAGTTGATGAACTTGACCTTTGACGTCCCATCCAGATTATCGTGGAGGAAATACATACGGTACTTGTGGTGACCGTACCCAGCATCGAGGAAGGCACATGGTAGCTTCCACTTTGTTCTCCGCGGGAAGAATGCCCAAATGCGCAGGGCATTGTCCTCCTTTGCGGTGATGTCGGGATCTTTGCACTCCGGTACGGCAGGCGACGGCCGGAAGGTGCCCATGGATGACAGATGAGGACATAGATGGCTGCTGGAAGCGGGGGATTAGAGATGGATTGGTGCGGGGAAGGGGAGAGGATAAATTGGAAGGAGATGATCCGATATTAATGTGGCAGATTACTAAAGAAAGGGGACAATCAATGTTGCTGATGAAGCTGATGCGTGTGGCAAATATCGATGACAATGACTAGGGTAAGAGATTGGATGGAACGCTAACTCTGCTTCCCGCACTCGATGGCCCAGTCATAATTTTGTGGTGCGTCCAAGGCGACTACGACCTCCCCAATCTGAGGGACCTACGTAGATGATTGAGTTGATGGGTGAAAACAAATTGATAAAGTGAGCTCTTTCCTACTCCCTCTGGTCCCATTTTTTACTTTATTACTCAATATATCCCACTTCATTGGAAGTTGATATGAATACGATCGAACTTGTTTCATCAAGGCATTCGAGGAAGCAAGAAGGATCCTGACAAGCTATTGTACTTAGTACTACTAGCCACTATTGCTCCTGGATGGAACTATGGAACTTTTATAGGAGTAGCAATTAGAAGTACTAGTAGTACTCAAGTATTAATCTTGTTTGTATTATTAGTACTCAGCTTTTAGTGCCTAGTCGATATTGTATTGTTGCTAATTTTTTTAAATAATACGATTTATTTAAAAAATTTCATTAATAATACAAGAATTTGAGGAATTGCGAATCTAGCGCGGCATCGGTGTTTGAAACACTGACCAATACCTATCGGCATTTGAAATACCGACTAGACCTATCAGCATTTGAACTACCGACTAGGCTCTCTTTCCTTTGTTAAGGACAATATGATGACATGTGTGGTCGGTATTTCAAATGCTGATAGGTACTGGTCGGTATTTCAAATGCTGATAGGTACTGGTCGGTATTTCAAACACCAACGCCACGCTAGATTCGCAATTCCTCGAATTCGTGTATTATTCATGAAATTTGTTAAACAAATCATATTATTTTAAAAAATTAGCCATACTGCTGGCAAGGCAAGCAAGGGCTCCTTCCACCGCAAATATTTTGCCTTGTTTTAAAAAAAATGTTCCTCCACCCAAAATTCGGTCTCGTCGCTGCCTTTCGTGAGAGAAAAGGGCATTGGCTGCTATGCTCCACTCATGCATCTATGCCTGGTACTTGTTCAGGTGGGAAGCATCAGAACAATCACCTCTTCCTTCCCATGTAAGCTTCCGTGCAATGGAGTACAGCCGTGCAGGCGCAGCAGTGCATAGAAAGTTGGGGCCCGTGGTGGTCCAGCCCAACTTTCCTTCTGTTTGCCTCGTGCTTCCACCCAAAAATTAGCTCTGGCTGGATGTTTTCTTTCTCTTCCATATTAGGCTTCCCTTCATACTGCTAAATAACTTAGGCTAGTAAAACTTTCACATGTTACTACAGTACCTTCAAAGTGTATTGGGTGAAAACAAATATACACCATTACTTTTTATATATGTGGCTCTTTCATTTTTTTGTTGAGATTTACTATTACAGAGCATAATTTTATATAGTGATGATGTGTCATACTTTATTATTCGGTGGGTCTCACGTGCCAACTTAGTAATAAAAGGGTGGTGCACAAATACAAGAGGCTGCTAATCTTGTCCAATTAAACTAGGAATTTGTAGATAATAGGCCTCAAAATATACAAAAAGGACCCTAGTACAGAAAGGAAAGGCGCAATCAGGTAGAGCTTCATTGATTATCAACGGTGGTATATAAAAGAAGGGCATGGCTCGAGTCAGAGAGTCCTCATTTCCCCCCACCCAAATCGCAATGCTTGGGATGGTCACTCTGAAGATGGAAGCCACCGTTCTCAATAGTTCCTCCTGCTCCTAGCCCCTCAAGCCCCATCGGGTCTACAAGGTCTCTCCATTTCTCCCTCACAATCCATTGATTTTTATTTTGTCGGTTCGTCCGTGCAACTATTTTACTTTTCAAACTTCCATTTCTACAGTGCATGGATATTCATCTAGTCTGCCACCGCTGCATACGCAAGATCACCTCCTACCAGAAGTGCAAGCACCCTAGCGGCGGATTCACCCACGAGCCCACCATGGATGCTGTCCTATCAGCGGCTATGGTCGAGTGTGCCCACAAAGGCTGCAGTAGTTTGATGCCCTACGAACTCCACGAGCACGAAATCATGTGCCGGTATGCTCCTTGCACTTGCACAGAGACCAGCTGCGACTTCGTCGCCCCACTGCCAGCGCTCGTCGCCAACCTCGAAGCGGTCCACTCGATCCAAGTGCACAAGATCCAGTATGCTACCACCATGGATGCTGTCCTACCCGGAGCTGGTGCCGCTGCTGGGCGAGGCGTCCTGCTGGCTCACCCTCGTTGGGGAGCAGGACGGTGCCGTGTTCATCCTGACGATTGGCATGGTAAGCACGGTCCCCCTCGTGTCTGCGATCTGTGTTAGGGCTACGTGATGGGTTCGTAGCATGGAAAACAAAAAATTTCTACCGCAAGAACGAACAAAACCCAGATCTAATCTAGATAAAAGCCAAGATCTAATCTATTAGACATGTGCAACGAGATAGATCTGTACTAACCCTTGTAGATCCGAAAGCGTTACGAGATTGGATCTCGTGGTTGATGTAGTCGATCACTTGCCGATCTCAAGATCGAGTGGAAGATCCTTCCGGCGCCGCGTTCCGGCAGCGCTTCCGCAGTCGGTCACCCGTGCGGAGTCGAAGCAGACCTTCCTCTCCCCGTTCCAGCGAGCAGCGGAGGTAGTAGATCTCTCCACGGAATCCCAGCAGCACGACGGCGTGGTGGTGGTGGTGGAATAGAGAATTCTGCAGGGCTTCGCCTAAGCCTGAGCATAAGAAAGGAGGAGGAGAGAGGCGGCTAGGGCAAGAGTGGAGGGGGCCAAGGGGGTGGCGCCTCCACCCCTCTATTTAAAGGAGGGAGGCTCCATGGGGAGGTGGAGTCCTTGTAGGACTCCCCTCTCCCTTGATCAAGGAGGTGGGGGGAGAGTCCTACTCCCCCACGAATCCTTGTCTTACCCCACAAGGATTCCTTGATCCTTTCTTGGTTTTCAAGTAAACTCCAAGAAATCTTCCAGAACCTTCCAGAACATTCCGAAACCTTCTAGAATCCCGATACAAATACTCCAGAACATTTCCTAACTTAGAAAATGATCCCCAATATATGAATCTTATTCTCCGGACAATTCCGGAGCTCCTCGTGATGTCCCGGATCCAATCCGAGACTCCGAACAACATTCGGTCTCCAACGCACATTCCATATCTACTTAAAACAACTTCGAACCTTAAGTGTGTCACCCTACGGTTCGTGAATATGCAGACATGATGGAGACACCTCTCCGATCAATAACCATCAGCGGGATCTGGAGATCCATAACGGCTCCCACATACTTAACAATGACTTCGTGATCGATAGAACCATTAACATACGAAGCCAATTCCCTTTGTCACGCGATACTCTACTTATCCGAGGTTCGATCGTCGGTATCTCCATACCTAGTTCTACCTCGTTACTGATAAGTACTCTTTACTCGTTCCATGTTATGTCATCCCTTGTGACCCAGTCACATGCTTGCAAGCTAATTAGATGACATTCCACCGAGAGGGCTCAGAGCATATCTATCCGTCATATGGATGGACAAATCCCAATCTTGGTCCATGCGCTTCAACACATACTTTCAGAATACCCAATGACACCTTTATGACCACCCAGTTACGAAGCGGTGTTTGATGTCATCAAAGTACCCATCCGGTGATGGTGATTAACATAACCTCATGGTCGAAGGATTAGGTTACTATGTATTTTAAAGCTTATAGCAAACGAACTTAATGACTTGATCTTATTCTATGCTTTACTACGGTTGTGTGTCCATCACATCATTCTCCTAATGATATGATCTTGTTATTAACGACATCCAACGTCCATGATCAAGAAACCATGATCATCCATTAATCAATAAGCTAGTCTAACAAGAGGCTTACTAGGGACTCTTTTATGTTTACAAAACACACAAGTATTAATGTTTCCGGTTAATACAATTATAGCATGGGATGTAAACATTTATCATAAACATAAAGATATAATAATAACCACTTTATTATTGCCTCTTGGGCATATCTCCAACAGTCTCCCACTTGCACTAGAGTCAATAATCTAGTTAAAAAACTTGTGCATTCAACACCTATGGCTTTCTGGTGTTGTATAGACACTATTGCTAGTGGTAAACATAATCTTCGGATCTGACACTTCCAGGTCCGTGTGTATTTGCATGTCCTTGCGTCTCTACGCATTACTCATTCTCCAATGAGATGACATTGTATAAATTTGGTCCTTTGGTGAGACCTTTAGTTCCTTGGGATTAAATTATGTTGATACAATTGTCATACAATGTATCTTCATAGTATTATCCTGCTATGAACCACACCTAGTTTGATAACAAACAACTTAACACAAATGCCCTCCTTTGCTGCTACTATAGCAGTTATATACTTAGCCTTTTGTTGTAGTATCCGTCACAATATCTCAACTTTGGAACTCATCCAAATCCATCATGGAACATCCTTTCCATTATATTGTGCCACCCATAGTCTAAATTGAGATAAATTTAATTTGTATCTTGTGAAAAAACTAGTATCAATGTAACACTTTACAATGAACTACCTTTAACTATTTGTCACTTATACATGATATATTCTTAGTTCTTCCAAAGCTCATAAGAATATATTTACTATTGTCAAATGATCATCTTATGAATCATTCTGGTATATGCTCATAACATTTAGAGCATAGGACATATCTGGATGTGTACATCTCAAAGAATGATTGATCAAAATATTCTTGTGATTTCACCAAGTGTCAAAACACTTGAATCTCGTGTCAACACACTTGAATCTTGATTTAGTCCTTTCCGTGCATCAAGAACCTTTCTTGTTGTTTCCATATTGAACTCATTCAAGATCTTATCTATGTACATTTGGCAAAACCATATTAGCGCCTCAATCTATCCATATAGACATTGATGCCTAATTCTTGAGTTATGCCTAAGTCTTTCATCGAAATGAAATTCTTAACCTATGTCAATAAAAGATACATTATTTCTAATCAACAATATGTCTTTCACATAATGTATTAGAAATATGTCTTAGCGCTCCCACTTAATTTCTTGCAAAATGCAAACATCTTCATCGTCTCTGAAGATTCCAACTCCGCGATGCTCACTTCAACCATTGAAGTTTTGCATACTCTTTTAGCATCCTTTGAATTAACAAAACCCTTTGGATCGTGTCATGTACACGTCTTAGGTAACCATTCTATTAGAAGAACTTGTTTTGTTTATTCAACTACCATATACCAAAATATATGTAGTGGTTTCTACATTAATCCGTTCAGACTAAATATCGCTATGAAAGATCAAATCTTATCATAGTCAATTCCTTGAACATTGTCGTAAACTCTTTCCGACATGTCGACTATTTCATAGATTTGAAACATCCATGTCTATTTCTTTATAGATCCAAACACGACTGATAGGCTTCACGCCTTTCCGGAGGGTCTTCTAAGTTCAGAAACTTGATTTCTCGTGTATGGATACTATCACGGATTCCATGACTTCTAGTCATTTTATGGAGTCAGGGCCCATCATCGCTTCTTTGCATGTAGTTGGTTCATCATTGTCAAAACAATAACGACTTGCTTATCAAATCTTATTATTTGATTCTTACCGACCCACACGGTTCTATAGGAACTCTAAACTCCGAGATCACACCTTTTGTAATCACGAGAGCCATGAGCATTGTGGCCGCCACCGGGACACTTTCTGGCGCTGCGCTACTGAGCACATATAGCTAAGGTTCAACAACCTTATCAAAGTTCTATTGTCCTCCCACTTAACTTTTCACGAAAAATTCCTTCTCAAGAAACTTGACGTTCCAAGCGACAAACTCTTTTGGCCTCGGCGTTATGGAGAAATTCCCAACAAATTCTTTGGAATAACCTACAAAGACGTGCTTATCCGAATTTGGTTGTAAACATTTTACTCATGCATAGCATACCAAAATTTAAGAAAAGACAATTCGGGTTTTATCCCAAACCATAACTCATATGGTGTCATTTCAACGGATCACGATGGACCTTTTTTCAGTGTAAAAGCGGTAGTCACTAAAGCTTTAATCTTTAAAATATAATGGCAGTTTTATAAATGACACCTTTGATCTTACCATGTAAAACAAGGTTTCATTACATATCTCGAACACTCCATACTCCTATGGTGTTTTGGGAAATGCAAATCCATGGAACGATTCCTCAAATCTTAGGTGTTTTGCTAAACTCGTAACTCAAACATCTTTCTTTATGATCCAATCATAAACTCTTTTATTTTCTTGTTACAATGATTTTCCACTTCATCTTGAAAGTCTTTGAAATTTTTTCAAATGTTTCATACTTCTTCCTTATTGAGTAAGTATATACATATACTCACTCAAATCTTCAGAGAAAGCATATGAAGTTGAAATCCATCGCCCACGACTACACATAATGGACTATATACATCAATATGTACAAATTCCAATCAGTTAGTCGTCCGTTCCTCTTTTGGCCTACGAACGGAGTTTTAATTATCTCCAGGAAAGTATCACAAGCGTCATTTGATCCAAATCAAAGACTCCAAAAATCCATCAACATGGAGTTTCTTCATGTATCCCTTTCAATATAATTTAAACGGCGATGTCACTTCTCAAGTGATCTTTCAATCATTTGTCTTGCGACATTTTAGCATTAGTTTTATGGTCATTATTTCTTCTACCAGACTTGTATATTATCCATCTATTATGGAATACGGTAATTATTTGAACAACCTTTTGTCGTCATAATACCTGATCAAAATAACAATTATTGAAACAAATCTTGAAGGCAAGCTTTGATGTTAACGAGCAACACAACAACCCTTTGTTTGTTTTCGATGAACATCATCACATTTTCTCTTGCTAGTTACTTAGGCCATTGCAGTTCATGAATTGTGTTGTCCTGTATGACACTTCATACCAACCAATTCGGTATCCAATACCGGAGAACCACATTGTTTAACAAGCAAGGAATACAACCATAACATGTATATCTTCTATATGCCTAAGTTGGACATCTCCAACCTTTTATTTTCTGCCAAATATTTTATAGATTCTCTTTCAGCAATTCCTTTTCTTTTAAAAGAATCTATCAACATCAATAGTGGTGTCATCAACATGACACATGGTACAAAGCGTATATAGTCAACTACTAATACCTTTGGACTTGCACTTTGAGGTGGATCACAATCATCAAATGTTTGGTGTTCTTTCAAAAATCCATTCGTTAGTAATCTTTTAGTGTAGTAAACATTTTACTTACATCTTCTATTCATCCTTATCATGACAACTTTCATGATCAAGCTGCTATAGCTTAAAAAGGTGAATTGCGAGTATAATGTTTCTTGTTCAAAACCTTTGGAGGATTAGGATGACTAGCGTCTCCAACCTTCACAAATTCTCATCAAATATGAGGATGTATACTCTATCATGTTGTAACCAACACATTGTTTTAGATATCGCAATACCTTTCACATATGATGGTTTCTGAAACATTGCTTTCAGCTCTTAGATAAACTTGATATTAAAAACAATCTTTTGAGTATCAAGAATCATGGAGGCAAACATGATACATTAGATACTAACACTGGAATTGTTACTCTTGATTTAATACTATTTATTAAACTTAATGGAGTAAAAAGAGTTTGCTGAAAGTTTGCAATAGGACTTATAAACTTTAAATTGACATTCAAAACAATACGATACCAGTTCGTAAATTAAATATCCAGAATTTCTGTAGTTCCACTATCTCAACTATAACTAAGCGTAAGGTGGTGAACGGATGCCAATGACTACAACAAACTATGCAAATTCACTTTGATTGTGTTTATGATAAATTGAGTTCGACTAATCCAAATTACAAATGAACTCCCACTCAAAACAACATCCCTCGAGTTGTTTTAGTGATTACACGAACCAAATCCACTACACCAAGTCCGATCATCACGTGAGATGATGTAGCTTTAAAGGCAAACAATCAACATGTTCATCATATCATCCATATGACTCATGCTTTACCTTTCGGTATTCCGTGTTCCGAGAGCATGTCTGTACATGCTAGGCTCGTCGAGGTTAACCTTAGTTTCCGCATGTGCAAATCTGGCTTGCACCCGTTGTATGCACACGTAGAGTCTATCACACCCGATCATCACGAGATGCTTCGAAACGACGAGTCTTAGCAACGGTGCCAACTAAGGACGAACACTTTATTACTTGATATTTAGTGAGAGGGATCATCTTATAATGCTACCGTCGCGATCTAAGCAATACAAGATGCATAAAGGATTAACATCACAGGCAATTCATAATTAGTGTGATATGATATGGCCCTTTCTTCTTATGCCTTTGATCTCCATCTCCAAAGCACGAACATGATCTCCATCATCACCAGCATTGCGTCAAGGTCAGTGGCGCCGCTTCATGGTTGTCCATCATCACTAGCAACTATTACAACTACTTGGAATAAAGGTATTACAAGATGAATAGACACGCATGTCTTAACAGAATTAAAGACAACCATTAGGCTCCTGCCGGTTGCCATATTACAAAAAGGATCATTGCATACATCAAATATAATCACAATCACATGATGGCCATATCACATCACAAAACCCCTGCAAAAACAAGTTAGACGCCTCTAATTTTCTTTGCGTGTTTTACGTGGCTTGAGGCTTTCGAATAAGAACGGATCTTACCTACGAAACTGAACCACAACGTTGATACAAGTGCTATCAAGTTGCAAAGTGTAAATTGGATCTATACTATGGTGAGAGAAACAGACACTCGCAAAGCCACTTGTGCAAAGCAAGTTACACGTCAAGCGTGGAGCAAGTCTCATGTGCGATGACATGTAAGGTTAACCCGAGCCGCTTCATCCCACCATACCGCAAGATGCAAAGTACACAAAGCAAAAGACGGCACGAGCACCAACGCCCACAAAACCATTGTGTTCTCCTCGTGCAACTGATACCACTGATGGGTTCGTAGCATGGAAAACAAAAAATTTCTACCGCAAGAACGAACAAACCCAGATCTAATCTAGATAAAAGCCAAGATCTAATCTATTATTGCCTCTTGGGCATATCTCCAACACTACGATGTGCGACTTGCTGGTGTATAGAGTGAGGATGTAAGCAGCATGCCCGCCGCTGCTTGTAACACCCTCGAGTCGTCCCTATGCAAGTTTTAGCCCTTTCCGCCAAACCCGCATAGAAATGATTCAAGGACGCTCACCAGGCACTTTCGTGCGGGTGGAAAACAAAGTAATACCATTACACAACAGTCCTCGAAAGGACCCACATAACAGATATATATACCGCCCGACTCCAATTGTCAAGATTACAGATATACAGTACAAAGATCCAAATCACCTTGAAAACGATACACCGTCCGAGTATGGACAAGATGCAAATGGGGCTAAGAGCCCTGAAGAATAACCAATGGCGTCCATAACCCTGCCCAGGCCAAGCCGGAAGGGTAACCCTGCTAACGACGTCGATCTCAAACCTGCTAAAACAAAAGGGGTGCCGACATAGGGCAAAGGAAAAAGTGGAGCGTCAGTAGTGAGGCCAGTACACGGCGAGGCTAGAATTTGGCGGCTCTCGCCTACATAGGTATGGTGGACTGAAGCGGTAACATAGCAGCACTAAACAACCTATAGAGACTCAGTAAACTGGTGGCTATTAGAGAGGGACAAGAAATACCTATCCGGATCCAACCTGATAGTAACACCAAACATACCCATCCTAGTATTCCCCCTCGAGACCAACGAGGAAGTCAAACTAAGGAACTCACACAGTTGGCAGTTCTATTCATTTGATTATAGTTGAAGCACTTACTAGTCAGATATAGATAGCATGAGTCATCCGGAAGCATAAGTAGTGGGCAGTTTTAATTAACCATTCTGTGGTGGTTGGAACATTTACTAGTCAGATATAATTGTCCTGAGGAATCCCAAAACCCAGCAGTTGTTGGCACTTTTATCACATTCCATTGGAGTTGCAATATTTACTAGGCAGGTATAGCATGTCACAAAACAACCCAGATCCACCAGTGGTTGGCATATTTAATATCCATTCCGTTATGTTGCTTCTGATTACTAGTTACATATTAAGTCAAATTTATAGCACTACTTTAGTTATGCTTGTCTATGATCGAGATACTGTGCTCCAAGTCATCCATAACCGCGGACACGGCTTTCAGAAAGTTTTACCCTGCAGGGGTGCACAAATAGCAACACACACTCGATCAACCTCGGAAAAACCAACTCAAAACCCAACGAGGCATTCACGACAAAGCGATCACAGGATTCAGAAATATTTCAGGGGGCCACCCCACTAAGCTACCCGCAATGAAGTTGGCCGGCTCCGGAACGGACTCAGGGTTTGTGTGGACGGCTGTAAACGACTGGGAACCCGAAAGTGTGACTGGGCTTGTCGATACAGCAAAAACCGGTCACGATCCTAAACAGTACATGTGCTCCACGCACAATCGTAAATAAAGTAGTAACATGGCATAAGTACAGGATAGTAATAAAACCCCAAACTAGTTTGTAGCCCCAAGAAATAGAAATGAATCAAGCTCTGGCTCAGGGGGGCCCACGGCCTCCCGGATGTGGATAGTGCGAAAAATCAAGGAACGGGTATCAAGTACTCGGGGTCCTACGGGACACAAGTGAGCGTGGAAGAACCAAATAACATCTATTGCCCACCGATGCCTCTGCATTAGTTAAATCTAGCATTTTAATAGTTGTATTTAAAGTCATGATCATCTCCACCATAAACATCTGCCCGCATTCCAACAACTGTGGTGCTCGACAATACGAGATCACACCTGAGTAAGCAACTACGACTCGCAAGGCCAGCTATCTACCAAACAACATGTATTAGGAGGTGTTGTCCATGGCAATATAGAGGCTGCACAGGATATAACTGGTGCACGGAAACTAAAGCATCGTGACACGGATAGCAATAGATCAACAAGAGGAAGTAAAGACTATAAATGCAAAATAGGTAGAAGGGGAAGGGATGCTCGCCTGGGAAACACTGCCGAAGGTTCATATCCGGAGAACTTGTCGATACCCGCATCAACTCATCGGCCTAATCCGCAAAGAAGCAAACACTAGAAGAAACACCAGATGCAATATTTAATACTACAGCAGAAGAATCGGCATGTTTATGATATGATGCATGGCATGGCACAGATGCGGTGCAACTAGACAATATTAAGCGAAACCGGGGTCCCAACATTTAATTAATAGGTTCAAGTTATTTATCTACCCCGCAATTTTAAATGTTGAATTAACAAGGTGAAACAGGCATCGGTTCGCTACACCAATTTAAATGGAGTACAGAATAAGACAAAGATATCCCGCATAAACACTCCATATTTAATTATGAGGTAAATCGGCATAATGCCCCCAACGCACAGACAGGTATGCATGTATGAACAAGTTAATATGCGACAGTTTTATATATAGCATTTATAAAATAGGGGCTCGGGAAAGGTTCACACATCTGGGTTCGGGAGATCTTGGGGTTCCGGGGTTCGGGGTTCGGTCTTAGGGTTCGATGGGAAACGGGATTGGAAACCCGGAAGAAGGACTTGGTTTGGTGTCGAGGCGCATCGGATTCGCCCTGGTCAATATCGATCTTGTCATCGCGAAGATCTTGCCGGGTCCGCGTATCGGGTCGGTCTTGGCGTCCGGGATGAAGATCTTGGCATTCCGTGTCGGCGACCTTGGCGTTCGGGATGAAGTACTTGTCGTTCCTCATCGGAGATCTTGGGGTGTGGTGCCATATGGTCCGTGTGGAAGTCTTTGGTGTTCCACCATGACGACCTTCTGGTTCGGTCTTCGGAAGATCTTGGCAGAAGCCGGGATCTCGACGTTGTGGTGGTTGATGATGGACTTAGGTTCGGTGTTGGGACCTCGACGAACTTGGTGTCCAGGAGACGATCTTGGCGTTCCATGATGATCTTGTCGATTCCATGTTGAAGGCCTTGGCGCTCCGGATCGGTCTTCGGGTCCATACCGAGGGACTTGCCGTCCGTGAAGGAGAGCTTGGGTCTCATGCCGACGATCTTGAAGAGTGCCCATCTGTGTAGGAGAACTTGTTTTCCATGTTGGAAGTCTCGGAAGCTCTCGTCCGGAAGTGGTAGCCGGGAAGATCTTGTCGACAGGGACACTGCAGAAGCACTACTGGCAGAAAAACAATCGGATACTCTGCTAGGTGTACGAACGGAACACGCACGTTGCTAGCGGTTCCTAGAACCAGATGCTTGGCTCCCAACATGAGGGCACCGAACCGGGCCGACGTTGCCGATGGAGGCGGTGACGCGAGTCCCTAGTGGTTCACCAGGAGGGTGCAGGGCGGCGTCTGGTCGATGATGGAGGGCCGGCAGGAGGCGCAGGGGCGAGCACAGCGGCGCGGGCGGGAGGACAGAGAGGCAGCGGCCGTGGCGAAGCAGCGCGGTGACCGGAGTAGCAGGGGCCGATGGAGGGCGGGCGCGCTCACAGAACGCGGCCGCGAGACGGGGCACAAAGAGCTCAAGGCGGGGACAGAGCGGCGAGGTTGCGCCGGTGGAGCTTGGCATCGGCGGGGGAAACTCCGGGAGGGAGGTGGCTGG
This sequence comes from Avena eriantha, assembly GCA_910589775.1. Classification (NCBI taxonomy): domain Eukaryota; kingdom Viridiplantae; phylum Streptophyta; class Magnoliopsida; order Poales; family Poaceae; genus Avena; species Avena eriantha. The sequence continues at coordinate 489,763,376 of OU342742.1, forward strand.
GAGAAGACTGGACGCGCCGGCGAGGAGGACTTCGTGAGGTCGCGGAAGGGCTCGGGGGCGGCGTCCCGAGCAACGAGGAGGCGAGGCCCGCGGAGCTCGCGAGAGGCGGGAGGAGGACGGCGGGCTCGGAGACGGCGATGGAGGTCGAGAAAGAGGAGTTGGTGGCGGGGCGGAGCTCGGCTGCAGGCGAGGCCGGGAGGAGAGCACCGGGGGGGCGAGAGCCCTGACAGCGGGTTCGGAGAGAGGAGGGAAAAGAGGTCGGCGGCGCTCTGCGGGATCGGGGGTTGCGGGAGCGGAATGCGATGGGGGAAAGCGCGCAGGTGCTCGCGCGAGCCAGGGAGGCGGAGGGAGGCGGCGCTAGGGGCGCCATGGGACGACCCAGCGGAGGGGAGAGGTGGCCGGAGGCGGCGCTGCAGGTGAGGGAGGGAGGCGGCGGCGCGGATGGGGAAGGTGGGCCGCGGGGGAGGGAAACCCGGGGTGGTGTGGGCCCGGCCCACAGGAGCTTGTCGGGAGGAGGAGGCTCTCCCGCAGGTGGGCCCGAGGAAGAAAAGAGGGAGGCGGTGGCAGGTGGGGGTGATCTGCGTGGGAGGGGACCAACTGGCTAGGTGGCTGGTGTGGTGTGTGTGTTGTGTGTGTGGGGTGATGAGGTGGAGGGGGGTGCAGTGAGGTGGCGGCCTGGAATTGGACAGGGTGAGGTGGATGGGGGCTGGGTAGGATTAGGGGTAGGGTATTTGGTAGAAAAGGGTTTGGGATTTAGCTTAGGTATTATTTTAGGGCGTGGAGGTGGCCGGCCGGGCTTTCGGGCCTGGCGGGCTGCCTCCTAAAAATATTATAAATATTCTATTTATTTAGAACGAGGCTTTGGCAATCCGTTTTTAGACAAACCAAAATAATCCGGAGGCTCGTGGTTTTAATTTGAATAAAGACGGGAATATTTAGAAAAACAAAACTAGGCGTTTCAAAAATAGTTTTAGACAAATCCATGCAAGATGATGACGATGCTCAAATGCAACGTGGCACGATGACATGAGCATGCGGTCATGATGATGCAATGCACAAAAACACAACGATTTTCTAGTAGTGGTTTTAGCGGGATGCCACACTGTTCTCCTGGAGAACCGGCACCGTGACGGTGGAGCTCGACACATTGAGCTCCGCTAAGCCGGGCAACGTCGTGTTTGAGGACCTTACGTCTTACCTGGCGGCGCCGCCTCATTACCTGGTCGGTCCTGCTACGTCGAAGGAGCTGTGTTTCTTCTTTCGTGTCGAGTTTTAGTGGTGATGTAAGCTCCTATTAATTGGTTTAATTGCAGAAAGATCATTTGCATACTAGGAATGGTGGATTTTGTAGTAGTAGTACTCTATCTCCGTCCTAAGAAATAAGGCTCCCTTATTTTTCTTGTTTTTTGTTTGACCAAGATTTACTCTAAATATATATAAAGAATGTTGGTACTGTACAAATACGAATTCAATGAAACAAATTTTACACTATAAGCAAATTTTAGTTGCTCCATTTATTTGGTCAAACTTTACTTTGGAGCGTGCGTGCGCCTTATTCCTTGAAACGGAGGTAGATGAGTTCGGTGGATGTACTTTCCTGAGTATTTTTCATTAAGTCTTAACTTCCGATGGGTTGGGTGGATGTACTCCGGTGAGTAGTAAGATGAATAGGATTAAGGCTCTCTATTTAGGAAGGCTGGCCAATTCGCAATACTACCAAGTAGATGAATTATTCACTCTAATTAATGTATGCATGTACCACTAGTTTTACATGCATGATACGCTAGATAAAAAAGGGGACATGACGAGAGATGAAACAACATGCATTGGGAGATTGAGAGAAAATAGAGATATCTAAATTAATGAGTCACGAGAATTAAGACAATAAATGTCAACACCCGGATTTTTAATCCCAGATGCTTGTTATGCCATACATCGCAATCCCAGGATTACCATTTTTGCGAGACATAACAGATCGGATATCACAGTACATCATCCATTCCAAACCATAATAAGGTCTTACACAAATAAAGGATCTCATGATCTAGTCTTAATACAATCAAGTAGTGGAGTAAATAACGTAGCGGTGCGGTCCATCTTCAGAGTCAGAGGCAATGCTGACGATGGGATATGATCCTAGTTGTCGTAGCCGTCCTGCTGTCCTCCTTCAGGGTAGTCCTCACGGGAATAGCCAGGACAAAAGCAGTGAGTACTCTTTAAGTACTCGCAAACTACCACTAACAAGTAGGATAGTCCTAGTAGGAAATGCTAGCTCTAAGTTTGTTTGTAGATTTAAGTTTGAAACCTAAGCTGAGTTCAGAAACAAAGAAAGATAAAAGAAGTTTGAAAACACCTAAGTGGGAACTTAGTTATCATAGTCACAATTCTGTTGTGGTCAAGTCATGTCACAATTCATTTCATAAGTAATTTTGAAAACATCTGACAACGGAACAGTATGGCCACTCCAACTGTCCATAACCGCGGACGCAGTTATTCGAATAGTTTGACACTCTACAGAGGTGGTACACTCTCACAACAAGATTCAATACATCTGTCAGGGATAACCCTAAATCATCATACTTAGTATGCAGATAATCAAACTTAACCTTTCCTTTACACACCCTAGTATAAGCACCTCTCCTATGAGCATGGCCTCCCAACCATGACCATCTGTCATCTTGGGCACTGCATAGGTGGACAACATTGAGAGGTAGCCTCAACTCAAACCTCTCCCACGAGGGAACTAATATTAATGCATATAAACTTCCGGCTAAGCCTTACCCAATTGAGGTATTGTGGTTGTACGATAAAATTTGGAATGGTATCACATCCGAACCCAACCATCAGTATTGTAAAGGGGCTAAGGCTCATGGCTAAACAATTTCATCATCATAAACCATTTGTGTTTGTCAACACATGTCAAAACATCTCAATAGAATGACTCGTCATTCCAAGGTTTTCACAAGTCATTTTCACCAAGTATTCCCATCTAAAGTGAATCAAGTTTTGGTTTTGTTCCAATTACTAAGTTAAGAGTGTTCACTAAGGTGGGATGCTAATCTCAATCTCATGCCTTAGAATGACATTTAAGTCTAACTAGATAGGTCAAGTTTATACACTTTATGCTACCTTTAAACAAGTAAAGGACTTTGGTAAAGTAACGAAGGTAAAGCTTGTAAATAAAACTTGGAGTAGGTATAAGTCAAAAGGGTATAACCAAAGCATGCCTAATGCATCTTGCTTGGGTTATCTATCTTTCAATGGTTTAGCTTGCTAAGTTTACTTGAAGTGCTAGGCTTGCCTTGGGTAGTGCAGTGGTTAAATTTCTCTTCCTCCTCCTCTTGGTAGAACTCCTCGTCCTCGTTGACTTGGTCGGTACTATCGTCTATAAATACATACGGCATACACAATCACCAAACAATACTTAACTAGTCTACTTAGCACACTAAGGCACACATATGATGATCTATTACCATCACAGGCATCACAAGGTTTAATGAACTAGCTTCATTCTTTTTATTTGAGAAAAGTAATTTCTACTCATTGAAAATAACTAAGTTTTAATATTCTCCAATTAAAATATGGGATCATGTGGAAACATGTCATCACCACATATTCTAACACATGGGAATGTGATTTAAATGTTGGATCACATTTTAATAAGTTTAAGTTTAACCATTAATGATTTAAAGGGACTAGAAATGCCTATATAGCATTATTTTGGTACTAGTCCAAAGTCACTGCATGCAAACCTTAATATTATTACATATTCAGATAGTTATGGTTAAATGTGATTTTTGAGAGTTGGAATCAACTCAAAAGATATTATGGTTGATTTTATAAAAATGTTTGAATGTGCAAAAGCTTCTGTTTTGTTATTTTTACTAGGAGAGATCTCTAAATCTAATTTATATAATTCCAACGGGCTTGGATATAGATTTTCATTAGCTTTCCAACAAAATTGGAATCACTCCATTTGGATTTGTAAAACTCTCTGAATTGATTTTTAAACTAGTGGACAGAATTGATTTTAAGTCTAAAAAGAAAAAGCTAAATTTGAATCTACGGGCTTAGGCGGGAACACTAACAGGCCGGCCCTGTGACGCTCTGCGGCGCAGCGGGCAACTGACAAGGGGGGTCCACATGTCGGCGGCACTTAAAACCCGATGCGGTACAGGGCGATGTGGGCCGCAGGATTAGAACTAGATCTAACGGCTCACGGTCGTCATTGACGACGGACTCGTCGCCGGCGAGACTGAACCCTAGCGCGGTCGGTGAGAGTGCAGTGGGGGCATACCAGGGCTCCAGCTAGTGCGGCGATGGGGGCGATCGAACGAGACGACAACGGCAGACTCAGGCGAGGTCACGGCAGGGGCTAAGGTGGACGAAATCGACGGGGACTTCTCCTCCTCTGCAGCAGCTACCTCTGGCGGAATTCCGGCGATGGGCTGCTTGAGCGGCTCCGGCGAGAGAGGGGAAACAATCAGTGGAGAGAGGGGAGTGGAATGGTGTGAACAAGTGGTGCTGGGGAGGCTCCCTTATATAGGCTCGACGGTGAGGCAGTGCGGTATGGGCGCGGCTCGTCGGAGCCGGTGATACAGGGGGCTATGGTCGCGGCTGAGCTAGGCGGACGGTGGGCGGTCTGCTGGCGGTCATCTACGGCGTAATGGCATGGCTAGGGGCGGTGGCTAACGGTCGGGAGCTTCTCGCGCTCTGAGGGACAAAGGCTATGCTCGACGGTGCTCTTGGAAACTGTAGGTCGCGCGGCGGTGCACGGCCGTGTTTGGCGGGTTGGTGTGGTCAAGGCAGAGCGGCGTGCGCGGTCTGGTGTTGAGGCGCGGTCTGTGGCGTGCTGGCGGCGAGGGCGTCTGGCGTGCTCTGGCGCGACGCAGAGAGGAAAGGGCGGCGCTTCTCTGGGGTGGTCCAGGGGCTAGCAGTGATCGTGGGGTGGACAGGGAGTCGCGATAGGTTGGCGCCGTGCGTCCTGGAGCAGCGGAGAAGGGCTGGCGGTCTGCTGTGGCTTGGTCAAGGTTGGCCGGCGGGCATGTCCTCAGGGATGGCAAGGGGGTGGGTTGTGTCCTCGGGATGGCAAGGGGGTGGGGTGATTATGGTTTTGTTAGATCAAATGGAGACAGAGGGAGTAAACTGAGGTCAAGTGGGTGGCAAAACCCTGTAGAAACAGTGAGCTAAAACTAGAGTGTGATTCATGCCTGCCAAGTGTTAGACCAAATGGCCACATGAAACTTTTATTTGAATTTTTGAAAGATTTTGGGTGGGTGCTTTGATATGATGCTTGGTAGACTAGGTTTGCTTGGGACTTTGAAATGGAGTTCATTTGAATGGTTTTTGAAAAAGGGTGATCTATACATATGAACTAGATTACATTTTCAAATGTCTTTTAAATTTAGAGTCTGAATGTTTTTGGAAGATCACAAAGTGGGCCTTGGCACATCACTACTTGTACTAGCAAGGGGTGCAAATATCCACAATTGTCTCTGTTGGAAATTGAGTGCTAGGAATAGCTAAAGTGGGCTAGGTGATTAAAATGGCACAAGTGACCATTAGCTTTATTTAATTCTTTTTGATTTCTTTTTCTTTGGGATTTGCTTGGGGATGATCTAGATGATGTTTAATTCACCTTAGAGTCATTTTACAACCAATAGATCACTCAATCATGGCAATTCAAAACAACTCCTATTTTAAATGCACACACATATGAATGCTTAAAGATTTTAAATAGAAAAAGTTTTTGTCAACCCTAAATTGGGTAGATTTGATCTTGATCACTTGGATTAATGTTTTGGGATGTTACAAACCTTCCCCCCTTAAACAAAATCTCGTCCCGATATTTAAGAAAGAAAACTAGGAACTAAAGAGATCTAGGAACTCAGTCCTAATGTAATCTTCTCGCTCCCAAGTGGCTTCTTCTTCGGTATGATTGCTCCATTGAATCTTGAGAAATTTGATACTCTTGGTCCTGCTGGTTCTGTAGGCTTCCTCCAAGATATGGATGGGCACTTCACGATATGTCAGATCCTTGTTGATATCAACAGCTATGTGATCGATGTTCTTGAAAACTTCGGTCTTCTCCGGCACTTCTAAGCATTTGCGTAGTAATGAGATATGGAACACATTGTGGATGGCTGGCATCTCTTCTGGCAGTTCCAGTTGATAAGATACTTCTCCTCGATGATTCAAAATCTTGAAGGGTCCGATATATCTGGGGGCTAACATTCCATTCATACTAAAACGTTGGGTTCCCTTCAATGGTGAAACCTTGAGATATACAAAATCTCCGACATTGAAAGTCAGGTCTCTCCTTCTCTTGTTAGCATAACTCTTATGTCTGGATTGGGCAGTCTTGAGGCGCTCACGGACTTTGTGAACTTTCTCTTCAGCTTCTCGGAGAATGTCAGGTCCAAAAATATGACTCTCTCCTACTTGCGACCAATTCAAAGGGGTACGAGACTTCCTTCCGTACAGGAATTCAAATGGTGCCATTTGCAAACTGGCTTGATAACTATTGTTGTATGAGAATTCTGCGAAAGGCAGACTATCTTCCCATTTTGATCCATACTCTAACACACAAGCTCTCAACATATCCTCTAGGATTTGGTTAACTCTTTTAGTCTGTCCATCGGTTTGCGGGTGATAAGCGGTGCTGAAATTCAACTTGGTTCCTAATCCTTCTTGGACTTTCTGCCAAAATCTAAAGGTAAATTGGGTTCCTCGATCCGATACTACAGTCTTGGGGGTTCCATGCACACTAACAATTCTAGTAATATACAACTCTGCTAGCTTCGAACTCTGGTAGGTTGTCTTGACCGGTATAAAGTGAGCTACCTTGGACAGTCTATCAACAATGACCCAGATTGAGTCATTTCCCCTACTAGAAGTAGGCAAACCGGTGATAAAGTCCATTCCGACGGAATCCCATTTCCATTCCAGAATCTACAATGGTTGCAACAGTCCTGCGGGTCTCTGATGTTCCGCTTTGACTCTTTGACAGATATCACATTCGGCGATGTAGCTTCCGATTTCTCTCTTCATCTTGTGCCACCAAAATTGCTCCTTCAAATCTTGATACATCTTTGTTCCTCCGGGGTGGATAGAATAAAGAGTATCGTGAGCTTCTTGCATGATAACTTGCTTCAGCTCCAATTCTGCTGGCACACAGATACGGCATTTGTACCACATAACTCCTTCTTTGTCTTCGGTAAATCTAGGTACCTTTCCTGTACCAATATGACGCTTGATTCTGTCGATACTTTCATTTCCCTTCTAGGCTTTCTTGATTTGGCTAATCAAAGTGGGTTGAACTTCAATGCTAGCTAAGAATCTTCTGCTAACTAGCTCAGTTCTAAACTTCTCCAACTCCTCATACAAACTTGGTTGCTTCTCCTTGATCATAGTGTTTAGCCTACATGACAATCTGCTAAGAGCATCCGCTACCACATTGGCTTTGCCGGGGTGATAGTGAATGTCAAGGTCATAATCCTTGATTAACTCTATCCATCTCCTTTCCTCATATTCAGCTCCTTCTGAGTGAAAATATACTTCAAGCTTTTGTGATCTGAGTAAATCTCACAGCGATTACCCATAAGATAATGACGCCATGTCTTTAATGCCAAAACTACGGCTGCTAACTCAAGATCATGGGTAGGGTAGTTCTGCTCATGTTGCTTCAGTTGTCGAGACAGATACGAGATGACTTTTCCTTCTTGCATCAATACACATCCGAGACCAATCTTGGATGCATCACAATACACATCAAACAGCTTCTTGATATCTAGCATGATCAATATTGGGGCTAAAATCAATTTCTTCTTCAGCTCTTGGAAACTTGCTTCACATTTGTCGGTCCATTCGAACTTCTTGTCCTTCTTCAACAATTGGGTCATGGGTCTGGCGATGCTCAAGAATCCTTCAACGAACTTGCGGTAATATCCGCTAATCCGAGAAATGCACGGACTTGGGTTGAGTGGTTGGGGCTTCCCATTCTTCGACATCTTTGATCTTTGTGGGATCAACAGCGACTCCTCCGGCAGACACAATATGTCCTAGGAATCCTACTTCTTTCAGCCAAAACTCACATTTGCTGAACTTGGCGTACAACCGATGCTCTCGAAGGGTTTCAAGGATGATTCTCAGATGTTGCTCATGCTCTTCTTATGACTTGGAGTAGATAAGGATATCATCGATAAACACAACGACAAACTTGTCTAGAAAATTCATAAAGATCTTATTCATGAGATTCATGAAATAAGCAGGGGCATTGGTTAATCCAAAAGACATGACCGTATACTCGTATAAACCATAACAAGTAGTAAATGCGGTCCTTGGAATATCCGTTACATGAATCTTAAGTTGGTGATGTCCAGTCCTAAGATCGATCTTAGAGAACACATTTGCTCAAGTCAACTGATCAAAAAGATCCTCTATCTTTGGCAAAGGGTACTTGTTCTTGATTCTGACGTCATTCAGCTTCCTGTAATCTGTGCACAAACGGTTGCCTCCATCTTTCTTGTTGACGAATAACACTGGCGATCTCCATGGCGATGCGCTTGGTTGGATCAAGCCTATTGCCAACATAGCATACAACTGCTTCTTCAATTCCACTAACTATGAGGGGTTCATACTATAGGGTCTCTGGGTTATGGGTCCAATTCCGGGGATTAGTTCAATAATGAACTCAATATCCCTATCCGGAGGCATACTAGGCAATTCATCTGGGAATACGTCGGGGTATTCACAGACTACTCTGACTTGGTCAATGGTGGGCAGGGCTAGACTCTTATTACACTTGAATTGACGGGGCAAGATTTCAGATATATGCTCTACTGAGACTCCAGAGCTACTGGTCATGGTGATGGCTTTCTTGGCACAGTCAATCAATCCTTTATGCTTTGACATCCAATCCATTCCTAGTACTACTTCCAAACCTTTGGTTCCAAGTACTATTAGATTGGCATAAAAATCTATCCCATGTATTCTGATAGGCACATCTTTGCAAATTTTTCTATCTTTTGTAGTTGAACCAGGGATTTGAACTATCATTACATGCTTCAGGTTGGTTGGGTGAATCTTACTAGTGCATGCAAATTCTTCGGTGACAAATGACTGCGATGCTCCAGAATCAAACAACACTCTTACTAAAACTGAGTTGACAGAAAACATACCCAGCACTACATCTGGCGCTTCTTGGGCTTCTTCAGCGTTCATGTGGAAGAGACGGCCATTAAGGTTGTGAGGGTTCCCTAGGGCGAATCTTCTTCCTGGTTGAACACGACGCTACTGTTGAGCTGGGGCATTCACATTGGCAGTGGCGGTAATCTTCTTGGGGCGCCCATTGGAATAGTGACCCTTCACTCCACACTCGAAACAAGTAATCTGAGACTTGTCTTTCGCTGCCACGGGCACAACATTGCTTCCAGTTCTGGGTGCAGTCTTGTTGTTGCTGTTGTTGTTATTCTTGGGAGGTGCACGGTTGAAATTGCTGGAGTTGCCGGGGTGATTATTGTTTCCTCTGGACTTCACATTTCCTCCGCTACGGTTGGGGTAGCTTGGGCGAGACATTGGGGGTCGATTGTTCCTTGGTGCATATCCCGCAGAAGGATTGGGACGGTACTTCTGGTGACTGTTGGATCCAGCTTGGTGCATCATACGATGTTTGCGGTTGTCGTTTGCTTGATTAAGCTTCCCTTCCATCTGAATGGCAGAGTCAACTAGCTCTTCGAGATCATTGAAATGGATGTTGACGAGGATAGTCTACATCTCATCATGTAGGGCTTTCAGGAATCTCTCCTTCTTCTTGGCCTCCGTGTTGATCTCATCAGGTGCATACCTTGCTAAGGACAAGAATCTTTCACGGTATTCCACTACAGTCATTCTGCCCTGCTTCAACTCTCTAAATTCATCCCTCATTCGGGTGACTAGACCCTGCGGCACGTGGGTGTGGCTGAACTTGATTTTGAAGGCTTCCCATGTCATCACTTGACCATGGTTCATTGTGCGGGTGCTGTTCCACCATGCTCTTGCATCTCCTGCCAAATAGTGGGTGGCAAAAAGAACCTTCTCGTTGGCATCCACTCTTGCTACTTCTAGGTTGTTCTCCATTGTCTACAACTAGTCATTAGCATCCAGTGGGTTCTCTGAAGTGCTAAAGATTGGGGGATTTGTATTCTGGAAGTTTTTGAGTTTGGATCCATGATGATCCTGATTTCCATGGTTCTGATTGTTGTGAGCCATCTGGGCGATTTGCTGCAGTGTTGCTAGATTAGCTTGGCGCTCTGCCCTACTAGCTTCATGGTCTGCGATGAGAGTCTACAGAATCTGCAGCATTGGGTCTTGCGATGAGTAGCTCCGTCCTTGGTTTCCACGAGTCATCTGAAGATCGAGATAGATAAAGGGGTAAGAGGGAAAGTTCCAAGGTTCATGGTTTTGATTTCAAAGCTAAAACTTTGAGTTTGACTCAAGTTTTGCAACTAACTTCGTTTCATTCATTCAAGCAAGTCACACGATACAAACACACACACGCCACAACATCAAAGGAAAACAGATGATTTTAATAACCATTCTGTAAGCTACGATACAATGGGACTGATACTCCTCATTCTACGATAGTGCTCTAGTGCATCTACGCATCATCGATGAAGTCGGAGTCGTCATCGTTGGTGTAGAAGTCCATGACATCCTCCTCTAGGTAGTCATCATCATTGCTAAGGTAGGAGTCAATATCCCCTTGGATATCTTCACCTTCCTCTTCTTCTTCTTTTGCTGCAAGCTGAGCTTCTTGCTCCTTGAGGGTGTTCTCGAGGTCGGCCACCTTCTTGCGAAGACGGTCGATGGTGTGATCCTTCTTAGCATGTTGACGACGAAGAGACTGACGATCCTTGACTAGCAGTGAGAAAGTCTGGGCCTTCTGGGCGGCAATGGCGAGGTTGTTGTTGGCGACCTCTCTAGCATTGTCCAACTCCTTCTGTCTGTCGTACAGTAGGAAGTGGAGGTTCTCCACTTGACGCTCCAGTATTGGGTGACTTGGCATCTCTAGCGGCATTCCCATGGAATCGCGCCTTGCATAGTGAACAAAGCGGGTTCCTTGGATTAGGTTGACACTCAGGGCACACAAACGTGCGAGAGCTTCATGCATTACCCTGGCTAATCCATCTAGCCAGTTGTTCTCTCTCACGGAGAACTGAATCCTCCCAGATACTGGTGCTTCTAACTTGCCTCGAAGATCAGCAGTTACTAGCCATTGTAAATCTCCTCCTGGTGGACCCGGGAGTTGAGCTCCAAGGAATTCCGGATGAGGACGCTCCAAGAACTCAGACAGTGAATCCAGATCCCTCTCCAAGATCAGTTGGCCTCTGTTGCCCAACTGGTAGAACTTGCTGTATTGGGCTTCCATCTATAAGAATTGGGGATGAGAAAGTTAGTGAAGTGATCAAGTATGTCAAAGTTTTATGTAGTAATGTAAGAATTTGGAGGAACATCAATTTTTTGAGAGAAAGAATTCCCAAGGGTAAGAGAGGAAATAGTTTTGACAAATAATCACTTTGGTTTTTGAAACTAAGTTTTTGTTCGGACGTTGATACGTCCATTTTGCATCACTATTCTATGTCTTAATTCACTATTATTCATTGATATATTTCGTACTGAGATGTGATACTTATGATATTTCGTCTCTTTTTGCATGGTTGATGACTTTTGGAGCATGGACCGCTGCAGTCAGGATTCTGATGGAAAAGGTGCAGTTTGGAGGAAAAATTTGCGAAGATCAGAAAATCCGGAAAAATATACGGAAAATCCTATTTTTCCAGAAGACTAAGGATGCCAGAAGATGGAGTGGAGATGGGCTAGAGGGGGTCCACACCACCCCATGGCGCGGGCAGCCCTAGGCCGTGCCAGGAGGTGGTGTGGCCACCCTGGCCCACTCCCGCCTCTCCCCTATGGCGTATATCGTCCTCCCGAAACCCTAAGACTCGGGGAGCGACCACAAAAAGATTCCGCCGCCTCTACGGGGCAGAAAACACCGAGAGAGAAAGATCTCTCCGGCAGACAGATTTCTGCTGGGGGAATTCCTTCCCGGAGAGGGAAGATCGTTGCCATCAACACCACCATCAAGCTGGACTTCATCGGGATCATCATCATCATCATCATCACCATCATCATCACCATCAGCACCCTCATCACCATCTCCATATTGCTGTAACAATTGCATTGAATCTTGCATAGTTCATAGGGGAAACTTTCCTGGTGTTGATTACTCTTTGTAGTTGATGCTATTGAGTGAACCATTGAATTATTGTTTATGTTCAGATTTTTATACACCATTATTCCATCTCTGATCATGATCAATATGATGTCTTGTGAGTAGTTCGTTTTGTTCTCGAGGACATGGGAGAAGTCTTGTTGTTAGTAGTGGAGTTATGTTGAGAAAGATTCAATAGATTGTTATTTAAGTTGTGGTGTACTTCTTCTAGTGGTGTCATGTGAACGTCGACTACATGACACTTCACCTATATGGGCCTAGCGGAATGCATTGTGTATTTGGCTACTAATCGTAGGGGTTGCCGGAGTGACAGAAACCTGAACCCCTGTTAGGAAACCATTGCACAAGGGACGTAAGGGTCTTAGAGTTTAAAGCTGTGGTTAGGTTTCTACCTTAATTACTTTCTTGTACTCACCGATGTTTGCAAGGGGTATAATCACAAGTATGTATTAGTCTTGGATGGGGCGGTACATTAGCACAGGTTCACCCACACAACACTTAGCAAGCTAGAGAAGATTAATCAACTATATGAAGCGAAAGCACTTGACAGTCTTCCCATGTGTCCTCAAGAACGTTTGGTCATCTTAAGTAATACAACCGGCTTGTCCTTTGCTGCATAAAGGATTGGGCCACTTGCTGCATTTATTCCTACTGTCTTTTATTTACTCGTAATTTGTTTACTTGCTTTATCGAAAACCCCTAAAAATCCGTTTGCTAAGTATTTGCAGAGAATTCCTGATCCATACCACTAGCCAGCACCTTCTGCTCCTCGTTGGGTTCGACACTCTTACTTATCGAAAATACTGCGATACACCCCCTATACTTGTGGGTCATCAAGACTATTTTCTAGCGCCGTTGCCGAGGAGTGAAGCGCTATTGGAGAGTGGAACTGGTAAAGGAAACTTCAACTGTGAGTACTGTTTACTTCTGCTAGTTGCTTTATTTTCGTTATGGATAATTCGCTGAGTTTCTTATTTGGTAATGCTACTACCACTGCTAAGGTAGTAGATAATCCACCACCTGCTGAGAATGATGTTTTCAAAATACCTACAAGAATTATTGATCGTGTTATGGATAACTACTATGTTGGGGATGGAATTGTCCATCCCGGTGATCATTTACTCTTTATGCACGAATTATGCGGGTTGTTCAAGTGTGCAGGTATTACTACAGATCAAGTTAAGAAGAAGTTATTCTCATTGTCGCTGAAAGGAAGAGCTGAGGAATGGTATAAGCTACTGAAGAATGGTCAAGCTCTAGAATGGGAGGAAATAGTGCCTCTCTTTTATTCAAAGTTTTATCCTCCTAGTGAGATTCATAAAGATCGGAATCAAATATACAACTTTTGGCCTCTTGATGGAGAGAGTACAGCTCAAGCTTGGGGGAGATTGAAGTTACTAATGCTCAAATGTCCCATTCATGAGCTCCCCAACAATATTATTATCAACAACTTTTATGCAAGGCTCCCTCTACATGATAAGGATTTATTGGATGCTTCTTGTGCTGGATCATTCACTCGCATGGAAGAAGAAGCTAAATGGGACCTTCTGGACCGTATTCAAGACAATGCTGAAGCTTAGGAGAATGACAAAGGTAGAAAGTCAGGTATAAATTATGATTATGAATGCGTTGAATCTTTTATGGGAACTGATGACTTTCAAAATATTAGTAATGCTTATGGTCTTGATTTGCAAGTTATTACGAATTGCTTTAGAGCTTTTGCTTCTTATATTGAAATTCCAAAAATGGGATGGAATAAGTACCATGCACCTTATAAAGATATTGTTGACCGTGTTCCTATTGGGAGCATTGAGTGTTGCATTATTGATCATATCTTACCTGAACCTTATATCGAGAAGATTCCCTTCCCAGACAAGGTAAATGATCATCCTATGATAACTAATGTAATCACTAAAAGTGAAAAGAGAACTGTAAAACTTGATGAACAAATAAACATTGAACCTGTAGCAGCAATTGTGAAAGACCTTGTCACTAAAAGCGTAGAAGATGGGCACATAGTCTTCTGTGAGGATGCTTCTAATATTGTTTCACATCCTAATAGAACTAAAAAGGCTAGTGTTCCTGTGCTTTCTGTTAGAATTGGTCATCACTGCTATTATGGTTTATGTGATATTGGTGCAAGTTCCAGTGCTATTCCTTATGAGCTTTACAGAGAAATTATGCATGAAATTAGTCCCTGCGAGTTGGAAGAAATTGATGTGGTTATTCACCTTGATAATAGAGAGACCATCTCTCCAATTGGTATCGTACAAGACGTGGAAGTCCTTTGTGGTAAGATCAAGTATCCTGCTGATTTTCTAGTACTTGGTTCAGCTGCTAGTAAAACTTATCCTATCATTTTTGGTAGACCTTTCTTGAGTACTTGTGGAGCTATTATTGATTGCAAAAGGGAGAAACTCTTGACTAAGTTTGATGGGGAATCTTATGATTTTAATTTTTCGAAATTTACTAAAGAACCTTGCGAAGAGGAAACCCATAATGAGGATTTTAGAGTTGAACAACTTGCTTCTATCTCTCTTACTCCTAAAAATTCTTGACGAGATCACGAAAGTGAGATCTTCATGGAAGAAAGTGATGAGATTTATGGAAGATCACGAAAGTGAGATCTTCATGGAAGAAAGGAATGAGATTGACGAGATCCTCCGTCGTCAACCCAGGTTGCTTAAGCATGACTTGCCTGTAGAAGACTTGGGTACCACTTTGCCACCTAAAAAGGATCCGGTCTTCGATCTAAAACCTCTCCATGATGATCTTAAATTTTTTCCATACAACCCCCATCACATAGGGGTCGGGTTCCCCCATCACACCAACCGATCTCATGTTCATGCTCCTGGGAGCTAAATTCCATCAAACCAAACCAGAGATGTTTTCTAGGACTAGCTATCCCAAAATAGAAGATGAAGACAGAGAGAGAGATACAAGATCACCGCCACAGATGAGGCTAGTGTTTTTAAGCTACCCCGATAAGCACCAAAGACACCAGGACCAAAGCAAAAGGCAAATACATGCCAAAAGAGAACTCCAAACTGATACCACAAGCGTCTTTGTCTGCAACTGGCAAATGACTCCTCCTTTCTTTTTCTTCAATCTTCTTCCTACTCATCCGCTGGCGACCTAGGGCGTTTGCGGCTAACTGATGGCAGCCCCAGCAGAGGCAACCTCGCCCTATCCATGCCTTCAGCGTCACCCAGCGCATTCCTCTGCAAAATCTCAGCTCCTTTACGCAGCATCTCCCATTCCTCAACATCATGTAGACCTGCCCAATGTTTCAAAAATACACAAGCATACATCACTAGATCCACATGGGACTTGATTAGTTTGTGTTGAAAACAAGCTCTGTTTCTAAGCTTCCATATAGCCCAACAGATAGCAGCAATGGCTGCTATCTGAATATTACGACTCACAGTCAAAAACCTGACTATCTACCGAAAATATTGAGAAAAAGGATCCAGGTCTGGTACCAGCACCCACAGATTTTGCAACCACACTCCAAACATACTTGGCCGCAGGACAGTAGAAGAAAAGATGCCCAATAGATTCCTCCTGGTCACAAAATCTGCAAGTTGTGTCCCCCTCCCACTTCCTTTTTTTCATATTATCTTTGGAAGGAATTGCATTATGCCAGATAAGCCATAGCCAAATTTTAATCTTCAAAGGATTTTTTGCCTTCCACAGGTGTTTAAAACTCCTATCCACACCACCATTTGGCAGATGATTATACATCGATTTAACCGTAAACACCCCTGACTTTGTCCACAACCATCTTGGTTTATCTTCTTCACCCGTCAACGAAAATCCAATTAACATCTCCTGCATACTTCTGTACTACACCTGCTTATCCCTGTCCAACCATCTCCTAAAAGAAGAATGCTAGTTTCTTCTAGCCATCTCAGCAACAGTCACACTTTGCTGCCTACATATCTCAAACAGCTCAGGAAATTTCTTTTTCAGAGGTATATCCAGGCACCATGCAACCCCCCAGAAGTCTGTTTGCACCCTATTCCCCACCACCATTCTTCTTCCAGACATGTAAATTTCTTTTTCAGCTAATTGGGTGATAAAAAGGTATGCTGCGGATTGCATGTTTGAGCTGAATTGTGATGTACTAGATGTGGAAGCTGCTACAACTAGGAGTCACCCTTCTATTTTTGGACAGGATGGTCGCTCGAACCCAATTAGCTCCTAGTAAGCAAAAGTCTCTTGGGGTTCGCATGTTTGTGCTGAATTGTAATTTTTGTTTCATTTACTCTATAGATATTGGGCAGTTATGCAACAGTCCTCTTTTTTTGACAGGAAGCGCCGCAATGTTAGAAACATGACTGTCGGGTCAGTCATTTTGCTGCCTGGAGAAGGTAAAAACGAGTGGAAAGATGATGCTGGACACGATTCTTGTGCTGATTGTCCCGGCGATGCAGAGTACATGAAGCTAAGAAAATTGGCACCGAGGAAGAGGAAGAAGGCATGAAATGAAGAAGCCAGTGGACGTGAAGGCTTGGCACCCAGGCTGCAGAAGAAGGTTGCTGGCAATGAAGATGCATAGTAATGTGTTGAACTTGAACCTATATATGTAATTCGGTTAAAATTTGGAGCTCTGTGTTTGGAACTTTGCTGGGCGAAACATTCTACCCACGCTTTCTGAGTAAAATGTACCGAGACTTAGGGTTTGGAAATTCCCGAGTCAGTAGTATAATCCAAAATTGTGATTGTGCCATTGCTATCTGAAAACACACAGCACCGGTTCCACGATTGCTGAGGGGCAGGAGGTCTCCAAATTCGATGGAATGTAAGTGGCACAGAAATAAATTATTTAAGCTGCCACACTCCACGAAGCAGCAACTTATTTCAGCTGCTGCACACAACGACATGGCAACATAAACAGCAATGGCAACCGATAATGCTCAGATGCTTGAGCCGTCTATCTCACCGCCTCCCTTCTCTTGCATCCCCTTCATCTGGCGAAGCTCCCGGATCTCCATTAACCGAGTGTACGTGCTTCCACTTTATAAATTGTGGCTGTTCCATTTACATGCGGCACAATCCACGTAGATTACGTTTAAACAAACTACCAATGTCAGAATACCACCATGATCAGACAAAAGGAAGTAATGCAGGGTTAAGACAGACTAACG
The DNA here is from genome assembly GCA_910589775.1 of Avena eriantha. NCBI lineage: Eukaryota > Viridiplantae > Streptophyta > Magnoliopsida > Poales > Poaceae > Avena > Avena eriantha. The sequence continues at coordinate 489,780,797 of OU342742.1, forward strand.
GGAGACCAATTTTTCTCCTCCCACGACTCCGGGACCACTCGTTCAGACCGCTAGGTCAACAAGTACTACTATTACAACTTAAAAAGGCACAGAGATCAAGCTAAATAGAACTAGTTATCACACATCTACTTGATCTTCCTAATCTTAGCCCGATGCGCATCTTCCTACGAGAGCAAGGATCGATTCATCTGCTCCTTCCTTTTAGCATCTTCCTTGCACAGCTTTAATTGTTTCTTTGTATTTTCCTCATGCACTTGTCAATACTCGTAGTTGTGAACTGCAGGATTTTGGCCTGGTGAAGATCATTCCTTGCTTGAGTCAGTTCTTGCTCTGCTTTAGCCTTCAGGGCCAATGCCATGTCCATCTCCTTCTCGACTTTGCTAACCTTGTCTTGCACCCTCCGGAGATCTCGGTTAAGCTTGGTCATGTCAACTGGGTCCCATAGCTTCATCTCAACATTGTCAAGAAGTGAGCTGACTACGGATTCTTTCAACTCAACAGTCATATCCCATAGTTTGTCCAGTGTTTTCTGCACCGATTTGGGCCACTCTGGATCTACCCATTTGAAAACACCGTAACTTCCGCCTTGCATCATTGCACGATGTCCTTGAAATCGTAGAAACCTCCTGCCCGCGTTTCGTCCTTCGAATACTATAAATTTAGCGGGCACATATCCATGTTTACATAGCAGAGGACTGTCTTCATCCGCTAAACCGCGATAGTCGGAGTCATACAACGTCTGGATGGCCTAACACATCATACGCGCATGAGTAAACAGAGTATATCTAGCTCAAAATAGATAACTTGCCACAAATGATAGAGATAGAGATAAGATGACTCACATCCACTACAAGGATTTCAGTCTATTGCAACAAAAATTATTGCTACAACTGAATTTTGTTGCAATAAAATGCAATATTACCACAAAATTGTCATTCATGGGAATAGGTCATACTTGTTGCCACAATTAAGGTTCGTCGCACCATGTTCGCTTTTTGTTGCAATAAAGGCTAGGTATTGCAACGAACTACATCATCGTGGTAATAAGATAGCGATATTGCGACCATCATAGTTTGTTGCGCGAATTAGTTACTTTGTTGCAATAGATAATAGGTATTGCAACAAAACAAACCTCCGTGGTAATATTCGCTAAGATACTGCAACAGCTTTTGAATGTCGCAATAGGCACAAATATTGTTGCAAAAAATGACTTCTTGCAGCAAAACATGAATTGGTCATACTAGCTCACACTTTTTTGCCTCAATTTCGTTGTGTTGCAATAACTATTATATATTGCAACAAGTTGTGTATCCATGGTAATATCTAGAACATATTGCAACAATTCCCTATTATTGTGAAAAAGAACAGGATATTGCAAACATGTTCTCTATAGTCAATGACGGACCTTCGTGGGCCCACCTGGGAATTCTCTCCTTCTTTCTCATATTCTTTATCCCAAACTGAATCGGTCGAGCAGCGGGTGGCCTCGGTAGATGGGGTCTAAGCCTCTCGTGGTCAACAAGGGGGACGACTCCGGCGACGATCCTCTGCGGCGAGGCTGGTTTGAGCCCACACGGAGACCATTGGCAAGATGCGGACGTCCCATATCTTGTCGCCGCATATGTTTGTGCATTTTTGCGGGTCCTCATCGGGTCCCTCCAACCCAGCGGGTCGCGAGTCTGGTTGAGAAACGAACTGACAACAAGTATGGAGGCGGGTGGCAGGTACGAGGGTGCCGGACTCGGCCCTGAATCCGGCTGGTGCCATCCACATCCATTACCCTCGCTGGCTCGGTTGTTATTCTTTGCCGACTGCATAACTGTCTCCACCATCAGAACCGACATTACGAATGGCAACAACACAGAATCAATCTTGGTCACTCAGCGAAATAAGAAAATGTTTTTAGTAAATTTATTTTCAGCAGCATGTATATATATATATTTATTTTTTCATATTGCTTCAAAATATTTTATTCCAATTTATTTCATTATTCTCACCATCCCCGTAAAATTTTTACTTCCCACCAAATAATTAAGCGTGTACTTTTTTTAACCTTCCCGCTCAACATCTTTAGTGTCCCTCCATTCTTTTTTGTACTTTCCCACCAAATAATCTAGCGTGTCTTGCGCTTGCGCCAATAATTTATAACCTCCCCCACTAAAACGTCCTAACAACTCCTGATTATTAGCTCTCTATAAACCAAATCACGGCGTCATACAGGATTGGATCCGGTGTCTCTCGGTTCGTCCGTCCTCACGGCGTCATGACGTCGTCCACAGAGCGAACCACATCACAGTCCATCACAGGGAGAATTTCTCAGGTAGTCCCAATCCCCTCTGCTTAGGTGTGTAGCCTGCAGCGCTTCTATCCTAGACCTACCTCGCCTCCGGCATGGCCGCAGGGATGCACTTGGCCCCCCATCTCGCGATCTAAGTAGAACAACCGCTGGTATGCACCTGGCCCCCTCATCGGCGACCGGCAAGGCGGCGGTGGCGGTGGCGGTGACGGCGGCGCTCACGCCCACCTGAGAGATGTGACGGCTGCATGTCAAGGCGGCGGCGCTCACGCCCGGCAAAGCGGCGGTGGCGGTGGCGGCGACGCTCACGCCCACCTGAAAGATGTGATGGCGACGCTCAGGCCCGGCAATGCGGCGGCGCTCACGCCCGGCAATGCGTCGGCGCTCATGCCCTCCATGGATTATTCTTGATCCCTCCCTCGCGTTACGTCCGTACGGTACACGCCTCAGAGCTCTTTGGTAGAAAATTCAGTTGGTTGGATGGATTCGATAGTGTACAGTCTCTGTCTCAATGAAACTAGTGTCTAAAAGAAATTTTATTGACCGAATTTGATGCCCAAATATGAACACGTCATAGCTTGTTTCAGAACCATGCGGTCTTTTGCAAAGAAAACACCCGCTTCACCTATTGCTGCATATACTTGAACTGAGCATGGTAATACAACAGAGTGCACTCACAAACAGAAAACAAAATGCTAAAACATATTTTTTTTCAATTGAAAATTGCACTTGAATTTCATTGCCTTCTGAAATTATTTGATAATATGAGGCAATCTCATCTCCTTTCATATTCATGAACTGGCAATATGACCGAAATACACTAGATATCATCTATTGTTTTAAGTAACTATTTAGGAGGTCATTGACCATGTTTGAGTGAAGGAAAATATGTATATAATTCAGTATCTTAATAGCAGCTCTGCCTATTATATGAGTTTCATGTTCTAACTCTTTTGAATATGTGAATATGCCCTTGCTCCAATTAAGGGGCCTCCCCTCTCCTCTCACAATGTCATCCAGTGCAGAGGTTGGTGCAGCTGAATGTGCCAAATTGTCCATTGAACCTGAGACGCAACAGTTCCTGAATTCTCGTGTGGTTGTGATTGCTATGATTTTCTAGACAACAACTCACAGTAAGCAGTTCAATCCTCATCCATAAAAGCTAACCTGTGTGTTTTACATAAAAGATAGGATCTGCTCCAAGTGTACGTCTTGATTTAAGTATTGTATTTCGTTTAAATGATTAAATGCTACATATCTAGCCGCTTAATTTTACATCTTTCTATGAACTGAATGAAGTAATTGCATCGGATTATTGATCTGGTTGAAATTGTAAAAGTATTTAATTTGAACATGTAAAGGTTGTTTGAAAAAGTTCAATTATAGAATATTAGGAGAAATGAATCGTCTTTCCCTATCTCGTCTGAATTAACTTTCGGCACCTGTGCTCTCTCACTGATCTCTCTTTTAGAACTTTGAATATTCAGATGAGGAGTCCTATGCCCGGTACAAGTATATGCGACTATATTATATTTTGTACTTCCTACTGTATTCCATTTTGCAACTTCCGAAGCAATAATTTGTGCCTGCTTTAATTATTTTGTACTTCCTACTGTTGCATATTGCTTGTGACACTCTCCCAAGGTTAGGTCAGCAAAATATATGCAACACATTCTCTTGAATCACCATACTCTTCGTGTCATCGATTTAAACCGTTTTTAGTGAGAATTATAGCCACTACCCATCCTGAAAGTATCAAGTATGAAGCCGTCCTTGTTTTGTTTGAATGTTCCAGTAGACGTGATACAACCAGTCAACCATTCTCTCCTAGGCAATTTCACTCTCCTGGTGTTCTATTGTTAAATCAGGTCCTTGCATGTTTTTGGATCCTATTTAACTTCTCAAGCTGTAACACTTGGGAGTGCAACCTGACTTGCACGAAGTAGCTTACATCGCTCAATCTTTTGACTAAACCTGTTGCAGTTCATAGAGTACAAGATTTAGAAGAATATAGCAATTGAAATAAAAGATGTAGCATCATAATTGGGTTGGACATTTGTTTCAAGTAATGGTACGCCATCTACTTCAAGCAATGGTGGTCCTACAAATGGGTTGGACATTTGTTTCAATAGTTCACATATATTTATTTTATTTTGAGTAGGCCATTGTGTGCATGTTTATTTTCTTTCGGCCTATAATTGTGAGGCAACAACTCCACGTGCCAAATTTTATCATAGAAACCATATGTATGTGTGAAAAGTAGAGTGGGCTTAGATAATTTTATAGCGTATGTTATGTTGGAGCTAAATAATTTTTTATTTCTTGATTACATGAGCCAAATAATTAACCGGACTTGACTCTAGACCATGGAAAGTCTAGTCTTGACACTTAATTAGGCTGGCACATTCAGTATGTTGAATGATTGCTAAATTATATTAGAATTACATTTGATGGATATTTTCTATGCAAAGTATGATATTTATGAATCATGTATTTGACTGGATGTATTTTTTTCTGGTTGCAATAGTCTATTACTATGAGCTACTTTCGGTTGCAACACGGGAGCACCATGAACCCGTTGCGCCAAATCTAAGTTGCCACGCTCTGCCTATTTTGTTGCATTAGACTATTACCACGAAAATAAGAGTTGATGCCATAAGCTAATGCCACAAACACATTGGTTCATGGTGAAAGGTTGATGCCACGAAACAAGTGTTGTTCCCATAAGCTATTGCCACAAACATAGTGGTTCATGGCGAAAGAGTAATGCCACAAAAATGTAATGCCACAAAAATAAGAATTGTTGCCATAAGCCGGAGCTGTTGCTACAAGGTAACGCCACGAAACTATTGTCATTGCCATAGGATATTGCCACGAATGCCTATTGCCAGGAACTAGTAGTAGCCACGATTTCATTATTTGTTGCAATAAGATATCGCCACAAATCGAACTGTGGCAGTAAAGGAGATGGTACCACGGGAAAAATTTGGCAACTTTGCACGCGCCTGTTGCAATAGCACATTTTATTGTGACAATTGATTTTTTGTGGCAATAACCTATTACCATGCGTCCTGTCACAACAGCCGGCAATGAACACTATGTTGTGGCAATAGGTACTTATTGCAACAATTTGGTACTTATGGCGACAAATAATTTTGTTGTAATAGACCGGAATCCTTGTAGTGATCGAAATCACCGTATGTGTCGTCACGACGCATTTCCTCAAAGTATCCCCTTGAACCCATGGCGAGAGAGAGAGGGAGAGGGGGGGGTGGCTGCCGAAGAGATAGCAGGATGCACCGTCAGCTTGCGGCTACGGCAGGATGGGAGTGAAGTAGGGAAAGTGGCTTCGAGGGGAAGGAAGAGAAGTACGGGGAGGAAGAGAAGTAATGGGGACATGACACTGGAATATGGCCCACTAAACTCGTGAGTCGTGACACTCGCAACAGGGGAGCGTCGGTGTTGCCAGTTTGTCCAGAGCAAGCGTGGCTAATCATGTCGCAGAACAGCCTACTCATGGACCGCTCTCACGAAGACTATCCCAATCGTCCAAGCGCCCCGATTGAACGGTATGTAACAATTGTCAAGCAGAACAACTGTGTTAGGGCGTGCCTTCTAGAAGACTTGGTCTAACGGCCACCCATCGGGGGGCTAAGGTTAGGGCTCTCCTAAGGTTAGGATCCATATGTGGTTTATGAGAAGAACATACATGCAATGACACTGGTGATATATGGTTTGTGAAAAGAACACACATTCAATGACTCTAACTGTGGTTAATGAAAAGATCAGACATGCAATGACACTGGTAGATCCATGTGTTGTTTGTGAGAAGAACACACATGCAATGACACTGGGTGTGGTTCATGAAAAGAACAGACATGCAATGATACTGGTGGATCCGTGTGTGGTTTGTGAGAAGAACACACATGCAATGACACTAGGTGTGGTTCATGAAAAGAATAGTCATGCAATGACACTGGTGGATCCATGTGTGGTTTTTCAGAAGAACACACATGCAATGACACTGGGTGTGGTTCATGAAAAGAATAGACATGCAATAACACTGGTGGATCCATATGTGGTTTATGAAAAGAACAGACATGCAATCATACTGGGTGGACCATGTGTGGTTCATGAAAAGAACACACATGCAATGACACTGGTGGATCCATGTGTGGTTTGTGAGAAGAACACACATCCAATGACACTGGGTGTGGTTCATGAAAAGAACACACATCCAATGACACTGGTGGATCCTTGTGTGGTTTGTGAGAAGAACAGACATGCAATAACTCTAGATGTGGTTCATGAGAAGAACATACATGCAATGACACTAGTGTATCCTTATGTGGTTTGTTAGAAGAACATACATGCAATGACTCTAGATATGGTTCATGAAAAGAACATACATGCAATGACACTGGCGAATCCATATGTGGTTTGTGAAAATAATAGACATGCAATCACACTAGGTGGATCCATGTGTGGTTCATGAAAAGAACACACATGCAATGACACTGGTGGATCCTTGTGTGGTTTGTGAGAATAACACACATCCAATGACACTAGGTGTGGTTCATGAGAAGAACAAACATGCAATGACACCGGTGGATCCATGTGTGGTTTGTGAGAAGAACAGACATGATATCACACTAGGTCGATCCATGTGTGGTTCATGAAAAGAACAGACATGCAATGACACTAGGTGTGGTTCATGAAAAGAACACACATCCAATGACACTGGTGGATCTAGGTGTGGTTTGTGAGAGGAACATACATGTAATGACACTGGTGGATCCATATGTGGTTTGTGAGACGAAAGGACAAGCAATGACACTGGGTGTGGTTCATGAGAAGAACACACATGCAATGACACTGGTGTATCCATGTGTGGTTTCTGAGAGGAACAAACATGCAATGACACTAGCTATGGTTCATGAAAAAAACATACATGCAATGACACTAATGGATCCAGGTGTGGTTTGTGAGAGGAACATACATGCGATGACTCTGGCTGTGGTTCGTTAAATGAACACACATGCAATGACACTGGTGGATCCATGTGTGGTTTGCGAAAGGAATAGACATGCAATGACACTGGGTGTGGTTCATGAGAAGAACATAAGTGCAATGACATTGGTGGATCCATGTGTGGTTTGTGAGAGGAACAGACATGCAATCACACTGGGTGTGGTTCATGAAAAGAACAGACATGCAATCACACTGGTGGATCCATATGTGGTTTGTGAAAGGAACAAACATGCAATCACACTGGTTGGATCCATGTGTTGTTCATGAGAAGAACAGACATGCAATGACACTATTGGATCCATGTGTGGTTTGTGATAGGAATAGACATGCAATCACACTGGGTGTGGTTCATGAAAAGAACAGACATGCAATGACACTAGTGGATCCATATATGGTTTGTGAGAGGAACAGACATGCAATCACACTGGGTGGATCCATGTGTGGTTCATGAAAAGAACAGACATGCAATGACACTGTTGGATCCATGTGTGGTTTTTGAGAAGAACACACAGACAATGACACTAGGTGTGGTTCATGAAAAGAACACACATCCAATGACACTGGTGGATCCATATGTGGTTTGTGAGAGGAACAGACATGCAATGACACTGGGTGTGGTTTGTGAGAAGAACATACATGCAATGACACTGGTGGATCCATGTGTTGTTTGTGAGAGGAACATACATGCAATGACACTGGCCGTGGTTCATGAAAAGAACAGACATACAATCACACTGGTGGATCCATGTGTGGTTTGTGAGAGGAAGAAACATGCAAAGACTCGGGTTGTGGTTCATTAAAAGAACACACATGCAATGACACAGGTGGATCCATTTGTGGTTTGTGATAGGAATAGACATGCAGTCACACTGGGTGTGGTTCATGAAAAGAACAGACATGCAATGACTCTGGTGGATCCATATGTGGTTTGTGAGAGGAACACACATGCAATGACACTGGGTGTGGTTTGTGAGAAGAACATACATGGAATGACTCTGGTGGATCCATGTGTGGTTTGTGAGAGGAACAGACATGCAATCACAATGGGTGGATCCATGTGTGGTTCATGAGAAGAACATAAATGCAATGACACTGGTGGATCCATGTGTGGTTTGTGAGAGGAATAGACATGCAATCACACTGGGTGTGGTTAATGAAAAGAACAGACATGCAATGACACTGGTGGATCCATATGTGGTTTGTGAGAGGAACAAACATGCAATCAAACTGGGTGGATCCATGTGTGGTTCATGAGAAGAACAGACATGCAATGACACTAGTGGATCCATATGTGGTTTGTAAGAGGAGCAGACATGCAATCACACTGGGTGTGGTTCATGAAAAGGATAGACATGCAATGACACTAGTGGATCCATATGTGGTTTCTGAGAAGAACAGACATGCAATCACATTGGGTGGATCCATGTGTGGTTCATGAAAAGAACATATATGCAATGACATTGGGGGATCAATGTATGGTTTGTGAGAGGAACAGACATGCAATGACACTGGTGGAACCATATGTGGTTTGTGAGAGGAATATACATGCAATGACACTAGGTGTGGTTCATGAGAAGAACACACATGCAATGACACTAGTGTATCCATGTGTGGTTTGTAGGAGAAACAGACATGCAATGACACTGGTTGTGGTTCATGAAAAGAACACACATGCAATGACACTAATGGATGCATGTGTGGTTTGTGAGAAGAACACACATCCAATGACACTGGGTGTGGTTCATGAGAAGAACAGACATGCAATGATACTGGGTGTGGTTTGTGAGAAGAACAGACATGCAATGACTCTGGTGGATCCTGATGTGGTTCATGAAAAGAACACACATCCAATGACTGTATGTGTGTTTCATGAGAAGAACGGACATGCAATGACACTAATGGATCCATGTGTGGTTTGTGAGAAGAACAAACATGCAATCACACTGGGTGTGGTTCATTAAAAGAACACACATCCAATGACACTGGTGGATCCATATGTGGTTTGTGAGAGGAATAGACATGCAATGACACTGAGTGTGCTTCATGAGAAGATCAGACATCCAATGACACTGGTGTATCCATGTGTGGTTTGTGAGAGGAACAGACATGCAATGACATTGGCTGTGATTCATGAAAAGAACAAACATATAATGACACTGGTGGATCCATGTGTGGTTGGTGAGTGGAACAGAGATGCAATGACACTGGGTGTGGTTCATGAAAAGAACACACATGCAATGACACTGGTGGATCCATGTGTGGTTTCTTAGAAGAACACACATCTAGTGACACTAGGTGTAGTTTGTGAGAAAAACAGACATGCAATGACTCTGGTGGTTCCATATGTGGTTTGTCAGAGGAACACACATGCAATGACACTGGGTGGATCCATGTGTGGTTCATGAGATGAACAGACATGCAATGACACTGGTTGATCCATGTGTGGTTTGTGAGAGTAACAGACAAGCAATCACACTGGGTGTGGTTCATGAAACGAATAGACGTGCAATGACACTCGTGGATCCATATGTAGTTTGTGAGAAGAACATACATGCAATCACACTGGGTGGATCCATGTGTGGTTCATGAAAAGAATAGACATGCAATGACACTGGTGTATCCATGTGTGGTTTGTGAGAGGAACAGACATGCAATGACACTGGCTGAGGTTCATGAAAGGAACACACATGCAATGACCCTGGTGGATCCATGTGTGTTTTGTGAGAAGAACAGACATGCAATGACTCTGTGGATCCATATGTGGTTTGTGAGAGGAACAGACATGCAATCACACTAGGTGGATCCATGTGTGGTTCATGAGAAGAACAGACATGCAATGACACTGGTGGATCCATGTGTGGTTTGTGAGAAGAACAGGCATGCAATCACACTGGTGTGCTTCATGAAAAGAACAGACATGCAATGACACTGGTGGATCCATATATGTTTTGTGAGAGGAACAGACATGCAATCACACTGGGTGGATCCATGTGTGGTTCATGAAGAGAACATACATGCAATGACACTGGTGGATCCATGTGTGGTTTGTGAGAAGAACACACATGCAATGACACTGGTGTGGTTCATGAAAAGAACAGACATACAATGACACTGGTGGATCCATATGTGGTTTGTGAGAGGAACAGACATGCAATGACACTGGGTATGGTTTGTGAGAAGAACAGACATGCAATGACACTAGTGGATCGATGTGTTGTTTCTTAGAGGAACAGACATGCAATGACACTGGTTGTGGTTCATGAAAATAACAGGCATGCAATGACACTAGTGGATCCATGTTTGGTTTGTGAGAGGAACGGAAATGCAATTTATCTGGCTATGGTTCATGAAAAGAATACATGCAATGACACTGGTGGATCCATGTGTGGTTTGTGAGAGGAACAGACATGCAATGACACTCTGTGTGGTTCGTAAAAAGAACAGACATGCAATGACTCTGGTGGATCCATATATGTTTGTGAGAGGAACGCACATGCAATGACACTTGGTGTGGTTTGTGAGAAGAACATACATGCAATGACTCTGGTGGATCCATGTTTGGTTTGTGAGAGGAACAGACATGTAATTACACTGGGTGGATCCATGTGTGGTTCATGAGAAGAACAGACATGCAATGACAATGGTAGATCCATGGGTAGTTGGTGAGAGGAACTGACATGCAATCACACTAGGTGTGGTTCACGAAAAGAACAGACATGCAATGACACTAGTGGTTCCATATGTGGTTTGTGAGAGGAACAAACATGCAACCACACTGGGTGGACCCACGTGTGGTTCATGAGAAGAACACACATGCAATGACACTGGTGGATCTATGTGTGGTTTGTGAGAGGAACATACATGCAATCACACTGGTTGTGGTTCATGAAAACAACAAACATGCAATGACACTGGTGGATCCATATTTGGTTTGTGAGAAGAACAGACATGCAATCACACTGGCTGGATCCATGTGTGGTTCATGAAAAGAACATACATGCAATGACACTGGTGGATCCATGTGTGGTTTGTGAGAGGAACAGACATGCAATGACACTGGGTGTGGTTCATGAAAAGAACACACATCCAATGACACTGGTGGATCCATATGTGGTTTGTGGGAGGAACATACATGCAATGACACTTGGTGTGGTTCATGAGAAGAACAAACATGCAATGACACTGGTGTGTCCATGTGTGGTTTGTGAGAGGAACATACATGCAATGACACTGGGTGTGGTTCATGAAAAGAACAGACATGCAATGACACTGGTGGAGCCATGTGTGGTTTGTGAGAGGAACATATATGCAATGACACTTGGTGTGGTTCATGAAAAGAACACACATACAATGACACTGGTGGATCCATGGTTGGTTTCTGAGAAGAACACACATCCAATGAAACTAGGTGTGGTTTGTGAGAAAAACAGACATGCAATGACTCTGGTGGATCCATATGTGGGTTGTGAGAGGAACACACATGCAATATCACTGGGTGTGGTTTGTGATAAGAATAGACATGCAATGACTTTGGTGGATCCATATGTGGTTTGTGTGGGCTCCCCGGATTAACCATCCCCGGATTATGGTCTTTTAGATGGTTATACAGGAAACGACAAACCTATTTTCTAAAAGACAAAGGGAGAAGAGTTGACTATTTGCAAAGTCTTTTAGAAAATAGGTTTGTCGTTTCCTCTATAACGTCCATGCTAACTAAGGTCTCCTACAGTCAGGATGGCTCTGATACCAAGTTTGTGGGCTCCCCGGATTAACTATCCGAGAAATCCCTGTTATGTATATATCCACGTTCCCATGATCAGTGAGCAGTGGAACATAACCGGCAAGTATCATTACAACATCCGTAACATAATGAAATTACAAGACTTACTTACATGCCAGTATGGTTACATCAACTTTAGCAGCAGAACATCATCATGTGCAGAGCCCAATTGTGCCTCAACCTACAGGCTAGTGACTGGGAAGATGGCCTAGCTCGTTGGACGTCACCTTAATCTTCCGATGTCGAACCTCTGAAAGTCTGGTCAAGTAAATAACCAGGGACAAAGCCATGAGTATTTTTGAATGTACTCGCAAACTACCAAGATAAGTAGAATAATGAAATGCAATTCTGGCTGTGGCGAGATAGCTCTATCTAGGGTTGCTTTCGAAAAGCCTAGACTACCTCTTGTAGTTATGGCATTTCCATATCTTTGTTGAAAAAGAGTTTTGAAAACATGCCTCTGTTTTGTAAGTCAAGATATCTCCATACCTTTGTTGAAAAAGAGTTTTGAAAACCGTTTTGGAGTAAAAACCCTTTTCTAAACCTCTTTGACCTCCTCTGGTTAAAACACCACTTTAAACTCAGGTTCCCCCAGAACCTTCTTAATTTCATCCTTTGTTTCCAAACAAACACCATTTGGGTACTCCTAGCCAACACCTTTCCAACCGTCCTTGACCGTGGACACGGCTATTCGAATAGATTATACTCTACAGAGTTTGCGCACTTTCCCCACAAGAATCAGTACATCCACCGGGATAAAACCATGGCCCACTACCACAGTACATGGGGGTCCAGGTAATCAAACCTAACCTTTCGCTTGTCGCCCCTAGCAAAGGCTGCTTTTCCTTTTGGGTTTGTTCTCCCCAGCGACGAGTATGTGGCTCCCAGCCATAGTCCTGCCTTCCGTACATGTGTATACCCAAGCTGCAACTTGGCGTATACCTTAACTTGGTGACTCCACTTCCTTCCGTACCGCCTAAGTCATACCGTCCGCGGGAGACCCAATTGTTGCACCGACACTCCTGCCAAGACAGGCTCACTCTTGCCGAAGCAAGCTACAGGCTTCAGATCCGAGATCTGTTAACGCCTGCCCGGAATTCAAGGGATCTCTCACCGTAAGCATTGTACAAGCTTCCTCGGCTAATGTAGACAAACTACGAGTTAAGCCCGAGCACCTAGGGTAATGTGGTTGCACTGATAAAATTGTTCCGGTAAAGGCGTAGAACATCCCTTCACTTTCTCATTTCTCATCATCACCATTTCTTTCGTTAAAACATCCACTTGGAATGATGCCTCTTCCCAAGGGTTTTACAAAGAAGTTTTGAAACATTTGTAGTAGGGTAAATCCCAAAACAAGTTATTTTCTCAAAGCCGGGTTTTCAACAAAGTAGGATGCTAACCACCATACTCTCGGTCTAAAGGGGTACAATGGTAGGTACATCAAGGTGGTGCCACGAAGGACCCAAAGTCATAACTTGGAGGAGCCAAGTTATTAGCGCAAAATTTATAAAACAAGACATGCAAATAAATAATGTAGTTTATAAAGGGGATACAAAACAGGTAATAAAAGGAATAGGACAAGTATCGGAATTTGGGAATGGTGGCTTGCCTGTGATCAGCAATAAATCCCTGGACTTCTTTAGATAACCAAGAATACCTAATAAATAATAATAATAATAAGTCCCTTCCTTCTGGTCGTCAAACACTCACACTATCGCCGTCATCGAGTATACATCCAAGCAGACAATAGCACAATGAATACAAGGCATACATGCATCAAACCATACAGCAAAAAAACATAAGGGAAACTACCTAACTTAGTAGGTTTTGGAGAAGTTGGGTATTAATAGGGGAATTACTAGATTGCCATTGAGGTGTTTTTCCCTTGGAGGATAGATGTCTAGGATATAAACCAAGGTCTTGTGGTGGAGACTTGAGGTCTGTAGGATGTCAATGTGCATCATTGATATCCTCAGATAGGTCTTGAGAAAACGATACCAACACAAGTGGTTTTACTAGATTATCAATTTCCTAGATTTAGTTATGATTTTTATGGTGGAATTAACTCTAGTTTGAGGAAATAATTCACTGGAAAAGTTCTGGAGCTCCAAAAATTATTCCCTTGGGTTGGTTAGGTAGTGTTTGATGTAGTGAACCACCTAGAGTTGGAATCAAGTCTAAAAAATTATTAGAATTCCCTTAGGAAATTCCTAAAGGTAGTTCTGTATGATTTTTCTCTTTTTCACCAGATTAATTCTACAGATTCTCTTGAGTTGATTCCAAGGTTATGTGGTAGGAATTTAGAATACCTTTCTATAGGAATTGGATTCATCCTTTTTGGAGTTGTCTAACTCCTGGAGTGATTTATGTAGTGAAAATACCACTTACAGAAGTATTTCATTCACTACAATTTAACCAGATCTGCTGGGGTTTGATAGATGCTGAAAATACACAAACTTGGGAGTTGGAAGTAGGTCAATACCTAATTTGGTTTGACCTTGATAATTTACCCAAGGCAGATAGTGGCTGTTTTAATTATTTTTGCTAAGGGCACACCACTGTTTACCTGGACATATGCCCTATGCTAGGTTACAGGTATATAAAATACCTTCCAGTAGAGCTATGGTTCTCCCCAATAGGAGATGTAAAACTCTCTGAGAAATTTAATTAGTGCATAGGACAATCTTTAGTGGATTAATTGCCAAGGAGTAATAAAAATTACTTTTGGCAAGGGACCAATTCTGCATGATGCACAAAACAGGTAGTCATCTAAGAAAATTTTGATCTGTCCATTGGGAGTTATTTATCATTTTCATAAGGATTTAATTTAACTACTACAATTATGGATCTAGAATTAAAAGAAAAGAAAACATGGCAGCTGGGCCGGGATCTGTGCGGGAAATGGGCCACGGGGAGGGGAATCGGCCCACCCGGGCAGCGCTGAGCATGGGAGGGGATTCGAACAGCTGCCGGCGCGGCCCCATCCCTCAGCGACAGAGAGAGAGGGCGAAGGGGCACGTGGCGTTTACAGCCATGCGATCAAGTGACGATCGACGGCTGCCCTTCGTCGTCCTCGGGGAAACGGGTGTAGCAGCGGTGAAACCCTTGCACGTCATAGAGGGAGGCGGGAGCTCACCAGAGGGCTCGTGAAGCAACGGGAAGCAGCGGAGGTGAAGCGGTGCTTGAAGGCGAGCAGATCGAGGGGCGGCACTGTCGGGTTCACGCCTGGGGAGGTGCTCACACGACAGTGACCGAGAGCTACCTCGTCGGAGCTCAACGATGGCGACGAAGGGGACGGTCCTGGGCAAAAAGGAGACCATGGTTAGATGCAGGGAGATAGGGGAGTCGACCATGTGACATGCCGAGAAAGGGGAGCAAGGGGGAGGGAGCCTTGCTCGATTTTTATGAGAGGCCGAAACTTCTCCTTCTTCTTCTCTCGGGCAGCACAGAGCATGGGAGGAATAGGGGTACTAGGGAAGGTAAATGAGGAGGAGAGGGAGCAAATGAGGCAGGGATGGGTGCTGGGGGTGGCCTCTGGCCTTTATACCAAGGAGGGGAGATCCATGGTGTAAATGTCCAATTTGGACATGGAGGAGGGGTGGTGCTGGCCAGCGATTGGCCTAGAGGGCGGCGGGGAGGGGTAGGAATGGGTTTTGTTCGGGGAGGGATAGAGGGAGGGAGTTGTGGTAATTAAATGTGGTAAATCTTGTAAGATTGGCGTTGTCTCTCTCTCTTTCTACTAGTCCAAAGGTAAAATGGGCAAGGGCAGGTCTGGTGCTACAGTGGTGTCGACCTGCGGTGTGTCCTGGTGCTAAAGAGATGCATTGAGCAAGTTCTGATGAGAGTTGGAAGTGGTTTGAGTAGTGGATTTGCTTACATGGCAATTTTGATCCAATTTGTGGTTATGAAGAAAGTCCAAAAACTTGCATTGGACAAGATGAGGAAATGGTACTGGGAGGTATATGAGGTTAAGGGACCTCTCTAGGAATTATTTGGGATTTTTCAGAGGATTTTAATTCCACTTAAAATCCTTTATTCAAAAAGTGCAGAAGTAGTTTCTAGAAGATCATTTGATAAATTTACGTTGGAGATGTGGAATTTTTGGTGTGAAAGGGTCCCAAATGTGAGTACGCACTTAGGGGAATTTTCCCAAGAATTATTGGGGACTAAAGGTAATTAAAACAATTATTATTCCATTTCTGTCATTTAAGAAAAAGGGCAAAAAGAAATAATAAAGAATCTCAAAAATAAATATTTTTGAGATGGGAAGGCATAGGATGATAGATAGATCTCAAAGGAGTCAAAATTTGTAGAAGTGTTTTGGCAAGAACTAAACTTTCTATTGTGGAGGGGTTTTTTGAGATTTTGTCTATTAAAGGGATTAAATAGATTTGGAGCCATAATAATTATGGATAATATTTGATAAATCTTGATGACCAAGGTATATGATGTAGACAATGTGTAGCAAGCATTTGCAACCTTGGGAATTGGAATCCCAACTTGAATAAGATGGAAAACAAAAAGTTGTGGATCTAGGGAGATGTTATTTTTATACCACCAAAACCTTGTTAGATCTTGGAGCTCAAAGCTCACCTTGAGGAAAGGGATATATCGATGGTTAGACCAAGTCATATATATGATAATGGCAGAAGGATTTTGGATTGGTGACATCGGAGATGGTCTGGAAGTGATGGCAAACTTTGTTGAAGATAAGGTTGCCATACCAGATGAGTCATGATGCCTTATAAACAAAGTGGGTTTAGGAAGCACAGAGATCCACTTGGAACAAGTGAAGTATATTTTGATAGACCTATATGAGTGGAACAAAACCATGCAGAGAGTTGGTCCATAGAAGGTTGGATGATGCTGTGAGCTTCTGTCAAAGTAGGCATGATGACTAGATTTGCAGGGAAAGTTATTTTCTTGCCTGCAAAACCATTAAGAACAAGTGGGTTGGAGGATCATCTAACCAAATTGAAATGTGGTAATTGGTAGTCCTTAGGATTTTTAACAATATGGTTCAGGTGCATTTCCAAAAATGCACAAGGGTTGAGAAAGGGAGGCATTCAAAAGGGTGATGTTGGAAATAGTTTCCAGACTTTGTGAAATTTGGCAGTTTTGAGGATTTTGACTAGAGTATGAGAGGGAATGTTTTTGGAGGGGTTGCAAGGTACCAAAGCATAATCAAGTGGATGATATTGAAGTGTAGGGGGAGTAGGAGGGATCCATGCTTGATATTGGACTTCATGGACTTAGAAGCTTCTAGAATGGAAATCTTCAGAATTGATCTAATTAGGGGTTTTATATGATTACCTAGCAGCTAGGGATCATATCCAGATTTGTATTCTTGCTTAGGGGTTGATGATTTGGAAACATCTTGATCCTAGTGATGAGCTCCTAGAGTGGCTCATACTACTTCCTAAGCAAACAAGTGAAACAGCATATCAAGGCAACTCGTCTTATAAACTTAAGCAAATCCACTACTGGGTTACCATCAAGCTTAGCTTGAGGTAAGGTTGGGGCATTTTGAAGGGGTTGGGGATTGAATAAGGTGAGAGTCCTTGGTATCTCTACCAGGAGTAGAATTCCAATGCTTTGAAAAGAGGTTTTGGGAGAACTAGAGGTAAGATTAGTTGAGGGTTCTGTCTTGAAAACATAAGGAGGTTATATTATATCTCTCTCCATAGTTTTGTCGATAGAAGCTACAAAAATAGTTTTGGTTACATAAGCATCTTGGCTCATGTTTTGAAATGCCAGAACATTTGAGAATATGTAAAATGATCCAAGATAGTTTTGGTAAATAGCTTTTGTCAACTGTTGTTGAGGTAAGGAGTACCATTTGGTATACACTCACAAGCACAAGTATAAACAAACAACAATTTAACACTACACCAAGTACAAGAAAAAGTTTTTGTTCCCCCTGATTTTTGCATTCTGGTCAACTAATCAGGGTTGCTGAAATTGGGATGTTACAAACCTTTCCCCCTTAAAAGAATCTCGTCCCGAGATTCATGAAAGTACGGTTAGGGGATTTTGTGTGGGAGTTAGTGCTATGTGCTTCTCGTGTACTAACTTGTCGACTTTGTCTTTGAACAGGGTCACTTCGACAGTGAGGTTGATCTTCAATCGTCTGGAACGCCCAAGTGTTGAGCAAGCTTCCACCAGGATGGCGAGGAGTGATCTTCCGGCTGTTAGGATTTACGGCGCCTGTCCTAAGGGATTATTGCATTCTAGTATAAGTGTTTGGGTCTAGCTGTTGGATTGCTTCTGGCAGAGGGTTATTTTACTTTGCAGGGAAGACGCAGTCTTTCCCCCTTAGGATTAGGCTAGGGTAGATCGAAGGGTTACAAACCGGGGACATCCTTATGAGGGTGGCAAAAGATAGTTCTTAAGGTAGCGTACACTGACATAAGGGAGGGTAGCATCAGAGGTGTCGTTCCAGGGGGGGACATGGGCTAGTTTACTACAAGTTGCACTTGCCGACGTTCAGGGAGTTCTAGGGTAGGTTAAGGAGCTTCTCTCGTTCTTTACTCCCCACGAGATGGAGTTGCTTGTAGATGCAAGGGGAATCTTCAGTGTTGAGTTGTAGGGAGGCGATAGGCGGGATGGCCGTCTTTTCTTAAGGTGAGGACCTTGGTGCTTTCGGGCTTCACCTTCGCGGAGGACTTGACGGGCTTACCCTGGGGGCATTCTCGGCTGAAGTGGCCGGGTTGACCACACGAGAAACAAATACTTTTCTTTCGATGTAACTGAGTTGACAACCCGCCTATGCTGACATCGGGAGGTTGACAGGCCTTGCCAATGAGGAGATATATTGGGAAATTGACAGGGACATGGTCTTGGCCTTCACAGAGGAAACAAGTGACAAACCGAGTTGGACAAACTTTGGATGAGTGGGGTTTCCCGCAGTTTGGGCAGTGGCCGGAGCACCTGCTGGCTTGGTGTCTTTCATCTCCGTAGCGGCTACATGCCTTCTTCGAGCTTCCGGTCTTCATGACCATCTTGGGGGAGTTCCTGTTGGTGGTACGCGTTCCGGGTTGGGTCTGATGCAACGTCTTGGGTAAAACACGCAAGAAGGAAAGCAAATCAAGCAAGCATAGCAATCCAAGGAAGTTATTACATAACCAACCAATCTGCACCCGAAGGTGTCACCAGTACTTAAGCATTACATAACACGTTCATGGATGATACATGACTCTACCCTATTGCTAGATGGGCAAGTACCAAGACGCGGGTGATTACTCGGAGGGTGTATCAGTGGAGTCGTGGTTGGCTTCAAGCAGAGCAGGGGAGGTTTCATGCACCTCCTTGATGGGCTTGAACCTGCGGAGATATTGACTGGCAGTGGTGCACTTCCTGCTTCTCTTGGGGGCGACTTCTCTCGAGGTTCCTTCAGTGGCGGTGGTTCATGCTTGATTCCTTTGCAGGGTTTCTAGAGCTTCCTTACGGGTGAGAATGGCTTGCAGGCGACGGAGTTCCATCTGGGAGTGGCGGTATTCGTCAACGACTGTTGTTAACACTTCATTGCTAGAGTAGCTGAATCGGGTCTGAAAGGAGAGAGTAGGGTATGCGAGGCTGGCGTCTTGAGATCCTCCGATGGAGTCGACATTTCCCTTCATGGGGAGATAGAAGGTTGTGGGCTGTCTCATCTCTAGGAGGGAGCGACGGATGCGCATCAAAGCTTCTCTGGTTACCAAATCAACAACAAGTATGGGGTTGGGCATTTGGGGTCCAGTGGAATAGATAGGGATTCCATTGGTTCCCGGCTTGGCTAGTATGACAATCTGTCCCACATAATCTCCTGATTCCAGTCCCTTGTGGAGGGTGTAGGTAGGTTTCTGCTGGTAACCGCAAAGTTGCAGAGAGTCCCAGAGGAGTCGGGGAAATCCAACCTTCAGCCACTCTTCATCGATAGGTTCCATCTACAAAAGTGTTTAGGGCCAGGTTGGGTTAGTGGCAAGTGTGCAAGATTTTAAGATTAGAAAATCATATTAATGCAAGTAGTTTTCAAAAATGGAGGGGAAGAGACATAAGCACTTTTGCAAATAGTCAACTCTTCTGCCTTTGTCTTTTAGAAAATAGGTTTGTCGTTTCCTGTATAACGTCCATGCTAACTAAGGTCTCCTACAGTCAGGATGGCTCTGATACCAAGTCTGTGGGCTCCCCGGATTAACCATCTGACAAATCCCTGTTATGTATATATCCACGTTCCCATGATCAGTGAGCCGTGGAACATAACCGACAAGTATCATTACAACATCCGTAACATAACGAAATTACAAGACTTACTTACATGCTAGTATGGCTAGATCAACTTTAGCAGCAGAACATCATCACGTGCAGAGCCCAATCGTGCCTCAACCTATAGGCGATTGACTGGGAAGACGGCCTAGCTCGCTGGATGTCACCTTAATCTTCCGATGTCGAACCTCTGAAAGTCTGGTCAAGTAAATAACTAGGGACAAAGCCATGAGTACTTTTGAATGTACTCACAAACCACCAATATAAGTAGAATAAGGAAATGCAATTCTGGCTGTGGCAAGATAGCTCTATCTAGGGTTGCTTTTGAAAATCCTAGACTACCTCTTGTAGTTGTGGCATCTCCATATCTTTGTTGAAAAGGAGTTTTGAAAACATGCCTCTATTTTGTAAGTCAAGATATCTCCATACCTTTGTTGAAAAAGAGTTTTGAAAACTATTTTGGAGTAAAAAACCCTTTTTTAAACCTCTTTGACCTCCTCTAGTCAAAACAACACTTTAAACTCAGGTTCCCCCGGAACCTTCTTACTTTCATCCTTTCTTTCCAAACAAACACCGTTTGGGTACTCCTAGCCAACACCTTTCCAACCGTCCTTGACCGTGGACACGGCTATTCGAATAGATTATACTCTGTAGAGTTTGCACACTTTCCCCACAGGAATCAGTACATCCGTCGGGATAAAACCATGGTCCACTACCACGGTAGATGGGGGTCCGGATAATCAAATCTAACCTTTCGCTTGTCGACCCTAGCAAAGGCTGCTTTTCCTTTTGGGTTTGTTCTCCCCGGCGACGGGTATGTGGCTCCTAGCCATAGGCCTGCCTTCCGTACACGCGTATACCCAAGCCGCAACTTGGCCTATACCTTAACTTGGTGACTCCACTTCCTTCCGTACCACCTAAGTCATACCGTCCGCGAGAGACCCAATTGTTGCACCGGCACTCCTGCCAAGACAGGCTCACTCTTGCCGAAGCAAGCTACAGGCTTCAGATCCGAGATCTGTTAGTGCCTGCCCGGAATTCAAGGGATCTCTCCCTGTAAACATTGTACAAGCTGCCTCGGCTAATGTTGACAAACTACGAGTTATGCCCTAGCACTTAGGGTAATGTGGTTGCACTGATAAAATTGTTTCGGTAAAGGCGTAGAACATCCCTTCACTCATTTCTCATCATCACCATTTCTTTCATTAAAACATGCACTTGGAACGATGCCTCTTCCCAAGGGTTTTACAAAGCAGTTTTGAAACATTTGTAGTAGGGTAAATCCCAAAACAAGTTATTTTCTCAAAGCCGGGTTTTCAACGAAGTAGGATGCTAACCACCATACTCTCGGTCTAAAGGGGTACAATGGTAGGTACATCAAGGTGGTGCCACGTAGGACACAAAGTCATAACTTGGAGGAGCCAAGTTATTAGCGTAGTATTTATAAAACAAGACATGCAAATAAATAATGCAGTTTATAAAGGGGATACAAAACAGGTAATAAAAGGAATAGGACAAGTATCGGAATTCGGGAATGGTGGCTTGCCTGTGATCAGCAATAAATCCCTGGACTTCTTTAGATAACCAAGAATACCCAATAAATAATAATAAGAAGTCCCTTCCTTCTGGTCGTCAAACACTCACACGATTGCCGTCATCGAGTGTACATGCAAGCAGACAATATCACAATCAATACAAGGCATACATGCATCGATCCATACAGCAAACAAACATAAGGGAAACTACCTAACTTAGTAGGTTTTGGAGAAGTTGGGTATTAATAGGGGAATTACTAGATTGCCATTGAGGTGTTTTTCCCTTGGAGGATAGATGTCTAGGATATAAACCAGGGTCTTGTGGTGGAGACTTGAGGTCTGTAGGATGTCAATGTGCATCATTGATATCCTCATATAGTTCTTGACAAAACAAGACCAACACAAGTGGTTTCACTAGATTATCAATTTCCTAGATTTAGTTATGCTTTTTATGGTGGAATTAACTCTAGTTTAGGGAAATAATTCACCGGAAAAGTTCTAGAGCTCCAAAAATTATTCCCTTGTGTGGTTAGGTAGTGTTTGATGTACTGAACTACCTAGAGTTGGAATCAAGTCAAAACAATTACCAGAATGCCCTCAAGAAATTCCTAAAGGCAGTTCTGTATGGTTTTTCTCTTTTTCACTAGATTAATTCTATAGAAGCTCTTGAGTTGATTCCTAAGGGCAGTCGGTAGGCATTTAGAATACCTTTCTGTAGGAATTGGATTCACTCTTTTTGGAGTTGTTTAACTCCTGGAGTGATTTATTTAGTGAATATACCACTTACAGAAGTATTTAATTCACTGCAATTTAACTAGAGCTCAATAAAATCTGAGCTGATGGGGTTTGATATATGCTGAAAATACACAACCCTGGGAGTTGGAAGTAGGTCAATACCTCATTTGGTTTGACATTGAGAATTTACCCAAGGCATATAGTGGCTGTTTTTATTATTTTTGCTAAGGGCACACCACTGTTCACCTGGACATATGGCCTATACTAGGTGACATGTGTATCAAATTCCTTCCAGTAGAGCTTTGGTTCTCCGCAATTGGAGATGTAAAACTCTCTGAGAAATTTAATTAGTGCATAGGATAATCTTTAGTGTATTAATTGCCAAGGAGTAATAAAAATTACTTTTGGCAAAGGGACCAGTTCTACATGATGCACAAAACAGGTAGTCATCTAAGAAAATTTTGATCTGTCCATTTGGAGTTATTTATCATTTTCATAAGGATTTAATTTAACTACTGCAATTCTGGATTTGGAATTAAAAGAAAAGAAAACAGGGCAGCTGGGCCGGGATCTGTGGGGGAAATGGGCCGCAGGGAGGGGGATCAGCCCACCCGGGCAGCGCTGAGCGCATGAGAGGATTCGAACGGCTGACGGAACCCTAGCACATTGGAGAGGGAGGGGGAGCTCACTAGAGGGCTCGGGAGGCGACAGGGAGCGGCGAAGGTGAAGTGGTGCTTGAAGGCAAGCAGATCGAGGGGCGGCACTGTCGGGTTCACGCTTGGGGAGGTGCTCGCGTGACGATGACCGAGAGCTACCTCGTCAGAGGTCAACGTTGGCGATGAAGGGGACGGTCCTGGGCAAAAAGGAGACCATGGTTAGATGCAGGGGAGGTAGGGGAGTCGACCAGGTGACATACAGAGAAGGGGGAGCAAGGGGGAGGGAGCCTTGCTCGATTTTTGTGAGAGGCCGAAACTTCTCCTTCTTCTTCTCTCGGGTAGGACAGAGCAGGGGAGGAAGAGGGGGTACTAGGTAAGGTAAATGAGGAGGAGAGGGAGCAAATGAGGCAGGGAGGGGTGCTGGGGGTGGCCTCTGGCCTTTATACTAAGGAGGGGAGATCCATGGTGTAAATGTCCAATTTGGACATGGAGGAGGGGTGGTGCTGGCCAGCGATTGGCCTAGAGGGCGGCGGGGAGGGGTAGGAATGGGTTTTGTTCGGTAGGGATAGAGGGAGGGAGCTCTGGTAATTAAATGTTCTAAATCTTGTAAGATTGGGGTTATCTCTCTCTCTTTCTACTAGTCCAAGGGTAAAATGGGCAAGGGCAGGGGTGGAGCTACAGTGGTGTCGACCTAGGGTGTGTCCTGGTGCTGAAGAGATGCATTGAGCAAGTTTTGATGAGAGTTGGAAGTGGTTTGAGTAGTGGATTTGCTTACATGGCAATTTTGATCCAATTTGTGGTTATGAAGAAAATCCAAAAACTTGCATTGGACAAGATGAGGAAATGGTACTGGGAGGTATATGAGGTTAAGGGACCTCTCTAGGAATTATTTGGGATTTTTCAGAGGATTTTAATTCCACTTAAAATCCTTTATTCAAAAAGTGCAGAAGTAGTTTCATGAAGATCATTTGATAAATTTACATTGGACATGAGGAGTTTTTAGTGTTTTAGGGTCGCAAATGTGAATACACACTTAGGGGAATTTTCCCAAGATTTATTGGGGATTAAAGGTATTTAAAACAATTATTATTCCATTTCTGCCATTTAAGAAAAAGGGAAAAAAGAAATAATAAAGAATCTCAAAAAGAAATATTTTTGAGATGGGAAGGTAGAGTATGATAGATGGATCTCAAAGGAGTCAAAAGTTGGAGAATTTTTTTTGGCAAGAACCAAACTTTCTATTATGGAGGGGTTTTTTGAGATTTTGTCTATTAAAGGGATTAAATAGATTTGGAGCCATAATAATTATGGATAATATTTGATAAATATTGATGAACAAGATATATGATGTAGACAAGGTGTATAAAGCATTTGCAACCTTGGGAATTGGAATCCCAACTTGAATAAGATGGAAAACAAAAAGTTGTGGATCTAGGGAGATGTTGTTTTTATACCACCAAAACCTTGTTAGATCTTGGAGCTCAAAGCTCACCTTGAGGAAAGGGATATATGGATGGTTAGACCAAGTCATATATATGATAATGGCAGAAGAATTTTGGATTGGTGACATCAGAGATGGTCTGGAAGTGATGGCAAACTTTGTTGAAGATAAGGTTGTCATACCAGATGAGTCATGATGCCTTATAAATCAAGTGGGTTTAGGAAGCACAGAGATCCACTTGGAATAAGTGAAGTAGATTTCGATAGACCTATATGAGTAGAACACAACCATGCAGGGATTTGGTCCATATAAGGTTGGATGATGGTGTGAGCTTCTGTCAAAGTAGGCATGATGACTAGATTTGCAGGGAAAGTTATTTTCTTGTCTTCAAAACCATCAAGAACAAGTGGGTTGGAGGATGATCTAACCAAAGGCAAATGTGGGCCTTGGTATTCCTTAGGATGGTTAACAATATGGTTCAGGTGCATTTCTAAAAATGCACAAGGGTTGAGAAAGGGAGGCATTCAAAAGGGTGATGTTGGAAATAGTTTCAGACTTGGTGAAATTTGGCAGTTTTGAGAATTTTGACTAGAGTATGAGAGGGAATGTTTTGGGAGGGGTTGCAAGGTACCAAAGCATCATCAAGTGGATGATATTGAAGTGTAGGGGGAGTAGGAGGGATCCATATTTAATATTGGACTTCATGGACTTGAAAGCTTCTAGATTGGAAATCTTCAGAATTGATCTAGTTAGGGGTTTTATATGATCACCTAGCAGCTAGGGATCATATCCAGATTTGTATTCTTGCTTAGGGGTTGATGATTTGGAAACATCTTGATCCTAGTGATGAGCTCCTAGAGTGGCTCATACTACTTCCTAAGCAAACAGGTGAAACAGCAGATCAAGGCAACTCGTCTTATAAACTTAAGCAAATCCACTACTGGGTTACCATCAAGCTTAGCTTGAGGTCAAGTTGGGGAATTTTGAAGGTGTTGGGGATTTAATAAGGTGAGAGTCCTTGGTATCGCTACTAGGAGTAGAATTCCAATGCTTTGAAAAGAGGTTTTGGGAAAACTAGACGTAAGATTAGTTGAGGGTTCTGTCCTGAAAACATAAGGAGGTTATATTATATATCTCTCCATAGCTTTGTCAATAGAAGCTACAAAAACAGTTTTGGTTACATAAGCATCTTGGCTCATGTTTTGAAATGCCAAAACATTTGAGAATATGTAAAAGGAGCCAGGATAATTTTGGTAAATAGCTTTTGTCAACTGATGGTGAGGTAAGGAGTACCATTTCGTATACACTCACAAGCACAAGTATAAACAAACAACAAGTTAACACTGCACCAAGTACAAGAATTTTTTTTGTTCCCCCTAATTTTTTCATTCTGGTCAACTAATCAGGGCTGCTGAAATTGGGATGTTACAGTTTGTGAGAGGAACAAACATGCAATAACACTGGTGGATCCATGTGTGGTTTATGACAGGAACAGACATGCAATCACACTGCGTGTGGTTCATGAAAAGAACAGACATGCAATGACACTGGTGGATCCATATGTGGTTTGCGAGAGGAAGAGACATGCAATCACACTGGGTGGATCCATGTGTGGTTTGTGAGAGGAACAGACAAGCAATGACACTGGGTGGAGTTCATGAACAGAACACACATGCAATGACACTGGTTGATCCATGTGTGGTTTCTGAGAAGAACACACATCCAATGACATTGGGTGTAGTTTGTGAGAAGAACATAATGCAATGACTCTGGCGGATCCATATGTGGTTTGTGAGAGGAATACACATGCAATGACACTGGTTGGATCCATGTGTGGTTCACGAGAAGAACAGACATGCAATGACACTGGTGGATCCATGTGTGGTTTGTGAGAGGAACATACATGCAATCACACTAGGTGTGGTTCATGAAAAGATAAGACATACAATGACACTGGTGGATCCATATGTAGTTTGGGAGAAGAACATACATGCAATCACACTGGGTGGATCCATGTGTGGTTCATGAAAAGAACAAACATGCAATGACACTAGTGGATCCATGTGTGGTTTGTGAGAAGAACACACATGCAATGACACTAGGTGTGGTTCATGAGAAGAACACACATGCAATGACACTGGTGTGTATCCATGTGTGGTTTGTGAGAGCAACAAAGATGCAATGACACTGGCTGTGGTTCATGAAAAGAACACACATACAATGACACTGGTGGATCCATGTGTTGTTTGTGAAAAGAACACACATCCAATGACACTTGGTGTGGTCTGTGAGAAGAACCGACATGCAATGGCTCTAGTGGATCCATATAAGGTTTGTGAGAGGAACAGACATGCAATCACACTTGGTGGATCCATGTGTGGTTCATTAGAAGAATAGACATGCAATGACACTGGTGGATCCATGTGTGGTTTGTGAGAGGACAGGCATGCAATCACACTGGGTGTGGTTCATGAAAAGAACAGACATGCAATGACACTGGTGGATCCATATATGGTTTGTGAGAGCAACATACATGCAATCACACTGGGTGGATCCATGTGTGGTTCATGAAGAGAACAAACATGCAATGACACTGGTGGATCCATGTGTGGTTTGTGAGAAGAACACACATGTAATGACACTAGGTATGGTTCATGAAAAGAACACACATCCAATGACACTGGTGGATCCATATGTGGTTTGTGAGAGGAACTGACATGCAATGACACTAGATGTGGTTTCTGAGAAGAACAGACATGCAATGACATTGGTGGATCCATGTGTTGTTTTTGAGAGGAACAGACATGCAATGACACTGGCTGTGGTTCATGAAAAGAACAGACATGCAATGACACTGGTGGATCCATGTGTGGTTTGTGAGAGGAATAGACATGCAATGACTCTGGTTGTGGTTCCTGAAAAGAACGCACATGCAATGACACTGGTGGATCCATGTGGTTTGTGGGAGGAACATACATGCAATGACACTAGGTGTGATTCATGAAAAGAACAGACATGCAATGACTCTGGTGGATCCGTAAGTGGTTTGTGATAGGAACACACATGCAATGACACTGGGTGTGGTTTGTGTGAAAATAGACATGCAATGACTCTAGTGGATCCATGTTTGGTTTGTGAGACACTGGTGGATCCATGTGGTTTGTGAGAGGAACATACATGAAATGACACTAGGTTTGATGCGTGAAAAGAACAGACATGCAATGACTCTGGTGGATCCATAAGTGGTTTGTGATAGGAACACACATGCAATGACACTGGATGTGGTTTGTGAGAAAACAGACATGCAATGACTTTAGTGGATCCATGTTTGGTTTGTGAGACCACATAGCCGTAGCGCACCCCGGTGAAGTGCGCTACAGGTGTGGTCGGTAGTCGTGGCGCACACGGCCTCCGTGCGCTACAGGCAAAATCGGACCACCCGTACTGTTAACTGGGAAAACACGTCTGTGGCGCACTGTCGGTATGTGCGCCATGGATGTTCTTTACTCCTGTGGCGCACCCCCCATGTGCGCCACGGATGTGCGTTCTGCTACTTCTTTTTGGCAGATACACCTTTGCACATTTGACTAGATCTTACCATCTCACACTTCACTTTCCCCTCCTTCTTCCTCCTTGGATCTCGCCCCCCTCCTCCTTCCACCTCAATTTCTCCACTCTTTCACCATTTGTAGCATGTAAAACTTACCTTGGATGCTACATACATAATAGAGGAAAGCTCTCCTTCCGGCCACCATCTCTCTGTCTGTTACCTCTCCTTCGAGATCTTCTCGGTCTCTCATCTTGGTAAGTTGTCTATGTAAGAGGATGTGTTTATGTGTATGGATGATATATGGTCACATATCTATGGAGAGGATCGATGCTCTCATGTGTTTGGAGAGCATGCATTGTATGCTCTCTCATATATTGGCATTGTTTTGCCAAAATGTTGATTCATTTCCATTTTGGCAAGACTTTGGCATTTCGCAAAGGTCCAAATTTTAGGATAGGTCATGCTGAAGTTTTCCATCGACCATTGCATGCATGCATTGGTTCTGTGGTTGTAATAAACTTCTAATTCTACCTTGTACACCGTGCAGGGAACCATGGTCCGCATAATGAGCGAAGGCATTGTGGCTAGATTTTTGAAATGAGCGACAGCCGACATGATACGACATAACATGCGGAGATAAGATGTCTGTGCAGAAGATGCAAACTCAATTGGTTGATTGACCCAGATTCCGAAAATCTGCAGGCGCACCTGCTCCACCATGGTTTCATGCATGGCTACACTCGGTGGATAAGTGATGACGTAGACGATGAGGCCGTAAATGGGGCGGCGGAAAATGAGGAAGGCGGGCAACACGATCATGATCACGGCAAGGACGGGCGAGATGAAGAAGAGTCTCCTGGGGATGGTGAAGGTGCGGAAGCAGACCAGGATGATGATGATCTAGATGCCGTAGCAAACGATGGAACAACGTCAGGCTGGGTGCGGGACCCTTATGTTCAAGAACTACTTCTCAAGCAAACGAGTAATGCCAGGGCTATCGCTAGAGAGAAAGCCAAGCTTGCGCAACTTGAGAAATATGCGGTTACTCCATTGTATGAAGGATGCAAGCCCGATGATACCCGGTTGAATGTAACACTCAAGGCTATGGAGATGAAGGCAAAACACAAATGGACCGACGCAAGCTTCGACGATATGATGGCATTCTGGCACGATCATCTCCCGGAGGGGAACACGTGTCCAACTAGTATCGAGGGCGCCAAGAAAATCGTGTGTCCTCTTGATCTACCGCACATTAGATACCACGTCTGCATCAACGATTGCATCATTTATCGGGGCGAGGATGCGGAGAAAACCACATGCCCGGTTTGCGGCATTAGTTGATACAAGAAAGGGAAGAAAGCTCCTCAAAAAGTGGTATGGTACTTTCCTATCACTCCTCGTCTACAACGCTATTTCGCAGATCCTAAGGAAGCGAATCTCATGCGCTGGCATGCGGAAAGAAAGAAGCCAGCAGATGACCATGACCCTGAAAAGGACGAGCTGCTGACACACCCTTCAGATGGTAGCCAGTGGAAAGCATTAGACCTCGAATTCCCCAAATTCGGTGGAGATTCGAGAAACATCAGGCTAGGTGCAAGCACCGATGGACTTAATCCGTTCGGTAGCCAGAGCAGCACGCATAGCACTTGGCCCGTGTTTGAATGGATGTACAACCTCCCTCCCAGGTTGTGCATGAAAAAGAAGTACATAGAAATGAGTATGCTAATTCAAGGGCCAAAACAACCTGGTACCGACATCAATCTATATCTCGGGCTGTTGAAAGAGGAGCTAGCCATGTTATGGGAATCCGGAGCCAATACGTATGATGCTGTCGCACAAGATTATTTCACTATGAGAGCCGCGTTGGTCACTACGGTGCAAGACTATCCAGGTTGCGGATATTTCTCGGGGCAGGTTATCCAAGGATTCTACGCATGCGTTAGGTGCATGGATAACACAACCTATCTCCAACTAGAGAAAGATCCAGGGTCTTCGAAAACCGTGTTCATGGGGCACCATAGATGGCTTGGAAAGAATGATGCATGGAGAAAACGTGGAGATCTGTTCAATGGAAAATCCGAGACCCGAGGAATCCCAGAGCGGAGGAGCAGTGAAGAAGTGGATGAATTGCTGAAAAACTGGAAAGAGTGTCCTAAACCGGGAAAGAAGCGAAAGAGGCAGCAAGACAAGCCGTTGATGAAGGTATGAAAAACAAGGTCTGTTTTCTGGGAGTTGCCATACTGGAAGTTTCTCCGCATGCCTCATAGCCTTGACATCATGCATATCACGAAGAACGTGTGCGAGAGTCTAGTCGCCACCCTAATCAACATGCCAGATAGGACGAAAGATGGTCCTAAAGCAAGGAACGACTTGATATTCATGGACATCCGGAAGGATCTTCACGGAGGACGCCCTACTCCTGATGATCAGGAAGATGACGATGATCATCAGTCGGAGGCGGCACAACAAGGTCGTAGAAAGGGTAAAAAGGTCAAGAAGAACGAATATTACTGCCCCCCTTCGTGCTCCACACTAAGCCAGGATGAGATTAAACAGTTTTTCAAGTGCCTTCTAGGAGCCAAATTTCCTTACGGCTACGCTGGAAAGATAACCAGGTACCTAGATGAGGCTAAGCAGAGGTTTAGTGGGATGAAGTCTCACAACTGTGCCATGCTAATGACGCAGATACTTCCGGTTGCACTACGAGGTATAATGGATGAGCATGTCCGAGAAACATTGTTTGGGCTCTGCAAGTTTTTCGACGTCGTCTCTCGAAAGTCAATTGGCGTGAAACAGCTCGGGAGGCTACAAGAGGAGATCATGGTGATACTATGCGAGCTCGAGATGTACTTCTCGCCCGCATTCTTCGACATTATGGTGCATCTGCTGGTCCATATCGTGGAGGATATCATCCAACTCAGGCCGATGTTCCTCCACAGCATGATGTCGTTCGAAAGGATGAACGGACACATCAAAGGATACGTTCGCAACAGGTCCTGTCCATATGGAAGCATAGCCAAGGGCTTTCCGGACGAAGAGTGTATCTCTTTCTGCACAAATTATCTAGGCATCGAGAACCCTGTCGATATTCCCATCAATAGGCACCTTGGCAAGCTCGATGGATCGGGTCACCGAGAGGTCGTCGCGTATTGCATGCAGACTACGATTGTCGACGCGCAGACTTTGATAGAGCAAACCTAGTCGTGCTACACATTTAGAACTAGTCGATCCTTGGGTACAAAAGCACAAAAGGTCAATCGAGAAGAAGTATAGTGACCGGGGCATACAGAGGACGCAGGGAGAAATAATCAAAGAGCACAACTCAGATTTCACGCGTTGGTTTAGGCAGACGCTCCTAGATAATCCCTCGCAATCGCATTCTGCGGAGGAAAACATCATATTCACCTTGTCGCAGGGACCCATGCACAACCTAGTGACCTATTAGGCGTATGATATCAACGACTACACATTCTACATGGAGGAAAAGGACAACAAGTGTGACTATCAGAACTTAGGCGTAACATCGGAATTCTACACCGATGACAATGTGAAGGAAAGATTTTATGGAAGGATCGAGGAGATCTAGGAGCTCGACTGCTGTGGAGAAAAGGTGCCGATGTTCTGTGTCAGATGGGCCAAGAGCGTCGAAAGAGAAGACTGGTATTTCACAACCATGTTAATACCCGAAGCAGCCAAATCCAAGGCCACCGGTGCGCACGTCGCCGCGAAAAATGAGCCGTGGGTACTGACTAGCAAAGTGGACCAATGTTTTTTTATTACTGACCCGACAAAGCCTAGCCGTGTTGTCGTGAGGAGAGGAAAAATAAACATCATCGGAATGGATGGAGTCGCCAACGAGCAAGACTTCGACCAGTACGGTGATCCAAAGATTGAAGATGACGACGACTACGATGAAAAAACATACATCACAAGAAGAAAAAGGAAACATTACCCAAAAAAGGTAGCCCGTTCGAGCGAAGAAACATAAAAGTGCCAAGGCTAAATTATTCAACCATGACAAAGAAGGGAAAAAAGATTGTAAAGTGCTAGCTCAAAAAAGATTGTATTGATGCATATGGATGGCATATTATTAATGGACACATTATTATTTAATTTCTTTCTACTTTGAATCACTTTTGTACCACTTTTGATGATATATATGTACCATTTTTGTCATATAAAACATATAACATATATTTTATATAGTTTACATAATTTTTGGGATATTTTTTAACATTTTAATGTAGTTTTAAAATAAAAACAAAAAATGGGGGCACCAGGGTTCGAACCTGGGTGCTCCAGGTTTGTGAGCATAAATAGCTAGGGCGGAACCAGTGGGATATGCAAGTGCTAGTGTCAACTAACGGGGCGGCAGCTATTTGTTTGACTTGTCACGACACTTAGCCGTAGCGCACCGTTACCTAGTGCGCTACGGTTACCTGTAGCGCAGTAGGTAAGGGTGCGCTACGGCTTAGTGTCGTGACAAGTCTGTTGTGCTACGCATGGTCGTCATCTCCCATCTCGCTCCCATCTCCCATCTATCCTCCACCGCTCGATCTGCCACCTCCACCGCTCGCCCGCTGCCTGCCGAGGAGGAGGAGAGGAAGCCGCCGCGTCCGTGGAGGAGGAGAGGAGGCCGCCGCGTCCGAGGAGGAGGAGAGGAGGCTGACGCGCGTCCGTGGAGGAGGAGAGGAGGCCACCTCGTCCGAGAAGGAGGAGAGGAGGCCGCCACATCCGTGGAGGAGGAGAGGAGGCCGCCGCTTCCGAGGAGGAGGAGAGGAGGCCGCCGCGCGTCCGTGGAGGAGCTCCGTCCGCGCTCTTCATCGTCGTCGTCTTTGAGGTGAGCGTCCCCTCTCTCCCTCTCTCCCCTCTCTAGGGTTTCCTCCTCCGAGCACATGAACCCTAGCTTGATTCAGTGATATATTCCGAAAATTTCAACCCTAATTAGGGTTTCCTCCTCCGAGCACATGACCTAGAACACATAATGCAGTGATAGTGTTTATGGTTCAGTCATTCAGTGACCCTAATTTCAACCCTAATCAGTGATAGTGTTTAGGGTTCAGTCATTCAGTATTATATAATGCAGTATTATATAATGCAGTTCTGGTTGTATGATCATATAATGCAGTATTATATATCATCATGCAGAATTATATAATGTAGTATTATATAACACAGTATTAATTAAAGTTCTGTTTGTATGATCATATAATCAGTATTATATAATCTTGAAAAATAGCTTCAGGATAATTTGTGCAAACGGAGTTACTGATTTTTTGCTATGCCACTGTATGATTATGGTTGGGATGTACCACCTGGTATGAAATGAGTCCCACATGTGTAATTTGCCACCTAGTATGTATAATTTGCCACCTAGTATGATTTTTTGCTATGCCACTCTATAATTTGCCACCTAGTATGTATAAAATGTTGGGATGTACCACATGTGTTTGGACAAAATCCTGATATGTTTTAGGGGCTACAAGTCTATGACTTAGTTTTGATGTTGTCGTGTTAGAAATGGTTGATTAATTTGAGTGATGAACTGTATCGAAGGTAATTAGCAATCTCATTGCTTACTTTCTAGGTCTATTTTCTCATGACCATTGCTTAGAGCACATGTGAGTTTATTATATGAACCAGTTTTTTATCGATTTTATTAAACTATCACTTCATACATACTTTGAATTCTATTTGAAGCTGTGTCTGTTCTAAATGTGCATATTTACAGTGATTCTTGTTGAAAGAAAAGATAATATGTCAATATCTTTTTGTTCATGGTCAGGTTCCTGAATAAAGTACTCCTAAGCTGTATTCGTATGCAGGTGCTTGTATGAAATGAGTCCCGATTTTCGCCGAAATGTTGATTAACTTCCGTTTTGGCAGAAATCGGGCACTCCTAGTTTAACAAAAACGAGCAATGGTCATGCCGGATTTTTCCGCGCACTTTACTAACCATTATTTGCCTTTTATTAGTGCAAACATGTGTGACAACGACGAGGCTGGATCTTCTCAGCGTATCAATGCTAAAGGAGAAGTGAGACCTCAAAACAGACCCTTGTCATTCTGGGAGGAGGTCCAGCGGCTAGAAAGAATGACAGAGGGTGATGAAGAATACAACCCTTCCGAGAGCGACGCCGATGAGATGGAAGACGCGGAGGAAGAAGAAGCGGCCGAAGGAACGACGGATGATGAAACCACTAATGGCGGCGAGGGCACACCAAGTGGTAGTAATCCGCCTAAGAAGAAGGAAAGGCGCCCGAACACGGTCGGCACCGTCAGAGAGGAAATTATCGAAGTGAGCCCAAAAGGGGTCCCTTTGGCGCCCGACCATGTGGGCAAAGGGTACGGTGGGCAAGTGGAGGCTATCACCCGGACCACCATCTCGATCAACATCGAGAATCTCCGGCATAAAGATAATGGCCATTTGCGCACACTCCACTTCGAGAAGCTGCACGCAAGATACAAGTTCCCCCTTCAGTATTGGAACACAGATTATCATGGGAATGAAGTAAATAAATCCGTCCTCACGAGGATGAGCACCGCCCTGGCCAGCTGGAGAACCCGGATAAAGAAGAAGATATTTAAAGAAGAGAAAAGTCTCGAGGAGATCCAGAAGATTGACCCGCAGATCACCGAAGATCAATTCCAGGAGTTCAAGGTCAAGTGCACCTCCGAAGCAGCCAAGGCCTCGAGTAAGTGGGGAAAGGAATTGCAGGAGATGCATATAGGTCACCACCATCTTGGATCTGGTGGTTACAGAGCTGCGGAGCCCAAATGGGATAAGGAGGACGACGAGTATAGAGCTAAGGGGATACCTAACCCCTTTTCGAAATTTGAAAACAAGCAGCTTCGAAACTTCATCAGGGCTTGTTACCATGTGGACCCCAAAACCAAAGAACTCACCGCGGAAACTAAGGTGAAGGACTTCGAGGTTCTTGCGGTAAGTAATTTAATTACAGTGGATCAAGTCAATTACATTATAATCGATCAAGTCGAATTTCTAAACGGTTCACGTTACTTCTTCTACAGAACGAGGAAATTGCTAGTCAGGGATCCCATGGTTCCTCATCCCACGGGTCGAAGGCGGCCACCCGGTGGGATAAGCCTTTTAACAGGGCGATGAACTGGGCCAAGAAAATCACGTCGGTTACAAAGAAGCCATCGTCGGCTGGCCATCTGGCCGGCTTTAGGGCTAAGAATTGGGTGGATCATTTTGGTCCACCCCCGAGGATGCGTGTGGAGGAAAGGAGCGACGAGGAAAACCGCGAGGTTCAGGAACTTAAGGAACAAGTGGCGCAGATCCCGCAGATCGTCCAAGACAACCTGGAAATCACCCTCACCTCCATCCTGCCTACCTTGGTGGAGTCAATAGCGAACTGGAGTGCGGGAGGTCGACAAGGGCCGTGCCCGATTCCAAGCATGGTCAGTAGCCACTCAATGCGGCACCGACGATCCCGGTGAATTATGTGTTCGTGACTATGCCCGCTAGCACGGCGGTGCTGGAAGCATTGGTGACTCCACCCGCTAGCACGGCAGCGCCGGAAGCATTCGTGACTCCCCCTGCCATCACCGCGGCACCGGAGCTTAATGCAACCGATAGGGAGAATACATCGGCGGCCGGCACCATGCCATCAAGCAGCCCCTCTGTCTCTTGCACGCCCGTCGTTGTATGCGGTGCCTCGACATTAGCCGAGCTCGACGCCATCACGGTAAACCAAATAGTTTACCACCTTGCCATTTATTACTCTTATGGCATCTTTTTAATGCCATACATGTTGTTCACAAACGGATGTTCCATGCACTCTCTTAAGCTTCGTGAACAACGAGTTGAGGGATGTTGCCAAGGGTACCATCATTCAACCTTTGCACCGCACGTTCCACTCAAAGACGATGCCAAATAGCGTGCATAGGGTTAAAATTATCCGGGTGCTAAGGGGCTGCGATGACCTGGAACCTCCCATTCAACCCCCAGGAGCGGATGAAGAAGAGCCGGCTGTCCTCAGAAGTTTCTTCGGCTTATTCCTACTATGGCCAAAGAGCATGATTCGTTTGGGGACGGCCGGGGCCATCAGCCCACAGACAACAACACTGTCTGTCGTGCCAGCGCCAAGCCATGGCAAGACCCCCACACTGTCACCTCCATGCGATTGTTCGGCTGGTCATATTAACATGACCATGGCACAGGATCCGAACGAGGATGACAAAGATTACTTCGATGATTTCATCAACACTAATATTTTCCCCGACGACCTAAACGAAGACCTAGCTGGTGGCCCCACAGAGAAAGCCACTTGCAACAAACGTCTCTTTGGTTCTCAGGAGACGCCTCCAGCTTGCACCTTCACCGAGCCAGCGGATACATCCAACCGACCCTCTGTTCTAAGCCCTGACACACTACATAGGGCGATCGATGCTCAGATTGCGGTGCCTACCCACTTCCCAAAAGGCAAGAAGACCAGGAAAAGAAAATCTCGCAGCTCCAGCCAGCCGGTGGCGTCAACTGCGAATCCGATCAGGTTTCAGGATGGGCCACCAAGACCAAAGGGTATTATGTGGAGGATGCATGTGGCTAGTGAGCCCATGCTAACTAAGAAATTGCTCAGGCTCGCCACTTCAGAAATGAGGAGTGTGCATGACGGTGTGCTGACGATAGAGAGACGCCTTCTTGCGGAGAAAGATCCCTCGCACCTGGTATTCGTGGTTAAGGTGCCACGAGGCTTGGGCTTTGTTGATAATGTCCCCGCGGATCTATTCTTCCTGCGGTTTGACGACATCTTCAATATGTTCCACCTGTATCCGCTGCACTATACCATGGTACGCCTATTTTCTCTTAGCCTGGCCATTCAGATCAGTAGAGAGAACACCCCGAGCATCGCTATAGTGGACCCCTACTACATGTGTGATGGCTGCTTGGGAAGTGCCATTGAACGACGATTCGTGTCCTCGTACCTCCAAGGCATCTTGGTGGCGAACAAGACAAAGGAATACATTCTCGTGCCTTTCTTTCCCGAGTAAGTCATTATTCACTCGCCGCCATAACATGCTTTATTAGATTTTCATCATTCTTTTTCCAACACATTCCATTTGAATTGTTTTGCGCAGAGATCAACACTGCACACTCATCTGCTTGTCGCCGAAACATTCGCATGCCACGTATTTTGACTCGGAGAGTGAAGAGAAGAAGAAAAACTACGACAAGATCAAGGAAGTTCTGGATGATGCTCTCACCGGCTATGCCTCAGCGGAAGGCGCCACCTTCGTGCGGAAGAAGCTCAAGTTTGGCAGGCACGTCTTCACCCATGTGACGGAATTCCCCTGCGTGAAGCAGCCGACAGGCAGTCAGAAGGAAGCCTACTATGCACTCCATCACATGAGGGCGTTCCTACTAGAGCAACAGAATTCTACGCTGCCAGATCATCTCAAACGGTGGGCCGAAGTCAAGGCCAGGATCAATGATTCAGATATTAGACAAGAGATGAATTGCATCTAGCAACAGTTTGGGGCAATCATCAGCCATGATGTCATGACTTCAGGGGGGGTCTTCTACGGAGGCAATCCCCCGAATAACCATGACGTAGTAGATCGCCTAAAGATGCAGGGTGACTATAGGGCGTTCATGACGAAACAAGGCGTCCTCCCGTTCCCTGAGCCGAGCCAGAAGTCTTGATGTGTTGGTCTAGTTGTAGTTCTTTATCCCCACGTGTACTTATGTGTGTCGACATGTACATGCTACTACTTGGTATTTTTTGCTTACTTTGTTACCTTATTTGATAAGTATATCTTTATATGCGACTTTAACTTGTTTTTTCACCATCATTTAATTATTATTGCCAACTTTTAAATGACGTGGTACGTCATGTACAAGGGACGGGTTCCTGGAGTCTATAATGATTGGGAAGACTGCCGGAGACAGGTGCACCATTTCAGCGGCAATAGCTACAAAGTGTACAATACTATGGCGGAGGCGGAAGCTAGATACGCGCGCTATCTAGCGGGAGTTAGGACGAGAAACCGGATGAAGACCTATACCTCCGTCGTGGTGATGGTTATTGTCCTTGGTTGTCTGTCATGCATGTTCCTACTTTAGATGTCTAGGCGAGCTTCCACGAGCTCTAACTTGGTTGAGACATGTATTCATGTCATCACTAGCTACTTTGTAACTTGATCGAAATAATATAACTTATATTGTGTATTTATGTATGTGACTTATCTATATGTATTTGTTTCTATCTTGTCTGTGTATTTATTTCTATATTGTATATCTGTGTATTTATTTCTGTACTGTATATCTGTGTATATCAGCTGTATTGTATATAATCTCTATTGAATATCATCTGTATTGAGAATTTTTTTTGTTTTTTGAAAAGCTAAGCCATGCCGCACATATACGTTGTTAGTGGCGCACCGCGTTGGTGGCGCACCTGGTCAGCTACTAGTAGCGCACTACGTCATGCGCCACAGGAATACCCGTAGTGGCGCACCAGCCAGTGCGCTACTACTAACTACATACTAGCAACGCACTTGTCATACGCCACAGGGAAAACAGTGGTAGCGCACTGTGTTGTGCACGACTACTATGTCGAGATTCCTGTAGCGCACCCGGCAGTGCGCTACTGGCACTTTTTAGCCGTAGCGTAGAAGTCGTGGCGCACCCCTAATGCGCCACGGAAGGGGAAAATAGGTGCGCCACGGATTACCGTTTTTCTAGTAGTGAGAGGAACAAACATGCAATCACACTGGGTGGATCCGTGTGTGGTTCATGAGAAGAACAAACATGCAATGACACTGGTGGATCCATGTGTGGTTTGTGAGAAGAACCGACATGCAATGACACTGGGTGTGGTTTGTGAGAAGAACAAACATGCAATGACACTGGTGGATCCATATGTGGTTCATGAGAAGAACACACATGCAATGACACTGGTGGATCCATGTGCGATTTGTGAGAGGAACAGACATGCAATCTCACTAGGTGTGGTTCATGAAAAGAACAGCCATGCAATGACACTGGTGGATCCATTTGTGGTTTGTGAGAAGAACAGAC
The DNA here is from genome assembly GCA_910589775.1 of Avena eriantha. Classification (NCBI taxonomy): domain Eukaryota; kingdom Viridiplantae; phylum Streptophyta; class Magnoliopsida; order Poales; family Poaceae; genus Avena; species Avena eriantha. The sequence continues at coordinate 489,820,109 of OU342742.1, forward strand.
ATGCAATCACACTCGGTGGATCCATGTGTGGTTCATGAAAATAACATACATGGAATGACACTGGTGGATCCATTTGTGGTTTGTGAGAGGAATAGACATGCAATGAAACTGGGTGTGGTTCATGAAAAGAACACACATCTAACGACACTGGTGTGGATCCATATATGGTTTGAGAGTGGAACATACATGCAATGACACTGGGTGTGGTACATGAGAAGAACACACATGCAATGACACTAGTGTATCCATGTGTGGTTTGTGAGAGGAACAGACATGCAATGACACTGGGTGTGGTTCATGAAAAGAACACACATGCAATAACACTGGTGGATCCATGTGTGGTTTGTGAGAGGAACATACATCCAACGACACTGGTTGTGGTTCATGAAAAGAACACACATGAAATGACACTAGTGGATCCATGTGTGGTTTCTTAGAAGAACACACATCCAATGACACTTGGTGTGGTTTGTGAGAATAATAGACATGCAATGACTCTGGTGGATCCATATGTGGTTTGTGAGAGGAACACACATGCAATGACACTGGGTGGATCCATGTGTGGTTCATGAGAAGAACACACATATAATGACACTGGTGGATCCATGTGTGGTTTGTGAGATGAACAGACATGCAATCACACTGGGTGTTGTTCATGAAAAGAACAAACATGCAATGACACTGGTGGATCAATATGTGGTTTGTGAGAAGAACAGACATGCAATCACACTAGGTGGATCCATGTTTGGTTCATGAAACAAACAGACATGCAATGACACTAATGGATCCATGTGTGGTTTGTGAGAAGAACATACATGCAATGACACTGGGTGTGGTTCATGAAAAGAACACACATCCAATGACACTGGTGGATCCATATGTGGTTTGTGAGAGGAACGGACATGCAATGACACTGGGTGTTTTTCATGAGAAGAACACACAAGCAATGACACTGCTGTATCCATGTTTGGTTTGTGAGAGGAACAGACATGCAATGACACAGGCTGTGGTTCATGAAAAGAACAGACATGCAATGACAATGGTGGATCCATATGTGGTTCATGAGAAGAACACACATGCAATGACACTGGTGGATCCATGTGCGATTTGTGAGAGGAACAGACATGCAATCTCACTAGGTGTGGTTCATGAAAAGAACAGCCATGCAATAACACTGGTGGATCCATTTGTGGGTTGTGAGAAGAACAGACATGCAATCACACTGGGTGGATCCATGTGTGGTTCATGAAAATAACATACATGGAATGACACTGGTGGATCCATTTGTGGTTTGTGAGAGGACCAGACATGCAATGACACTGGGTGTGGTTCATGAAAAGAACACACATCTAACGACACTGGTGGATCCATATATGGTTTGAGAGAGGAACATACATGCAATGACACTAGGTGTGGTACATGAGAAGAACACACATGCAATGACACTAGTGTATCCATGTGTGGTTTCTGAGAGGAACAGACATGCAATGACTCTGGCTGTGGTTCATGAAAAGAACACACATGCAATGACACTGGTTGATCCATGTGTGGTTTGTGAGAGGAACAGACATGCAATGACACTGGGTGTGGTTCATGAAAAGAACACACATGCAATGACACTGGTGGATCCATATGTGGTTTCTGAGAGGAATAGACATGCAATAACACTAGGCGTGGTTCCTGAAAAGAACACACATGCAATGACACTGGTGGATCCATGTCTGGTTTGTGAGAGGAATACACATCCAATGACACTAGGTGTGGTTTGTGAGAAGAACAGACATGCAATGACTCTGGTGGATCCATGTGTGGTTTGTGAGAGGAACAAACATGCAATCACACTAGGTGTGGTTCATGAAAAGAACACACATACAATGACACTGGTGGATCCGTGGGTGGCTTGTGAGAAGAACACACATCCAATGACACTGGGTGTGGTTTGTGAGAAGAACATACATCCAATGACTCTGGTGGATCCTTATGTGGTTCATGAAAAGAACACACATTAAACGACTCTATGTGTGGTTCATGAGAAGAACAGACATACAATGACATTGGTGGATCCATGTGTGGTTTGTGAGAGGAACAAACATGCAATCACACTGGGTGTGGTTCATGAAAAGAATAGACATGCAATGACACCGGTGGATCCATATGTGGTTTGTGAGAAGAACAGACATGCAATCACACTGGGTGGATCCATGTGTGGTTCATGAAAATAACATACATGCAATGAGACTGGTGGATCCATGTGTGGTTTCTGAGAGCAACATACATGCAATGACACTAGGTGTGGTTCATGAAAAGAACACACATCCAATGACACTGGTGGATCCATATGTGGTTTGTGAGAGGAACATACATGCAATGACACTGGGTGTGGTTCATGAGAAGAACACACATGCAATGACATTGGTGTATCCATGTGTGGTTTGTGAGAGGAACAGACATGCAATGACACTAGGTGTGGTTCATGAAAAGAACACACATGCAATGACACTGGTGGATCCATGTGTGGTTTCTGAGAAGAACACACATCCAATGACACTAGGTGTGGTTTGTGAGAAGAACAGACATGCAATGACTCTGGTGGATCCATATGTGGTTTGTGAGAGGAACACACATGCAATGACAGTGGGTTGGTTTGTGAGAAGAACAGACATGCAATGACTCTGGTGGATCCATGTGTGGTTTGTGAGATGAACAGACATGCAATCACACTGGGTGTTGTTCATGAAAAGAACAAACATGCAATGACACTGGTGGATCCATATGTGGTTTGTGAGAAGATTAGGTGGATCCATGTTTGGTTCATGAAACTAACAGACATGCAATGACACTAATGGATCCATGTGTGGTTTGTGAGAAGAACATACATGCAATGACACTGGGTGTGGTTCATGAAAAGAACACACATCCAATGACACTGGTGGATCCATATGTGGTTTGTGAGAGGAACAGACATGCAATGACACTGGGTGTTTTTCATGAGAAGAACACACAAGCAATCACACTGCTGTATCCATGTTTGGTTTGTGAGAGGAACAGACATGCAATGACACAGGCTGTGGTTCATGAAAAGAACAGACATGCAATGACAATGGTGGATCCATATGTGGTTCATGAGAAGAACACACATGCAATGACACTGGTGGATCCATGTGCGATTTGTGAGAGGAACAGACATGCAATCTCACTAGGTGTGGTTCATGAAAAGAACAGCCATGCAATGACACTGGTGGATCCATTTGTGGGTTGTGAGAAGAACAGACATGAAATCACACTGGGTGGATCCATGTGTGGTTCATGAAAATAACATACATGGAATGACACTGGTGGATCCATTTGTGGTTTGTGAGAGGAACATACATGCAATGACACTGGGTGTGGTTCATGAAAAGAACACACATCTAACGACACTGGTGGATCCATATATGGTTTGAGAGAGGAACATACATGCAATGACACTAGGTGTGGTACATGAGAAGAACACACATACAATGACACTAGTGTATCCATGTGTGGTTTGTCAGAGGAACAGACATGCAATGACTCTGGCTGTGGTTCATGAAAAGAACACACATGCAATGACACTGGTTGATCCATGTGTGGTTTGTGAGAGGAACAGACATGCAATGACACTAGGTGTGGTTCATGAAAAGAACACACATGCAATGACACTGGTGGATCCATATGTGGTTTCTGAGAGGAATAGACATGCAATAACACTAGGCGTGGTTCCTGAAAAGAACACACATGCAATGACACTGGTGGATCCATGTGTGGTTTGTGAGAGGAATACACATCCAATGACACTAGGTGTGGTTTGTGAGAAGAACAGACATGCAATGACTCTGGTGGATCCATGTGTGGTTTGTGAGAGGAACAAACATGCAATCACACTGGGTGTGGTTCATGAAAAGAACACACATACAATGACACTGGTGGATCCATGGGTGGTTTGTGAGAAGAACACACATCCAATGACACTGGGTGTGGTTTGTGAGAAGAACATACATCCAATGACTCTGGTGGATCCTTATGTGGTTCATGAAAGAACACACATTAAACGACTCTATGTGTGGTTCATGAGAAGAACAGACATACAATGACATTGGTGGATCCATGTGTGGTTTGTGAGAGGAACAAACATGCAATCACACTGGGTGTGGTTCATGAAAAGAATAGACATGCAATGACACCGGTGGATCCATATGTGGTTTGTGAGAAGAACAGACATGCAATCACACTGGGTGGATCCATGTGTGGTTCATGAAAATAACATACATGCAATGAGACTGGTGGATCCATGTGTGGTTTGTGAGAGCAACATACATGCAATGACACTAGGTGTGGTTCATGAAAAGAACACACATCCAATGACACTGGTGGATCCATATGTGGTTTGTGAGAGGAACATACATGCAATGACATTGGGTGTGGTTCATGAGAAGAACACACATGCAATGACAATTGTGTATCCATGTGTGGTTTGTGAGAGGAACAGACATGCAATGACACTAGGTGTGGTTCATGAAAAGAACACACATGCAATGACACTGGTGGATCCATGTGTGGTTTCTGAGAAGAACACACATCCAATGACACTAGGTGTGGTTTGTGAGAAGAACAGACATGCAATGACTCTGGTGGATCCATATGTGGTTTGTGAGAGGAACACACATGCAATGATAGTGGGTTGGTTTGTGAGAAGAACAGACATGCAATGACTCTGGTGGATTGATGACCCACAAGTATAGGGGGTGTATCGCAGTATTTTCGAGGGAAGTGAAACCCAATTTATTGATTCGACACAAGGGGAGCCAAAGAATATTTATAAGCCTTAACAACTGAGTTGTCAATTCAGCTGCACTTGGAAACAATCGTGCTCACAGCAGTTTATCAGTAGCAACAGTTTAGTAGTAGGAGTAGTAAAGTAACAGCAGTAGTAAAGTAAAGACAACAGTAACAATAGCAGTAACAGTGGGATTCAAGTGCGGTAGGCATAGGGATGGATGGACGGGTGTTGCATGGACAAGACAATTCATATGGAAATCAGAACATAGGGCAATTGCAGATAAATAAGATAAAGCATCCAAGTACTAGATAATCCTAGGCATGTGTTCCATATATAGTCATACGTGCTCGCAATGAGAACTTGTACAACATCTTTTGTCCTACCAGCCCGTTTCAGCGGGGCCTCAAGGGAACTACTGGCAATTAAGGTGCTCCTTTTAATAGAGCACCGGAGCAAAGCATTAACACTCCATGCACACATGTGATCCTCAAATCAAAGCCATTCCCTCCGGTTATCCCGATTTCTATCACTTCGGGGCCACTGATTCCGGACAACAACGTGTGTATACAACTTGTAGATAAGACCATGAACAATACTGTCATAGTGAATCAATAACATGTTCAGATCTGAAATCATGGCACTCGGGCCCTAGTGACAAGCATTAAGCACAACAAGTCACAACAAAGTCATAAAGTACTAATAAAAGATACTAGGCACCATGCCCTAACAATCTGATGCCATTACATGAACGATCTCATCCAATCCCTACCATCCCCATAGCCTACAGCGGGGGATTACTCACTCATAGATGGGGGAAACATGGATGGTCGATGAAGAAGCGATGGTAATGATGATGGCGATGATCTCCTCCAATTCCCCGTCATGCCAGGGTGCCAGAACGGAGTTTCTGGTGCTGTTTCATGGAATCTGGTGGTGGCGGTGGAGCGGAACTCCTTCAGGAAAAACGTCGAACCCCCCGAAGTTTTTAGGTCATAAGGCTCCGTATAGGCGAAGAGGGAGACCGAGGGGGTGCCTGGGGGGCCCACACCATCCCCTGGCGCGAGAATATCATTTTGCGGCCCGAAAGTTGGGGTGGCCAGGCAACGCGGTACTCGAGTTCCCTGATATCATCCGCGATGACTATAGTTGGCGTGCCAAATACTCAGAGGGTCTTTTTTGTCCCGAATTCAACTTTACGTTTCAATACAAAAAATCAGGCTAACCGCCGTCAAGTTGGGTCCCTCTTGTCAGCTTTCGCCGTTATGTCGCTGCCGTCGTCGCTGCCATGTAGGCTTGCAGCGTTGGCGCATGCATCCTTTACGCGTCTGCTTCTTCCTCCGGGGTGGCAATCTGTGGTCGCGGCCATGGCGCGGAGCTAGGACTTGGACAAACCTGCTTGGCTTGTTCTCCTCCACATCCTGAATCGGAGTTTGCCCTCACCATGACCGCACCATTGGCAGGGCGCGGGGACGGGAATTCATTCCCGGGTGAGTTCTGTACCCATGCCGACCATGTTCGGTCCTGTTGGTCTCCTCCAGAATCCGAGCTCGCCGTTGCCATGGTCACACACGCACCAGCCACGGTGCCTTCCTCTCCGAACCCCGAAGCCACATCCACCCAGTTCGGCACAACGCCAACAAGGTGAAAATGCATCAAGTTTTCTTCTTGTGATTGTAGAAAAACATGTATATACCGTGGCTGTAGCATACTCTAACAATGTACACATATATTGTTTACTAGATTTTCATTTGAAATTAGTAGCTCCATGATGACGAAACATAGAGAACCTAAATGGAATGACGATGACGACCATGTTCTGTACTTTGCATTGCATCAACAAGTGCTCGCTGATGAAGCAAGTTACCAAGAGAGTGGAGTTCATCAGCCATTGCCAAAAAATATGTGAACAAATCAATGAGCGATTCAATGCAAATAAGCGCAGAAAAGCTAGATCCATGTCATCAATCATCAATAGGTGGCACATTCTAGTGATGCGTTCAAATGCGTACACGATGTATCATTTGCTTGAAGTGGTTGTTATCCTGAGCAAAAATGCGTGGTATGCACATTAAATTTGTATGTTCTATGCTACAATTCTGTTGTTATGGGCGTGGAAAGAAAAGCTGGGCTTCACTGAATATTACGCAGTTAGGCCTAACTTAGTCTTACACAAATAAGCACAGCTTAGTCTTCACACACGTAAGCGTAACTAATGATAAAGATAAAGACAAATGGTTCATCGGATCTGCCAGTATGAGCACTAGGTCCCTGGAGCTGGTGGTATCATCGGAATGAACCAGAATGCTGCATTTTGCCGTCTTTCATTCTCCTTCAAATAGTACGACCCCACTGATGAGCCAATTGTAGGCCCCCTCCCCCCGACGTGGATTCAGCTCCAGGTCGGATCTGGAGTGTCAACATGATAGGCGCGTGACTGTGCAGCAAACACACAGTCTGCTATCAACACTGGAAGTGCTAGCACCTCAGCAACAACACCAGCATGTTCTTCCTAGACTTCGGCAGCAGCCTCAGCAGGTATTTCGTCAGCTTCACCAGCAGCAGCATTAGAAAGTATTTCGTCAGCTTCACCAGCAGCAGCATCACCAAGTATTTCGTCAGCTTCACCAGGAGCAGCAATAGCTAGTTCTTCGTCAGCTCCACCACCACCACCACCACCACCACCACCACCAGCAGCAGCATCAGGGGCCAGGGCTTCCTGAGCAATTACAGGTTCGACAGCTCCAGGGGCTCCGACAAAGAAAGGGTAGTTGATCCCAAGAAACACAGATTGTCGCTTCAGATTGTTGACTCTGCTCCAGACTTGCTCTACTAGGTCTTCGGATGGGCATGCGGACCTCGAGAAAACATGACACCCAGCGATGGGTATGAAGAAAGTTGTGTCCCCATATGTTCTATTGTATCACCAACGTTGTTTAGTGCTCCCCTGATATGAATCCACCAGAGTTCATCATGCTGTTCCGTGTTGTCTCCAAGAGGTGCCAGGAACCAGCGCCGTGTCCCAAGTTCAGCATCTGCTACCGCATCTTCGATGACCGGAGCTGGAATTATGCGCGGGGCTACGTGGGTACCTGCGTGTTACTAAAAGTCAGGAAGCAGAATTTTGAATGGGATTTTACATGCTATATGACACCATGACTCACCCCAAATGGACGGCTCCCAAACACGCACGTCGCCACTAGGTTCAGTGACCGCATAAATGCGTTGCGGTCTCTATGAAGAGTAGCCGTAGGTGAAGACGGCGTCGACATACTTCTCTGGCCGCAGGAAGTCATCGCGCAAGACTATCCATTCCTTGTCTTCTGGGCATCTAATGAATGCAATTGCCTTGTCTAACACCGCTAAGAGGTCGTACTCCCAGTTCTTCCACGCCCCCTCCCGTGATCTATGTGGGAGCTGTACCTTCATGAGCTCAAGTTCTGCCATGTTGAACCTGTAAGCGAATTCGGAAATGTGCGGCGGCCACCCGCTGTTAAATGCAGTAATGCCGACACCCTTCAAAGATGGCACTGCAAGTCTCTTCGATCTGTAGCAATTTTTTAGAGTCCAAGTACTCCCATCCTGGGATAAAAGGACCAACCACTCGCCGTTGCCACCCACCCAGTTCTGGTCATCTCTCATTTCCGTCTCTTCTTCTTCCTTGATATTCACCACTACTGATTCCGACCACTTATCCAGCAGCATCAGTTTTGCATGAATATTCTGCAGAGTTTGTTGTCAGTTGGTACAATCACCTAGCATAGATTCCATTGCAAATACAATTTGACAACTGGACCTTTAGATTAAAGTACACAAAATATCGCCTAAATACGAGTGTCTCCTCAGATATCGCCTAAATTGTGCCTATGTCACTACGAAGATACTCAATATATGGAGTAGGAGCAGAGCCCCCCAGAACAAACTCCTGACGATGATCATAATTAAACAGCTCGAGGCATAATAGCCTTAAATCGTCTAATCTGTTTGTTTTTATTTTAGGAAACAAAATATCACCTAGCAGGCATTCCATTGCAAAATCGAAATTGACAACTAGTCTATCACCTAAAGTAAGACTATGTCACTACGAAAATACCAGAATATCAGGTATGAGCAGAGCTTCCGCTGTAAAGAATAGTCTTAAATGGTTCGATTTGTTCAAACCGCGCATGCACACAACACGTTGGACGAAAGGAACATAGGATTCCGATGAGAGTTCAGCACATATGAATCAACGATATGACTGAACGAATAAGCTAGATACTAGAACTTACGTGGCAATCGCGGTCGTCTGGCCATTTGCTGTTATCGGGGTAAAGAAGGCCTGGCTTGCCGAACGGTTGTTCGTCCATGTTCCGCATCGTCACGCGGTAGCCAGGGATGCAGCGAGCGAGGCGGCCGGCTGAGATGATGTCCAACTCCGAGGCAATCCTGTGCACATTCGCGGCGCTGAGGTTCGGCCATCCCCAATCCTCACGGTAGCGGTCGCCCTGGCCATCCGCGTCGTCGTTGCATGCCTTTCGCTTTAGCCTGCTGCTACCCCAAGCTCTACCCATAGCGGCAAATGGACTCTAGAATCCGGTAGATTAATGGAGGCGTTGTGATAAGGAGGCGGATGGATTCAAGAGGGGGTGGAATCAGGGATGGGGCCAGTTATTCGAGTGGGGAGCGAATCTGCAAGGAACTGCCGCCGCCACCAGTTCTCGTCCACGTGGAAGAAAAGAAGGGGGGAGCGTAATTATTGAGGGTGGGCACCAGAACCGTCTAGAGGAAGTGAAAAAATAAATCGTAAAAGGGAAATGTGCGGCCTGCCTGTCAGTGACTGAAGGTCGGCACGCGTAAACGTGCCTACGTTTGAATTGATTCCACCGCATGCAAGTGGCACAGAAAAAAATTTAGGAAGTGCTAGCGTCGACGTGTAAAACCACCGTTTTTCGCCACCTTCACCCTACTACGAACGGTCGTGCACCATTCCAGATATTGGTAAGGGCGGTTCCAATCTTTCACTTCTTTGTCTCATTTCCTCCTCCACGGCCTCATCGTCTTTCTCCTCCACGACCTCATCCATTTCCTCCACCACCGCATCACCCTCTTCCTCCGTATCCTTTCCCTCTTGCCTGTAGTCATGGACGCTCCGGACATCCGAAACGACGGCAGGCAAGAAACTGTGCACTTCGACATCGAAGTACATGGCGAGAAGAAGATCGATGTCGTCTACACCACCGACCCGTGGACGGTGAGGAACACTCTGAATAATTTCACGAGTTGGCTGCAAATCGAAGAAAACAGGTTCGTAGGTCTCGACCTCGAGTACAGCCGCGATTGCCACAGGATCGCCGTGGTGCAACTCTCCATGAAGGGGCACGTCCTCTTATACCAGCCTTTTTGCGAGAAGGGGGATGACGGGATCTGGTAGACTTTGCTGTCTTTTTGTTCCTGAACCATCTGTTTGCAAAAGTTATTGCTATATTATTTGTCTGAATTCATTTTCATGCAGGTGGGGCGAAAGTATTAGGGATCTGTTTTATGACTTTCTCGTGAACCAGCACATAACATTTACCAGTGTTGACATCATGAATGACAGTAAACTGCTTGAAAGCCCGACTGTCAACATTAGAATCCCAAAGGAGTGCAGAGTGGACATCCAGGAAATTTACTAGATCCCAGGGACGAAGGGCGGTAAGACCGGGATGGCCGCTCTTGCCTCCGAACTCATAGACCCGTGGTACACTGACATGAAGGATAGATTGCCAAGATGTTCGTGGAGGCGTTTAGGGCACGATTACTAGGAGGATAAGCCAGTTTCTGAACCTAATCTGAAGTATGCTGCAATTGACGGGTATGTTAGCCACGAGCTGTACCGCCAGATTGTAAAATCTCGTTCCAGGCATCGCATCATTGAACCACCAACAAGGCAGGTTGTTTGTCCCTGATGCCGGATCGTAGATGAATCTACAAACCGGGGCAAGCGACCGAAGGCATCCTGGGATCGGTTGCCTTCTCCAACAGGCTAGGATGTAGACTATTAGTGCATGATTGTTGTGTTTATGAAAACATGTTATTTCATAAGTACATTATGTGAGCAATTACGAACTGCTGTGTATTACCTTTGTCAAACTATAATCTGGTTTATGACTGTATCCTTCTCTATAATCTCGGTTTGGTTATGACTTATGACTGTATCACACCTTATGCATGTCAGTCCTAGATTCTGCCGCATGCAAATTGCATAGACAGAATTTGTAAGAATGAATGTTGAGCATATAAAAGGGGAAATGTAATTCATACAGGTTAAGTAGCTAATAGCACAAGGATCATACGAGCTTGGTTCTTACACACAGAATGCTTAGAAAATACAGGCGAGATAAAATATAGGTGAGATAAAACTAGGAACGAAATGTGAAACTAGTAGTGGTAAACAGCACACTCACCCACCCGCCAGATCCTGTTGAGCATCTCATACCAGACATACGCGTCCCTGGCTGCGTACTTGATCGCATCGTAATCCAGGTGCCTCCACTCCCATCGCTCGTGCAGGTGCTTCAGGAACTCGATTTTCATGCCGGCGTACTCGCGGTCGATGATGTTGGAAGCGAGTCTAGCCATGTCGGCTTTCCCGTACCGCCATCCGGGTACCTCCACAAACGTTGGAGATCGACATGATTGACGACATGAACGAGGAGATCCCGTTCTAGCATTGGAGTGTCGTTCTTGATGTCGACGCTGGCGAAGTAGATCTCCCTCCTGTGTAGGAACTCGCGAAGCTCTGGCCATACAGATTTGGCCCTACATACGTGATATAGTAGGCAGCGGTTGCGCATGGACAGTTGCAAAAGCATCGTCCTCTTCCTATCTCTGGTATACTCAAGGTCAAGGCCGACGATCTTGTACTTGTCCATCGGACCTTGTAGCCACTGCTCGTACATTGCGATGACCTTGGCCACCTACGCTAACGCATTTGTGTGGACGACCGTCAGTTTGGTGGTGCCATGGGCGGTGATGGTGTACTCATCGCTGTAGTCGCTCCTGTCGCCGAACACGCCGTACTCTGCATCCATGGCAGCAGCTAATGCGGCAGCGGTGGCCTAGTTTCGGTAGCGGTGGCTGGGACTAGGCATGGAGGTGGAGTGATCTATTGCGGTGGTATGGCCAGGCGGAGGCGGTGCCTGCGGCAGCGTCGATGGTTCTTGCGGTGGCGGCGCCGGCGGAAGGAATGAGTTGGGGATTTTTGCACAGTGATGTGCTGAGGAGACAGAAGGCGATGCTTAAATTCCGTTTACCACTATTCTGGTCATACTCATGCGGAAGCAAGTTTAACTGGGAGAGCACCGATGGTTTCCAATCCTAGCGATTAAATTCAGCGTCTGTCCTGGTAGGCGATCGGACGGGTGTGCGACGTGGCTTTGGCGTGGCAGAGACCGGTCACGTAGACCACCGTCCCATTGTCGATCTGCAGCGGGTGCGCGGTGCTGACACGACGTAACGTGACAGGACAGAAGGAAGTGTACAGTTATTATTAATTCCTAACAAGTTTAAGAAGTGTAAGCATAGACATGGAGCTAGCATCCCTGCACCCCGGGGCAGCCGATCAGGCCTGCCGATTGCGCAAAGCTTGTCCCGAATTTGACAAAATGAAGCTCGTTTGCCCATGCTTCTATAGGTTTCTCTGTAGGCCACTTGTGTAAGCATGCACGATCAAGCAACTTTGCAACACATGTGTCGGTGGAAAAGCATTAGGTTTCAACGCACATAGTTTAGGTATTTAGAATAGCTAGATTGTGGAGCTCTAGCCAAATTGCATGGTAAAGCCAATTTCAGCTTTTTGTCAGATTTAGCTATAGCAACATTGTGTCTCGTTTGTCCTCACTTTTGCCCTCCCGATATTCCGAAGCCCTCACATGCGCTTGGTGGGGGTGCCGTCTGGTCAAAGGCTTGGCCGTTACGTGCGCCATGACGCCTAAAATGGCCTCTTTAAAGAGCGCATTTTCCCCTTTCTCTCTAACAATTGTGTTTTTTTTGCCCAAAAAGGTAGGGAATCTAGAGCAGCTTCTCTCTTCATTCATTGTTCCTTTTGCGATCGTTTTACCCCAATCTGGTAGCAAATCTAGAACAGCAAAACAAACCAGCACCATAAATAAATTCAGTAAACAAAGCAGATGTAGATAAAGCAGCTAATATAGGTTATATAGTATGGTACTTAATGAGGTTCGACAATTAGGCTGCTCAGCAGCATCAGTAGCGGACTGCTTCAACACAGACAAGACAAAAGAAGCTGCTTTACAGCAGTAGCAGTAGTAGCAGTAGCAGCTGATCAGTGGCCCCTCGTGGCCTCTGCTAGGAGGGCATCCGCCTCCTCCCTCTGGTGCCTCCTCCACTTCTTCCTTCCTAGCCCCTTGACCTTGGGCACCTTGGGTCTGATCGGGGGCATGCGACCCTCCTCGATAGCCACCTTCTGGAGGTTGCAGAGGTGAAGACCGAGCACCTGGTGCTTGGCCCTGAAGCCGTGGACGTTCACGGACTCGCCGCAGGTCCTCACGTCCTCGGCATGCTTCACGAGGGATTTGAAGTCCGTGCCGCAGAGCCTCATGGTGGGGCAGAAGGGGCACATGTACACGTTGTCGGCGAAGAAGTTGTTGTACTGACCGGACTTTAGCCTCCTCAGCACATGACGAGTCTTGCTGTCCTGTGATTCGTCGTCGCTGCGAATGTCGCTACTATCCTCCTGTTGGAAAAAAACAGAAGAGTGAAATAAGGACATGATTGAGATACTTTGATTATCGGGATTGATTTTTTGCATAAATTAACCGAATGAGATCTCCGGATTATTCCCCAAATCTCGAACCAAATCGAATACTGATCCCAACTACGAACAGGGGGTTCATCGAAAATCGAGATCTAACACAATAGCATTAGCTACTGTAAAAAATATGAATAGCCGAGCCCTAATAACATACGATCTAGCATCCAACGATGGGAACAGGGGAAGAACAAGGGAAGGGGAGAAAACCCTAGTTACCTCAGACCACGGGTCGGCGATGCT